>CM042673.1:43783391-44310891 GCA_023638005.1 Forsythia suspensa | reverse complement strand
TTGGTCTCGAGTCTCGACCGTCTATTTTTAGGTGCCCATGGTCCTGAGTTGGTGAGAAATATTAGAATCTTGTTCTAGCAGAACCACTCTTGAGTCTTGACATAATTTACTAGCTAAAGTTGGCCAAAACAAAGCCTATTAACAAAAGTACCTGCAGCTGTACTTACTCCTTTATCATGGGATTATATCATTCCAACTCCACCAGATTTTTGCCAGAATTGGGAACACAGACCTCTATAGATTTGGAATGAATAGTTGTTGACCCTTAGGCAGAGGTGTCAAAAAGATCGAGCTTGCCACTCGGTGGATCTATGGTCGAGATGGCCCTTTAAAAATAGGTAGGCTGAGCCTGACCAATCCTATTAGAATAACTAGCGTAGTCCATTTTACACCTCTACTTTTACATAACCCTTCGTGCAAAAGGCAATTGACAAAATATGGGTATCTAATAAGAAAGCGTTCAAATTTTGAATTGATTGATGCAATCAGTACATGCGATCAACTAATCTACTTATAAGTTATAACATGGTTGTGGCGGATTGTAGAGTTGAAAATATAGATGCAATTTTTTTTAAAAAAAAACATAAAATAATATTAATGAAAATAAGTTAATAAATGACTACAATAGTAGCTTATACGTTTTCATACTTTGAAAATGTCGTATAATTCAATATTGTCAAATAACTTGGTTGTTTGTCTATGAATTAAGAAGAATTAAAAAAAAAAAAAGAGTTCACGAAGTAGAGGAGTAGAGGACAACACATTGATGCCACAATATAATTGTTGGGTGATTTTTTTTTTTTTTTTTTGTAAAGTGACGCCAAAGAACAGAATATTTATATGAAAAATCCTTGCTGACAAATGGATAGAATAATGGCAAGGAAATACACAGTTGAGGCAAGTGTTGAACACTTTGTCCTTAAGTCGAATTTGCCCCGCAACGGTGCCTACGGATTATGGCAATCAACTCCCATTCACTTGTGTTTGCAGCACTTCAAAACACAAGCACAACGAACCAAAAATGATTTTGTACTCCAAAGAATGAATATGAAATGAAAAAATTAGAATTTATGCAACAAAATGCAACAATTTTGGTTCAAGAGAATAATATATGATTTTAATGTGTTTGCATATCATTGTTATATTAAAAGAACGTCCCTAAGATCCTTTTTATAAATGAAGAAGAGTTGGGAACGAAGTGGTGTGGAACCAAATCGTGCAATAGTTCAAAAGGACACGTCTGATCGTTAAGACCATGCGATCGCATGGCTTTGTCTCTTGCGATCGCATGGTATGACCTAAAAACATTCTACTGAAAAATTCAGCAAGTTGCAATTGCATGGTAGGACCTAAAAATATTTTGCCTAAACGGATTGGGTCAGGTTTGAATATTTGGCCGAAATTGACACGAAATCACTTTAGTTGTTTTAAATACTTAGTCAATTTCTCGAATTCTTAAACCAATTTCCAACAATAATTATATCAAATTTTCCAATTCTAAAAATGAATAAAGTGGTAAAATAATTGAAGTTGGCTAAACCAATTGACTATATCACCTATAAATCACAAATAAAGTCCAAACAAATAAGAAAAATAAATTAGAGCCGAACACAATTTAAAAAATGAATAAATAGACCTCACCGTATTCAATACATATTAAATTTTGAAATGATCGGGATAGTTCGTAGAAAGAAAATTCTATCCAATTCTTCCTACAAATGAAACATAAATGAAGTTACTCTAAATTAGTCAATCAGATACAAGTTAAATATCTTTAAATATTATACGTCTTCGACCTTTCTACCACAATTATATAATTTAGATAGAAACTATAGATTGATAATATTAATGCTTATTAAACTAATTTTTCTCCATTTTTCTTACTGTTATCATAAAAATTCAGTAAATTCAATCGCTGATATTACTAAATTTCACAATTGTATTAGCTATCATACCCCCCCTTCCACCAAAAATAAAAAAATAAAAAAAATCGACAAACAATTTTCAAAAAATTTCCACAAAAAATTTCAAAGCAACTCAAACACATACAAATACCAGTGAAATACCTCTCAATTCAACGAATAATTGAACTAATTTTGTCCTAAACCCTAAAATAATTTTTAAATATGTAAAAAGATACAAAGAAATTGGTATAGGGCTAGGTTTCTATGTAAAAATCGATTTAATTGTCACCTTACCTCAAATGTTGCGGTTCGAAGCAGAAAAAAATCGACACACCAATCAACAAGTTTGAAAGAGGAAGAAAGAAATTGGAACTTCTAAGAGATGAGATTAGATTATATGATAAAATTGGATGAACAGAGTATGGAGTCTATGTCTAGATTGAGAACTCTTAATGAGAGATTGACCCGTTTTCATAGATTGATATATTACTTTGTCTGTATCGACCCATTTTCATTAAAGAATTCTTAACAAGAATCTATATTTATTTTCATTGGGCCTAGAATAATAGTACATTAAAAAAAATTTAAAAAATCTTGAAAAATATGTGGGGTCAGTTCATCCAACGTGACCCCATGTAGGTCCGTCCATGCATGGTTGGTATATTGGACTCGTGAGACCATAGATAACATTTATCTTCATTAATCCTATCAAGTTATATCTAATTCATTGTATCAAACTGACCCCAAAATCATTAGTACATGAGAGGTTAGTCCTAATATATATTAAACTTCCAAGCAAAACCCTTGTTCACTAAATGCTCAAATCATTAATATCCAAGAAGTTAATAGTCTCTAATTAATAATTAACAAATTAGGGACTTCTCTTTTATTAGTCTTTGGTGCTAGGGTTTAGTTTTAATTTTGAGCTAGATATTTAGTCCAAAATATTAACTAAACCGCAACTTGCAAATATTAAAATTGCATTTCAGATGCTAAAGACTTTGGACGTGAAGGTATTATTTTTAAGTTTAGACAAGTCATCAATTAAAATAATTAATCTTAAATTAATTTTGGAAAAAGTTAAACTTAAATTTTTCTATTGTTAATGTTCGAAAATATTGATCAAGCTAACAATACAGTATTCATGAATAAACCAATCAAGAACCAGACCTAAATTAAACAATCGTGACACGATATTAAGTCATGTCGTGCTTGGTTCACCTATTTAGCACTTAGTAAAATTTTTTAGTAGATTTTGATATAAAAAAAGTTGATAAAATGCGTTGTTGAAAAGTTAATAAAAGTTGTGAGTCCCATAAAATATGTAGTTAAAATTAATAGTTAACTTTGACTTCAATTTTTAGTAGATTTTTAAATTTTGCCAAACAAGTGTTGAGGAAGCTAATCAAGCATTTCTTCTATATTGAGATATACAAGAACTGTAAATATTTGTAACCCTTTATATTCCTTGATTGTGGCTTGTATTCCTTGGCTGTATCTTAATTGTAAAGATAATTACCTTGTAATTAGAGTTTACTACCTCTATATATATGTTGAGCCATGTATCAATAAAATTCATTCTAGCCAAATCTGTTTTCTTTCATGGCATTAGAGCAAGGTTGAAAATCCTGAATTCATAGCCGCCACACTTTACCTTCTCGTGTAGCAATTTTTTTCCCCATTTGGCCATCATGGTGGATGGAAAGATTCCCTCTTCTTCTGACGCTTCCAAATCTGATATTTCCAATCCATTTTTTGCCCATCATTCAGATCATCTAGGTTTGGTTTTGATTTCCAAACCTTTGAATGGAGACAACTATTCAGCTTAGCCCAGGGCTATGACCATGGCCTTGAATGCCAAGAACAAGTTAGGCATTGTTAATGGCACTATCAAAGCACCTCCGGATGATTTTGCAATTTGGTCACTATCCAATGACATGGTCCGTTCATGGATCATCAACACACTTAGCCCAAAAATTTCAAACAGTGTGATCTGCTACACTACAACTCATGAAGTTTGGGAAGAGCTTTGTGAGCGATTCTCTCAAAGTAACGCACCTTGCATTTTTGAAATTCAAAGAGAAATTGCTTATCACCGACAAGAACAACTCTCTATCTCTGCCTATTATACCAAAATGAAGAGTTTGTGGGATGAATTGGCCTCTTATACTGATGCCTCATCTTATTCATATTGCTCACAACAAGATCGAAAAAAATTGATGCAGTTCCTAATGGGGTTAAATGAATCTTACAGTGCTACTTGTGGACAGATACTCTTGATGAATCATCTTCCTTCGTCTGGTCAAGTTTATTCTTCGCTTGTCAAGAAGAAAACAAAGACTTCTCACATATTCCATATTCAATACAAGCGCTGCTATGGCCGTAGGAGGTAACATATCCAATCAATCCGCTGGAGCAGGAAGGACCGAGCAATTAGACCGTTCTTATAACGTTTGCAAGATGGCCGACGTATTGATCAAGATAGGCGTCGTTCAGGCTCCTTCAAAAGGCGACCCCAATGCACTCACTATGGAGACATGGGGAATTTATTTGAAAAGTGCTATCAATTAATCGAATATCCACTGGGTCATCCAAGATAGAGATCGAACTTGAACCTCTTTAAAAATTATATTTATGCAGCTAATCAAGTATCTGGGAAATTGACTAAAGACGAAGGGAAATATGTGGCATCAGGAATTTCAGAAACACATCTTCAACAGCTTTTGTCCCTTCTAAGTGACAAAGATGGAGGTGCTAGTTCTCAAGCTAATACAGTAGTGACCAAACCAGGTTTGTCTATAATCTCTTTCCGCAGCTGGATCATTGACAGCAGCATGACGAACCATATTTCTTCTTCTCCAAAATTATTCTTGCACAGTGATAAAAATTGTTCATTACCTCTGATATTGTTACCTAGTGGAGATAAGGCCAATATTGTCGCAAAAGGATCATTGCCTCTAAACTCTACCTATTATCTGCATGATGTATTATGTGTGCCTACGTTCAAGATTGATTTAGTGTCTGTTAGTCGCCTGACAAGAAACTTGAATTGTTCGGTGACATTTTTTCCCTATTGGTGTATTTTGCAGGATGAGGTTACGAGGAAGGTGATTGATTTGGGTAAGCAGCATGATGGGCTAGCGACGAAGAAAACATTGACAAAACCTTCTTCATTCTTCATTGCGAGCCTATTGTGATTCAGATTGGGCAGGTTGTCCAATTACTAGAACATCTACCATAGGTTATTGTGTTTTCCTTGGCCCTTCGCTGGTTTCATGGAGATCGAAACGATAGAAGACAATTTCACTTTCTTCAGCTGAAGCAGAGTACCGTGCAATAACATGTGCTTGTTGTGAGTTAACATGGCTTCAATACCTTATCAGAGATTTAGGAGTGTTACATCAGGAACCTGCTTTGTTGTATTGTGATAATAAAGCAGCACAATTGGTATTTTAATAATATATAAATGAAAAGACTAAAAGTAGAATCAAAAAGCATCGTTTTATCGCTTCGAAAATCACACTGTGGGTGAGTCATATTATTCTATAATCACTTTTAAAAAATTTGTCAAGCGCTTAAATCAACTTCTGATTGTTGGAGAATTAGAAATTGGGCTCTAAAATTAATCACAAACGGGACCTTAGCAATATACCACTTCAACCCGCCAATCTCTGTAGACGAGCTTTTGATTAATTGATTTCTTTTCTTAGTGAATTTTAAGTCGGATAGTATCTTATAAAAAGCCTAACGTGAGATCGTACGCAAAAGTTGATACACAAAGTCAATTGGTGGGGGTGGGGGTGGGGGTGGGGGGGTGGGGGTGGGGGGGTAAGAAGTAAGAAGATGCACCCCACCCCACCCCACCCCCCACCCCAATCCGTGGCTTTATCAAAATGAGAAGGGCCATTGACCAAGGAAAGGGCCATTGACCAAGGAAAGGAGTTAAGAAAACACTAAACGAATAGGATAAAGACACGTGACTCAAAGCTTGATGGATGAATTCAGATTCATTAATGTCCTCAAAAGAGTTGACTTTGTTATGCTTAAAAGTACATAGAGATCTGAAACTGAGCACAGTTTCTTCTTGATCATATTGAGAAGAGTGACTGAGTGAGAGAAAGGCAGAAAAACAAAATGGATCAGAACAAAAGCGCATTTCTGATTGGAATTGTAGGTGCAGTACTCACGCTTTCTGCTTATTCCCAGACTCTGGTTTCTCCAACTCAATGCATCACAATTGGTTTGCTTGTTCTAATCTTTGGCCTTCTTGTTAGGGAAGGTCTAATCTCTCTTTAATTATCTTTATCTTGCTTTGATGTTTTCTTAGCTTTAGTATTTGTACTGATATCATCTATTTCTTCTTCGGATAATCGAGTAATTTGCTTTCATTTACAACATCATGTTTGATATGTTAGATTGAATTGAGTGATGAATACATCATTAAAAATGAGAGATGAATGAGATATTTGTCTATTTCTTGTTTAGTTATGTCAAGTCCAGCAACTAAACTTGTCTCGATGTTTGAGAACTTTGGAATATTGTACTCGTAATTTTTTTCTTTTGGAGAATTGGTGATTTGTCTTTATTTATAACATGGTTAGTGTGTACGATTGAATAGTATTGTACGTGATTAAAAAATAGAGACATACATGTCTATTTCTTGTTTAGTAATATCTTGATATTTTGGAACTTTGGGGGTGTTTCTCAATCCTCTAGCTTTTGACAATACATCTGGCTTATGCTGTTAAAATAAGAGGAAGAAATTATGTCCATAACAAGTGAGATTATGTTTAAACCAGTTTTACTAATCAATTTTAATTTGATATTTAGTTAAATATTATTTTTATCTACTTTTTATTTATATATTCTGTAAGACTCACAGCTTATACTTACAAAAAAAAAAACAACTTTATCAAGCAAACACTTAAGCTATCATTATCTCACCATTGTGCTCCACTTAATTAGTACATATTTATCTTGGTTTAATTAGTATAAAAAAAAAAAATATTGATTATTCTCATCTTCATCATTTCCCTTTGTTGATAATTGATCATCTCAAGAGAGATAAATGGGAGAATAATATTTTTATATATATACTTTATTGATTAATTTGTACCTACAATAAAGACTAATAAGGGAAATAGTGTGAAAAATACTATAATGGCAATATAATACTTTTTAGAATACTTTTTATAGTTTTGATTAAAAAATTAATAAAAATTTAAATCAAAATCAACAATTAATTTTAACTATATTTTTTATACAACCCACAATTTTTATTAATTTTTTAATTACACATTTTATTAATTTTTATCAAAATCTGATAAAAACTACGTGCACTTAACGTCACTCCAACTATTTATCGGATCAAAGTACCGAATTATTGATTCAACCAAAAAATTAAGACACGTTATAACTAGTATTCCATGAAATAAGTCATTGAACAGAAGAAGAAAATAAATTAAAAAAGTATTTTTAGTAAATTATATTGTTGCATAATACTTGTATCACTCTTGTGTCGTTTACTTATTTAAAATTATATCTTGGTACATATCAATAAAGTAGAACAATATCTATTATTACTTTGCCTGTCAAATATTAAATTAATATGCTTCATTGTGTAAATTAAATTAATTAAGAAAAATTATTACATAGAGATTTTGTCATATGTTACTCAATACTCCATTTGATAGATTAATGCAATCATTAAAAAGAAACAATTTGCTTACATTGTCCACGTTAAAATGTTTTTTTTTTATAATCCGGCCGGGTTAATAGTTTAGTGTCGTCCAATATTTTTAGAGATGAACGAGATAATACAAGTTTTAAAACTTTAACAAACCCCGATTTATAGAGTTAAAAATAATCATAAAAGGAAAATTCCATATAAATTATACATTAAAGCCTTATGAAAATGATCTAAGGAAGGAGTGGATCCAGAAATTTTTGAAATCGGGACTGATACTGAAAAAAAAAATTGCACTTCATGATCGGGGTTGAGTACCATATTTATATAGTACGAAGCCAGTAAAGTATAAGAGAAAAAATGAAGACAACTAAAATTAGTGTTTATTTGGTGGAGTTTAAAAGTAATTTTATAGAAAATTTTAAGAAAGTTGACAAAAAGTAGGTACTTATAATCAAAGTAGAAATTATCAATACATGATTATAAACAAGTCTTAAAGAGTAGCAAGGCATAGTAACAAGTCTTGACTGCAATTCGTTACCTCATGCAAAACTTGAGATGATAAAATAACCAACATTTTTGGCATGAAAACAGAAAGCATGATTAAAATAAGAAAATATATACAACAATGAACAATTTACACTTACAAAAAAAAATTTATGAAGCAATAAATAACTAGACTAAATCGCACTAAAAGCCGGTCTGATTGAATCAATGTACACAGAACTATTTAAGAACATGTTTCATCAAGTTAATTTAAATTTTTTTCTCAAACTCATTTGTAACAACATATTTTATGAGATCCATAACTTTATCGATTTTTTAATAATCACACATTTTATTAAATTTTATTAAAATCTATTAAAAAACTACTTTTAAATTCTACAAAAAAGACACTAATTATGTGTAAAACTCTAGGTTGGGCCATTTGGGTTGTCCAAAAGCCATTTTGCATGAAATTGGGCCTGCCAAATCTCTCTTTGATCAAATCCAATCAACCGTGTTAGAAACGAATGAATAGTAACACTTTCTATATAGAAACAAGTTTCTTAGCAAAACTCGTGTGCGCACTTTGATCCTGCTAGTTTTTGGGCCAAATTTTAACGTTTAGTTGGTCAAATTAGTACAAATTAGTACTTTTATAGTGATAATTTCATCATATACTACAAAATATAAAATAATTTAAAAATACTATTTAACTTTTTTAATTCTAAAAATACTTTTTTTTATTTTGTAGCACTTATTTTTACATTTGTTATGTTTGTTAATAAAAATGTAACATATTTAGTTAGTCCGTTTTTGGTATAGTATTTGTTAGTAGTAGAACTTTTTAGTAGTAGAGAACTTTTATCAGTAACTTTTTAGCGGTAGAATTTTTGTTAAAAAGCATTTCTTGCTTGGAGATTAATCTAAAAAGTCTTGTGAACATTAAATTGAGTGTTTGGTGGCATAACTATAAAAGATTTTTTGTATAAATTTTATATTTATTTGATTAAACAAGAATTATTTATTATATATCCTATATTATTTATTTTAAAATAAATAAATTTTTTTATATCATATCATAACTATTAAAATTAATATATTAATTTAATTATAATAACACGATTATTTTATTATTTGACAAAACAATAATTAATTATTGCATAACTCATATTATTATTTTAAAAGAAATTATATATTTTTATATCCTATAATAACTATTGAAATTAATAAATTAATTTAATTATAATAAAATGATTATTTTAGTATATTTGATAAACAGTAATTAATTATTTAAATCAAATATATTATGTATAATTTATATTATATTATTTAACACGCAAATATTTTTTTTCCACTTTATATAAGTATAAGAAGTGACAATTTGATATAAGTAATTAATGTAGTAAATAAATTAATATTTTTTTATTAATAAATGGTAATTTTGTTAAATATTAAGTTCATTAAATATTAATTACAATTGCCCGTAAAAGTTCAATTAGAACTTTTTGGAGAAGTTCAAAATATGAGCTTCTCTAAAACAGCTTTTTTAAGATGTTTTTTTAATCAAAAAGTGCTTGTTGACTTTAACCAAACAACAATAAAAATAACCAAAATCATTTTTACTCTTTAGAAAGTGCTTTTAGATTTCAAAAAAAGCTCTTCCAAACATACTATTATTATAACTAAAATAACAAATGTAATAACAAGTATTACAAAAATAAAAAATAAAAAAAGTATTTTTAGAATAAAAAAAATATGACAGTATTTTAAGAAATATTTTATTTATTGTGGTTATTTCTGAAAAAACCCCAATTTTATATTTTAGCAAAAATTAAGTTTTATTTATTTATTGTCAAGATAATTTATTTTTATGTTTAAATTATTAGAAAGATTTTTTTCTAGAATTTGTATTTTTTTTTATAAGAATAAGTTGGGTTTTCTTATTTTCCTTTAAAAGCTAGAAGTATGGTAAATTGTTATTTGGTTGTTATTGAAAAATTATAGAACTTGGATTTATTCACTTATTTTCGGTTCAATATTGGTATTCTTCAAAATCAATGATTTTGTCTTTCAAGAATCAATACTTTGCATCCGTGCACGAATCAACAAGTCTTGAATGCCAAATATTCGGTATTCTTGCAAAAAATCAATAGATATTTGGTTGTGTTCTTTGTTATCATTAATATCTCACTTCTGACTACATGAGACTCATATCAGATCTCAGGCAAATCCTGGGAATCATGAAACCTCGATGGCGTAAATGGTGTTACGAGACGATGATACAAAACTGTAGTGACAACTATACTTGTCAATGGGGCAAGTACAGATTAAAAATTGCATTGACAAATGGAGGTGCGAATGCAACGAATGAACAATTTTTTACCACGATGATTCGACAGTAGCGTATGTACGCTTGTCGATGAGGCAACGAATGGTGACTCTGATAACGACAGTAGCTCTTCGCCTCTTTCAATCACGCGTGGCAAATGAATGTTGATTCGGGTGAGGATTACAAAATTTCGCATATTTAAATTTCGCATATTTTTACTTGGGAAGTCAACAAAGAGGTATCAGAAAAATGGATAAAAGAAGAGACAATGGTTGATGTCGAGAGTACACCTATTTAGCAATAGATGTTTCGGGTATTGCAATTGTGAATTATTTGATAAAGGAGCACACTGGTCAGATTGAGAATAAACTGCTGAAAAATATCATTGAATGAATATTCTTACTTTTTCATGCAAAAACGAGTATATGAAGGAAACTTAAGGGCTAAAGCCCTTAATCCCACTTTGTGTGTGTGTGTGTGTGTGTGTGTGTGTGTGTGTGTGAAATTCTAACGTTTAGTTGGTCAAGTTGGCACTTTAATATTCTGGTCTGAATTAAATTTTATTTATTTATTGTCAAAATAATTACATAACTCTAACACGGTCTCACCGTTGAAGGAACATTTGTGCACAAGTAGGCTATAGATAGAGTGTGATGGATTTGGGCTGCGATTCCAGTAATTAAGGAAATTGGTGGGTTAAGATGGTTATGAATTGTGATAACCATTTTTTCGATATTTTTTAGTGCATGAGGAAGATGTCTGCTTTGATTAATACTTATTTTGCGGAAAGAATGGCATCCACTTTTGATCTAGACAATAAATTTTAGATTTACTAGATCAGTCGATCGATTTAGTGATTTCTGTGTCTTAGCTATTTTTGGCATATACAATGAATTTTCAACCTATTAGGTCGGTCGATCGGCCTAGTGATTTTAGTGTTTTAACCATTTTTTGCCTAGACAATAAATATTCAACCTACTATCGATCGACCTTTTGGCTTGTGTTCCTTCGCCATTTTTTACCTAGGCAATAAATTATCAACCTACTAGGCCGGTCTATCAACATATTGGCTTCTATACTTTAGCCCTTTTTGGTTTAAGCAATAAATTTTCGACCTACTAGGTTGGTTGGTTGACTTGGTGGTTTTTGTTCCTTAGCCCTTTTTGGCAAATAAATTTTAAACTTACTAGGTCGATCGATTGACCTATTGGTTCATGGACAATTACTGTACTGAATTTTTTCTTAGCAATAAATTTTAAACTTACTAGATTGGTTGCTCGATCTAGTGACTTTTGTGCCTCGTCCATTTTTGACATGGGCAACTAATTGCAAACCTACTAGGTCACTTGATCGATCTAGTGGCTTTTGTGCCTTAACTAAGGCTAGGCAAAAAATCAAACAAACCCGGTCGGGTCGGTTTTGAAAAATAAAAAGTTATTCTTTAGTCGGCCCAAAATCGAAAATCCAAACCGAATCGAACTGAAATCGGTTCGGTTTCAGGCACATTTTTTCAAATTTTTTTGGTTTCGGTTTGGCGAATTTTTTTTTTGGTTCGGGTCAAGTTGGGTCGAAAACAGACCCAACTTGACCTACGCCCACCCCTAGCCTTAACCCTTTTTGGCTTAGGCAATAAATTTTAAACCTACAAAGTCGGTCAATCGACCTAGTGGTTTTTGGGCCTTCATTTTTTTCTTTTTTCTTTTTTGAGCTCACCACTCGTTCGGTTGTGTAATTTAGAGCATTTGCCATTTTTAACCCTTTTGAGATCTCCACTCAATAGAACAAGTAATTTTGAGCCTTAGCTAATTTTTGGCTTTATCGTGCTCACCATTCGATCCAGCGAGTGATTTAGAGCTTTAACCAGTTTTTTGGCTTTGTTATGCTCACGAACCATTCTATCGAATGATTCAGAACCTTAGCCAATTGTTTGGCTTTACTGAGCTCACCACCCGGCCAAGTGAATGATTTAGCGCCTTAGCTATTTTTTTTTTATTTTATTGTGCTCACCACCTTGAATAGAAAGTGATCTAGCGCCTTAGCCATAATTTGGCTTTATTGTGCTCATCACGCGGTCTATCGAGTGATTTAGAGCCTTAGCAAATTTTTGGTTTTACCGAGCTCACCACTCAGTCGTGAGAGTAACTTAAAGCCTTAGCCATTTTTTGGCCCTTTTACTATCGAAGTCAGCGATTTCTCTCACTATTATGAGTGCATCATCATGAGGGCAGACCACTCCACCAAATGCTCATCACCAAAAGTAATTTCTTGATTGAATCTTAATTTTATATGGATGGATCTTACGCCATTCGAGCGGACGTAATTTTTCCTGGCTGCATTAGAGTATCCTCTTATGGCTATCCTTCTACTACCATGTTTATAACTCCTAGCTGAGGTGGGGGTGTAGTAAATCATCGTTTGCCTTTTCCTTTCTACGTTGTCTTTTGCATACCTAGCCAGATAGACTTTATTTAACAAACGTCGAGTATCTCCTTGAGTTGAAGACAATTCTTGTTGTCGCATCCATGGTATCTAAGAAAATGACAATATTTTCTCTTGCTCTCTTACCGGCCAAGGCTGTCATTCCATGAGGGCACTCGAGTTCTTTCATAGCTCGATTAGTCATTGAGGTGTTCAATGGAGTATAAACAATCCTGTCATAATTTTTGTCCCTGCCAATCGACTTTTGTCATGGTGATCCATCTTCTATTTTCTTCAATCATCTCTCAATTTGTGCTCATCGTGATATTTCCATCTATAGGGCTCTAGCTCTCTGCAATCTCTCAAGTTTTTGGTGACCATAAATGCTTCTTTCACATCTACGTACTTATCATATTTTCTCAAGAAATCATGCACTGTGTCCGGGAGGTTCTTTGATAGTGACATTTTATACGAGTCATTTTTTAGTATTGTTCATCATAGCTGTGACAACGACTAACATTTGTAAATCTTTCATGCCATGTGTGGCTCTACTGAATTGAGCTATGTAGTTTTTCACCAATTCGTCCTAACCTTGTACAATTTGCATGAACTAAATAGCCATTTTCTTTACCTCTTGTTGTTTCCAAAATAAGAAACAAACTTTATCGACAGCTAATCGAAAGTATTGATAGACTTGGGAAGTAAAGTTGCTATCCTTTCTCGAGTCTCTCTCCTTATAGTCGGGAAGAATGATCAACACATCACTGCATCTGGTGCAACATAGAGCCTCATCATGTCGCCAAATGTCCGTAATTGATCGAGTGGATCTATAATTCTATAGTATTCCTCTATTACTGGTTGTTTGAATCTCTTTGGTAGAAAAACACCATGCCCTTGAGGACAAAAGTGATCTTCTTCAAGGACTAGTTGTCTACGTCTATCCCTTATCTTAGCCAAGGCATCCTCTATTTTTCAAGCCACCATCCAATCAAGTCCTGTGTAACGCTCTACTTCATAAAATATTTAAATATATCTTTGATACCACTTAAATAATAATCACACTCTAATTTTGGGCACATGTGCCCCAAATAGTGTTTATTTTTATTTTTGAATATATAATCAAATTTTAGCTCATATAAATATATTTAATTAAAGCTAGTAATAAAATTAAATCTAAACAACGAAAGCAAAATGTAATATTCACCGCTTTGATATAATCAAAATGATTTTTCTTTACAACTAGTACTAACGACTCTAAGTATTTAGAATATCAAAAAAACAAAAAAATGTTTGTCAATTACAAGGAATTGACGAGACAATCAGCGGTAGAGTGGAAGCCATACTATTTTTCAAGAGTTGTTCTATACATACATTTACAATACCTACCAAGTTATTATATACAGACTAAAACAGTAAACAAAAAGAAAATCATTCGACTTTCCTCATCATGTGGATGAAGTGGCTAGTGAAAGAGTCAAAAACTTCAATTATAATAAGTATAATCTAAGACGTCTATATACGTTTCTAGTTCTTCTTCTTCATCTAAAAGTGTATATAATTTTGTATAATGCTGCCTAGTCCAGCTGACATGTATAGTCGTATGCATGTAAAAGTGTATAAAATATATCTCTTCTTCTTCATTTAAAAGTATATAAAATCTTGTATAATGTTGCCTGGTCTAGATGGCATGTATAGTCGTACTGATAGAAAAAATCTCAACATGTCTTGTACTACACGCGTTTTTCCGTATATCTCATTGGCATCCACAGTACAAAATACGATATATTAATAATAACATTCAGTAAATATGATGATATGAAAATGTCTAATGAAATGTCAATCATGGATGTAGCGTATGAACTCAATCACAATATGGACAATAATAAGTACGCACCATCTACCGATGCTTGTTGCGTCCATCATGGTCTCATACACAACTCATGATGCTACACCGATAGGAATACAATATAATATTTAGGTCTTGCCTACTGTATACAGTGCTTGACAAGTCGCTACGCAGTCCCAAGGCCTAAGGGACCTACAACACAGCCCGTACATCTCGGTTCCAGACCTCCAACAACATTTCATCAGCCGTCCTTAATGACCGTCGGGGGCCTCCAACAAGTGTATATATTCTACTGTTCTAAAAAGTCCGCATAAGCTTCGCCTAGGCTCCACCTAAGCTTGAAGCTCGGCCTCCACGCCTAGTCACACTTCATGCATCACACTCGCCTTGCCCTTATCTCGCTCTCGCCTAGGACTCGCCTAAGTTCGAAAAGCTTGAAACTCGGCCTCCACGCCTAGCCACGCTTTACGCTTTTAGAACATTCATATATTCAGAGCAAAGTCAAGTATGATACACTATAACGGGATTCATACTTATCACATTTTCAATGTGCTCAATATGAATGCCAATGTATATATCTCAAGTTAGAAAGATCGACCAGTTCCTATCAATACTCATAAGAGATCATCAAGTTCCACAATAATAAAATATAATCACCACATATTACCATTAACAAATATCTTGCACATCATAGTACTTTGCACTGTAGTATCATCATAATTACCTTAATTGTCGGTTACAATGTCTAGATCTATTTTAAAGAACATAATTCTTTGTTAGTTAATCTCAACAATATAACTTATTTCGTTTCATAAGCTTCAACCAGGGTAGACGGGGTTTACGACTCAAAATAGGGCTCGAGAGGTAAACGAGGACTTGGAGTCGGTCCAAAAAGATAACCAGAATGGGGACCGACAAATAGAATGTGAAGAGGGAGGAAGGGGTCGACCCCTCTTTTGAGTGGGGTATACCCTCCAATGGGAGGGGTCGACCCCCTAATCAACTTCGTGGGGGTTGACCCCCACCCTCCTAGGGATGACTCCTAAGTCAAAAAAATACGTTATGGGGTTGTCCATTTCGATGTCGGTCATGTGGTATTTTTTTACTACGCATGGAGTCATTTTCTATTATTTTATAAAATTAAAAATGCTTCAAAATGATAAAAATACCTTTTCCTAAAGAATGATCAAGCTTCTAACTTTTTCAAAATGAACTGAGCCATGTTTGACCACAGTAATTTATATTCAGTAATTATATTTTTGACCTAGGATAAAAGTTGCGATTAGAATTTAATTTCTTCTTAACTAAGAAAACATTTTAAAAATCAATTAACCTTACGGATAAGATCTCTAAAAATTCCCAGAAAGCTCCTAAATATTTCTAGAAATATCGGGAAAAATCTAGGACATTACATTCTCTCATCCTTAAAGAAATTTTGTCCATGAAACTCAACTTATCAAATAATTTGGGGTACTTAGTCTTCATATCATCTTCACATTCCCAAGTAGCTTCTTCTGAATTTTGATTCATCCACAAAATTTTAACTAGAGAAATTTTCTTGTTACGTAATGTTTGACTTCTCGGAGCAAGATTTGTACAGATCGTTCTTAGTATGTTAAAGTAGCTTCTAAATATGGTGGGTTGCTCTGTAACACGTGTGTCTCCTCCGGAACATACTTACGGAGCGTAGATACATGGACACGTTGTGAATTTAGTCCATAGATGTTGGTAATTCCAATTTATAGGCCACTTTTCCAATTCGTTCTAGAATTAAGGACCAAAATACCTAGGGCTTTCCCCTTTTCCCAAAACATATAACTCTTTTCATGGAGACAACATTTAAAAATGCTTAATCTCTAACAATAAATTTCAATGGTCTGCTTCGCTTATCAACATACTTCTTTTGGCGATCTTGAGCTACCAAAAGACGTTGATGAATGTTCTTAATAGCTTCAAGCCTATCTTGAACTAATTCGGTCCTAAGAGTCTCTTTTCTCCAATTTCATCCCAATGAATGGGTGATCTATGCTTTCGACCATAAAGGGCTTCAAAAGGGTCATACAAATAGAGGCCTGATAATTGTTATTATAAGATAATTCTATTAAAGGTACATACTTATTCCATTTTCTCAATGTACATGATCACAACATATCCTCAAGTATTCCTTAAATACTCAGTTCATCAGATTCATAAAAGCAGTAGGGGCATTGGTTAATCCAAAAGACATGACTAAAAACTCATAGTGTTCATACATAGTGTTAAAAGTAATTTTTGGTCTGTCTTCTTCCTTAATGTTGTAACTAATGGTATCCCAATCACATATCAATCTTTGAGAATACTGTAGCACCATGGAGTTGATCAAGTAAATCATCTATCCGAGGAATAGGGTACTTGTTCTTGATATTTACCTTACTCAATTCCCGATAATCTATATGCATCCGCAAAGTTCCATCATTCTTCTTAACAAACAAAATCGGAGCACCCCATTGAGAAAAAAACTTGGACAAACAAATCCTTTATCCAACAGTTCTTATAATTGTAATTTCAATTCCTTAAGTTTCGTTGGTGCCATTTGATAAGGGTTCTTGGATATAGGTCATGTTCCAATATCTAGATCTATAGTAAATTCTATCTCTCGGTTGGGTGGTAAATCGGATAGTTCTCGAAAAAACATCATAGAAATCCTAAACTACGAGGATCTTATTTAATCACGCTTCTGATTTTGTTCCTACCTTATGAAGACTTGCTAGGAACGATGTCCATCCGCAGTGTAATATCTTTCAAACTTGATGAGCATACATAATTATGGTAGAAAGGGATTTGTTCATTGCCTTATACACTATTACCTTATTACCACGTAACTGAAATGTTACTTCTTTCCTCAAACAATCCAATTTTGCATGGTATCTCGACAACTAATGCATACCCAAAATAACCTCGAAATCTCTCATTTCTAAAAGTATAAGATGTGCTAGAAAAGAACAAGAACTAATCTTTACCTCACAATTTGGCACTATCTTATTGACACGCAATGTCGGTCTTGAAGGTATAAGAATGTCTAATTCGGATCTTAAAGTACTAGTAAGCAAGTTGGCCTTTTCTAACCATTTTAGTCAATATTAAAGAACGCAAAGCTTCAGTATCAAATAAAAGTATATGCAATGGTTCTTGCTATTAGAAGGTTACCTAAAATAACAGCTGGATTTTTGTCGTTTGCATTACCATCAAGAGCATATACTTTGGCAACATCACGATTTTTTGTATTCTTTGGCTTTTCTTTACACACGTGAGCCATATGACCTGACTTTCCACAATTAAAACATGTTATACATGGACCAAAATGGGGCTTGTTACATCTCGGGCATACAGTTCGATTCGTTGCCTAATTCTCTATAATGGGCATTTTCTCCATATTATTGTTCATTTGCAGTTGAGTCTCATTCCTAGCTCGAGTGGGGCCCCTTTTAAAAAAATTACCACCATTACCATTATCCCACGAGGGCCTTTCAGAAACAACTGGCTGACGTTGTTTTCTAGCTCGAACAATTTAGTTTTCTGCATGTTTTGCCTCTAGAGCTCGCTCCACAATAGATGCAAAAGTCATTTCTTGAGTGCCCATGATATTTACATCCCAATAAAGATCGGCCCTAAGCCGTTCCAGAAAACTGTTCAATCTTATGTTCATCAGTAGCAACGATATGAGGGGTAAATCACGACAATTCCTCAAATTTTTGAATATATTTTATTTCCATTCTTATTATTCTTGCACTTTCAAAATATGCTTCTCCTCATGGCATCTACAACAATCTAAGTTGAGGTGTCTACATCTGTTAGATAATATGGTTCTAAATCTGAGTTCTTCCAGGGCTATTCCTCGAAAATGCCTCGCTCGTAGGTTCCTTTGTCGTTGGGGCTTCATAACAAAGTAAATAGCAATTCACATCCGAAAGAAAGTCTTATCGATTGAATATGTCTTGTCGAAAAAGCCGTCGATGCTCTTGTCGTATCAACTCAAACAATTTCTGCTGTTACATAAATATCCTTTGCTATTGAATCCGCTCACCTACCCGAGGCTAGAGCCACTCAGAATCGTTCGTAACAAGGTAGTCAGGGAAACCTACAGGGATCTCTTCTATTCTTTACATCCTCAATATGCAATCTTATTTATGGATTAATATTCCCCAACTGACAACATGCTTTGCCTAAGCTGAATAAACTCGTTTAGTTTCTGTTCCTTAGCTGCTGCAGTAAAATATTTGTTCAAAAAGATTTCCTTGAATAGAGCCCAAGTTATTGTTGTCACTTGCTCGATGCACTTCCTACCAAAACCCAACACTACCTCTTAACATGAATGAGACACAGTTAACTTTCTCGATATCTTGGACCTGACTGTACTTAAACATATTTTCTATTGTTCTAAGCCACTCTTCAGCTTCATTAGGTCAGTTGTTCTCTCGAAGACCAATGGGTTCAGTTTCCTAAATTTTTCCCCAGTATTTTTATCGATTCTTGGAGCTTGTTGAGGTTGGACATGTTGAAGTAGCTTCTGAGATTATTTTTCTATTAAGGTGCACATCACTATTGTTTCTATTGGTCGTAGATTCATTTACTTCACCATAATGACTTATCTATAATGCTCTCTTTATTACGACTGCATCAAGTTAATTATTTATTACTTTAATTTCGGCGATAACTATATGCATTCGCCATCAAACAAATAATATACAAAATTAAATCATATTTTGTTCACATAAGTTAATAAAACAATAAGATACATACCAGTATGCCAGTTCTTTCTCGGAACTGACAATTATACCCATCGAGTCTACATGATATTATTTAAACATATGCTCTGATACCACTTAAATAGTGTAACACTCTACCTCATAAAATATTTAAATATATCTCTGATATCACTTAAATAATTATCACATTCTAAATTTGGGCACACACCCCAAAATAATGTTTATTTTTATTTTTGATTGTATAATCAAATTTTAGCTCATATAAATATATTTAATTAAAGCCAGTAATAAAATTAAATCTAAACAACAGAAGTAAAAGATAATATCCATTGTTCTGTTATATAGTCAAAATGATTTTTCTTTACAACTGGTACTGACACCGCCAAGTATTTACAATATCAAAAAAATAAAAGAATGTCTGTCAATTCCAAAAAATTGACGAGACAATTAGTAGTAGAGTGGCAGTCAGACTATATTTAAGGCTTGTTCTAAACATATATTTACATTACCTACCAAGTTATTATATACAAATTAAAACAGTAAACAAAAAAGAAATCATTCGTCATCTCTCATCATGTGGATGAAGTGGCAAGTAAAATAGTCAAAAAGTTCTATTATAGTATAAGTATAATCTAAGACGTTTATATACGTCTCTAACTCTTCTTCATCATCTAAAAGTGTATAAAATCTTGTATAATTTTGCCTGGTCCAGATGACATGTGTAGTCGTATCGTCAACAAGAATTTTGGCACGCCTTGCACTAGGCATTTCTTCCGTATATCTCGTCAGCATATACAATACAAAATACTATTTATGAACAATAACATTTGGTGCTTGATACTGGTGTTTCCAAGTTGAGAAATAGGGTAAAGAAGATGATAACAATTTTTTTCTTTCATTTCTTTAATTATTTTTTTCTTTATTTTTTGTTTTTGTTTCTTATATTTTAATTGTTTGAAATAAGGAAATATGAAAAGAGTATGTTTTTTTACTAAGTACGTGATTGATGGAGTTTAAAATTAAAGGGATAATTGCATCAAATGTCCCCAATATTTCAAAAACGATAGGGATATGCTCCTAACCTAAAAAAATAGCACCAGATATCCCCCAACGTTTGAAGAAATAGGCACCGTAGATCCCTCTTAACAGTTTTCATCTATTTTCTCCGTTAAATCTCAGAATTAGAGTGCATGCGCTCTATTTCTCCAAAAAAAGCGTGTGAAAATTTCTCTCTCTCCTCCTCTCTCCCACCACCTACATATGCTTTTAGCCATTTACACATATCATATCTGCTATAATAAATCTAGCCTCCCATTCACTCGATCAACCGAAATAGCTCTAGTTCTTACCGAAGTCAAAATGATGGCTTAAATAAGAAAAGGTTAAAAAAATTTAAGCTTGAATTGGAGAAAGTTTTGAGAGTGTTGAAGGAAACCAAAACTCGAATGTTCATCGAAGGATGAAATCTTGCTTACAAAGGAGCGACATCAAGAAAGTGGAAAGAAATATGAAGAGCTTGAACTTAGTCACAAAAACTACAAAAAACAGATCGCAAAAACGGAGGAGAGATATGGTATACAAATTAAAACTTTGCAAGAGGCGTTACAAGCTCAAGAAGAGGAGGACAGAGAGTTGACAAATGTAAAAGAAGCATTTAATGGTCTTAATCTTGAGGTCAATAGCTCAAGAAAGAAGATGGACAAGCTTGAATTGAGTTGCAAACTTCTGTACGGTGAATCCTAGAAGTTTGAGGAGTTGCATAAGGAAAGTGGTTTGCATCTTGAATCGAGACAAGGAGGGCTTTAGAGTTCAATAGGTTGCTTGAGTTGGTAGAATCTAGTGCTAAAGAAATGGAAGATCTTATGGCTTGCGTGCAACTTGAACTCGAAAAGCTTGTATGAGAAGATTGTTGAAAATCGAAAAGTAGAAGAGGCAATCAAGAGCACCATTGCCAAATTATCTACAGCTTCAAGTGGAGTTGGATCTTTTGAAATCACAAGTGCAAGAAGTGGAGCAGAGGCTAGCATCAAAGGAAACTCTCATCAAGGAATTGACCCGAGAACTGGAATTGAAAAGTGCTTACAATCTAAGTCCATAAAGGATATTGCAACACTTGAGAATCGGTTTTCATCAACAAAAGAAAACCTTCAAGAGAAGATATCTCGATCTAGAAGATTTAAAATTGAAGCCGGGAAATGAGGTGAATTGAAGCGCTGAGGTGAGTGCTAGAGAGGAGCTTGAACAACAATTGATAAGCCAGGAATCAAAGATTACATCGGTTCAAGAAGAACTAGCCAAAGTCCTTGAAGAAAAAGAAGCTCTTGAAGCTGTTGTGACTGATCTAACCAATAATGCTACCCATATGAAGGAATTATGCAATGATCTTGGGTGCTCAAGGTCGAATCTAAGGTTGCTGCTCGACATCTTGGGTGCTCCGCTCGTCCCAGTGCACGTTAGCAACAACGATCCTTTACCTCCTAAAGAAGATGATTTTTTTTTTCATTTGTGATTGAAAAAAAAATGTGTATGTTGTCTTGGGCATTTTCAAGATAGAATAACCATGGAAGGAAATGAGAGAGAGGGTAAAGGAGATAAACAATATTATTAGGAATGATGAAGATGAAGATGAATAGTTTATAGTGGAGCTTTTTTGGAGAAAGGAGAGAGAAATTCTCACACGCTTTTTTTGAAGAAATAGAGCATGTGCACTCTAATTCTAAGATTTAACGGAGAAAATGGATGAAAACTGTTAAGAGAGACCTACGGTGCCTATTTCTTCAAACGTTGGGGATGTCTGGTGCTATTTTTTTAGGTTAGTGGTATATCCCTAACGTTTTTGAAATATTGGAGACCTTTGATGTAATTATCCCAAAATTAAAAGTAGTTTTTACTAGATTTTGAAGAATTTTTTTTGATGAAATATGTGGTTAAAAATTTGATAAAAGTTGTGGGTCCCATATGATATGTGGTTGAAAATGAGATTGAGAAAAAAAGAGTTAAAAAAAAAATAATCCAAACATACTCTAAAGTCAGTCAAATTAAGGTTGGATCATTGACTTTTGGTCAACTAACGAACATTTGAACAAACTACGTCAAGATGTCCTTCAAGCGTACATTTATTTAAAGGTTTGGGACCTATGTTTTAGGATTAGAAGGTTTGAGGACTTTTCGATGCTTTTTGAAAGATTTTGGACCTTTTCTGCAAATTGTCCTTTATTTTTATATCCAAAATTGTTCTAGGATCAAATTGTGCACCACACGTGCTCATTTAATGGAAGAATTGAACGGAAACTAATAGAAATGACTATTTGCATCAAAAAAGGTTGAAATAGGGGACGTTATTGCCAAAAATAGAAAGATATGTCCTCAATCCTAGTAAGAACAAACGATAGGGACCGTTTGTGCAAAAAAGCCCTTGTATCACTCTCGTTTCTTTAACCCATTAATTTTTTTTTTTTTTTTTTTTTCGTAGTTAAAGTTTATTTCATCATACATATAAGTAGCACAATATATATTTATAAATTATTACGTTGGAAAAATATTAGTATAAATAGATTAGCACGTAGATTCACAAGTGGTAGTGGTGCAACGGAAGAGAAATAACGACTTTTTCAAGTCATGGTTCAAAAATAAAATTTGATTTTTTCAGTTAAATCGTTAAAATTTAAATACATTGGCTTTTTAAGAAATACTAATAATAAATAAGTAAATTACTTATTTTAATAGTAGTATGGGTGGAATTGTTGAACTACCCGTTTAAAATTTTAAGTTTTTAAAGAAAAGATAATTTTTTGTTTCATTAAATTATATTTTCAACATGCCACGGTGGTTTCGGTCTAGTTGTAAAAAAATAAAATTAAGAACCCGAATCGAGAATCGAAAATTGACGAGGTCCGAGTCGGTTCTTGGTTTTTGAACTAGAACCGTAGGTACCCGACTCTGGAACCAAATTTATTATTTTCTATAAATTTTTTATTTTTTACAATTTATTCACTCTAACTCTAATGACCTTCAATCCAACTCTACGGTACTAAAGACAATAGTCCAACTGTTCAATACCTAAACAAAAAGTACAAAACCCACCACTCATAAACCCAAACTCAATAGATACAATTTCAAATACCAAATCTTAAATTCTCAATCGCTATTTGCTCATATACTCAATACAAATATTGTCGTATGTCTCACACTTTTACTCATCCCTCCTCTCTCTCTCTCTCACTCTCTCTCTCTTTCATAACATAGTGAGACGACAAAGGCGAAACTCCTCTCTAACTGAAACGAATCCTCAATTTTGAGAGGTAATTTCTCTTTTTTTAACCCTAATTTATGGGTTTGCAATTTTTGTGTCTATTTTTCCAATTAATGTTTATATGTTTTAAGAAATTGTTTTAATATCTAATGTATTTTAATGTTATAAGAAATTATTTTAATATCTAATGTATTTTAATGTTAATGGGTTTGCAATTTTTTATTTTCAAAACATGTTATCAACTTGTGATTGTTTTTTTTAAAAAAATTATGGGTAGAACCGAACCGATGGTTATGGTTCTGGTTTGATTCCAATAATTACGTAGACCTGAATAATTCCAGTTCGAGTTTGATTCCAGTAATTACATGGATCCTAATTGTTCCATTTACGAAATACCCAAAGTATAATTGGTGGTTCTGAATATTAAAGTACCGAACCAACCCAATCAATGTCCATGCCTATTGTCACCTCACGCATAAATCACTCAATTTAATATTCATTAACTATTTAACACGTGCATAATTTTAATAAACAGATAATAACGAAACTTGAAATCAAGATTAAATACTATGTCCAACCACTTTATGTAAAAGTTTCAATTATGCGTTCATTATGCCCTCTAACATGCAGACCATATTTATTCTCATAAATTAGTAGATTGCGACTTAAAACTCAAAATTTTATACCATTGTGTAACTATCTCCTCTGAAAGCTTGATCCATTAGAGAAGTAAAACAATAAATCTCGATCTCATAGATCTTGAGCTAAACACCCCCACGATCGTGTCCCTTTTACCTAAAAACAAAAATTCTGCAAACTAAAAGCAGCATGTCATCTGCAAAAATATGAAATTTGCAATTTATTAGTTAAGAAGAGACAATTATATGAAGGCAAAATGAAACCTAATGGGAGTTGCATATGATTATAAAGAAGTCTTAAAAGAGTTAAAAGAGTACCATGTCATAGTTACTAATGACCACCATCTTCGAGACGTACAACGATTCTTTCACCATTTGAGACGTTAATTTTCTTACTAAACTATCCAATGAACTCATCAAAAATCTAGCATGAATCAACAAGGAAGAGATATAGCCAAAAATAACTTGCCCGTCTACTCGTAGACATGGAACTACATAACATCTATGCCACTGTCCACCACGTACCAAGCTTACCGGCAAGTCATCCTTGGCTGCAACTCGTAACCTCGTTGCCTCATGCAAGACTCGAGATGATAGAAAATCCTTGCAAAGTTATTAAAATATCCAAATTATTCCCTCTTTCAGTATCCTTAACTAAAATTCAACAAATCCAAGAGAGGTAAATGATTGGTGGGATTTTTCCCAAAGGAGAAAAAATGACATTCCCTAGAGCATGTAACAAACATTTAGTAGATTTTCTTGCAAAAAAACAAGAATTCACTCAAGAAAAAGAGAAGCCTATTGGACAGGAGAAAACTTGTTGACAGTGTATGAGCGAATGAGGGTTTGAAGAATAGGGAGTTTCTTGCATTCTTTATAAATAAAAATGAATTTATTGCATGAAATTGCAAACTTTAATTAATGTTGCTGCCTTTTTTACTGAAAGGTCGCTATGATCAGTCTAGTCTGTGTATTGCCCAATAGGGCAAGAAAAAAAGGTGTTTGATTTTAATGAGTTCAAAGGGCAGACACAACAATGGGTGAAGTATTTATTGATAAGTGAAAAACAAAAGCAGTTTACAAGCTTATGAGGACACGTGGTCTGACACATATACGTGGTCAAATTTATTTTTTCGTCAAATGTCTAATGAATACACAATTTTCGTAAATGGACAACAACTATGTTTGAATTTAGTTCATCTATATATTTTAATATCTATTGAACAATCTCGTCTAATAACTTAAAATGTGAAAACATGACAAGTTTATTGAACTTGGGTGTTCTCAATTTTCAACACAAAGGACAAGATAATTAACCCGAGATCAGTTCCCTCCCACATTAAAGGCAATTAATAGACTGTCAACATTAATAAGTCTTTCTCTGTACTTGGTTGGCCATTTGACATGGAGTTTGGTGGGCAAATTTACTTCATTCACATAGGGGCGGATCTCCACCGTAAACCTCCGTCTCCATGGGCAGGTGGTACAATGCAATATATGGACTCCAAGGACAGATCTTCACCAGGGTAAAAATAACAGTAACGTGAATTCAAACATGGCATGCCGAGTCGGAGCTAGGGATGTTTTCTTGGGGGGTCAAAATTTTTCACTGGCGCAACAACGCATCTTTTAAATTGAAAAATTGTCAAACGAAGAGTTCAAAAAACGAGTCAAAGATAGTTGTTCGAAATGAATTTAATAATTATATTTTTTATCTCTAATTCTCATTTTGATGTCACTTCTTTCAACTTATTTTCGGACTATGTTCTTCACGCAAGTTCTTGATACCGTTTCGAAGTATTCATGGAAATCTTCACAATGCATCTTTTAGATTGAAAACTATTAAATAGAGAATTCAAAATAACAAACCAAAGATGACAGCTAGAATTGATATAATAATCCTATTTTGTATCTTTTAATTAACATCATCTTTTTCAGATTATTTTTGGGATATACTTTTTCACTTGTCAAAATATTTTTTTATATCATTTGGAAGTATCCATAGCAAACTTCGTAATGCATTTTTCGGATTAAAAAATCGTTAAACGAAAAATTCAAAATAACAAACCAAAGATGACTACTAGAAATAGATTTAATAATTCGTTATATTTTTTCACTGGTCAAAGTATATTCTTAATACCATTTGGAAGTATTCACGTCAAATTTCATAACGAATTTTTCATAGTAGAAAACTGTTAAATGATAAATTCAAAATAACAAGTCAAAGATGACCGCTAGAAATAAATTTAATAATCCAATTTTTCACTTTTAATTTATATTATTTTGACGTCACCCCTTACAGCTTATTTTTTTACTATGTTTCTTCACTCGTCGATGTAAAATCTTGATACCATTTCAAAGTATTCATGGCAAACTTTGCAACACATATTTCGAATTCAAAAATCATTAAACGGCAAGTTTAAAATAATAAGTAAAAGATGACTATTAAAATTAAATTTAATATTCGCATTTCGTTTCTGTTTTTAAATGTCAATTTAACCAAAATTCTATTTGACGTCAATTTAACTCGTCTAACTCGTATAATTAAATATAAAAATATAAACAAAAAATTGAAGTGTTATAGCGAATCCCTAAATAAATTTTTAATAAAAAAAAATTAAAAAGAGTAGAAAAGAAAAAACTAAAAAATTGGAAGCCCAGGACCTCCTAGTCCCCACCTTGGCTCCGCCAATGATGCCAACTCATAAAGCTAGCACCCTTTGCAAAATAACCCACGTCTATGTGGCTCTTAAGTATTCTCTACTTACACAACTATGTTGAATTTTAGATCAAAAACTATAACTGCTGGATGCCTTGCCAGAAGATTTTTAAGAAAATTTTTTATTAGAAAATCATTCTCATGTGGGTTGGTCAGAATGTGCCAAAAATCGTAACTCATGCCAGGTCTAGTACATTCCACATATACGTCTCGCGACACATTCCACTCTATGATTTAGTTCCCCCTCAAAAAATTATCCATCAAGAAACAAAATAAGTCATCCTGCAAACTCTAAATATACAAGGCAGCTATTACGAGTCCGAAGACAATTTTCAATACTAGTTCCTATTGACTGCTGAAAATTGTATCTTTAACCTACAGACAATATTCATACAACACATAAACAAGCTCAATAATTAAATACAGCAATATTTTTGTCACCTTTTATTGAAATGTACAACAATGAAAAGATTCTACAACTCATCAACCTAATGCTATGTAGTAATATCTCTATTGCCAATGACATATAATTTGTCACTGCATATATGTGATTTTCCAGCTTCCAGCAAGGTATAGTTTGACAGAGCACGAGAAGTCAAACTAAACAATTAGGAACCTACGGTAATCAGCTATTTCATTCCAAGGAGAGTCGCATGCTACACTTGTGAGGGGGAAGAGAGAGAGAGAAAGAGGGAGAAATTGCGTAGACAAAAAAAGGGTGGGAAAAACGGATGCGTGCATAAATATATCATACATCGGAGAACAAGGAATGTATATATTCGAGCATGTAATATTCAAGTGTGTAGGCAAGGGCCACTTGACTGAAAGACCACAACAGAGATGCATTTCAAAATTAGCAAGACGAGATTACCTGTTGTCTTCACAGCCAAACATACTCCAATGATCCTGTCATTTAAGCATAAATGTCAATTGAAGTGTTTTAAGCCATATACTGCAACAAAAACAGTACAAGAAATAATTGGTATGATGAAAACCTATCACCCGATATGGCGATAGTTTTCAACCACTATGACCAGTCCCACCAAGCCTCCAATATTGGCAGCCAAAGATGTAATAAGCCCAGATCCCATGACTCAGGCAGCTCTCAAACTACGATCAGATGAAAGCAACAAGACCTGACGCCGACAAGACCCAGCGCCCATCCTTGGAGCCACATCTTCATTGTAAGGTACAGTTGCAAGCTCTTCAACCACAATGTAATCTACTTTTTTGGGAACGTCTTCAAAACATTGTGTGTCAAAACCAAAATAATGATAACGTTTTATTGTTAGATCATGTGAGCATATAAGCAAATCGGCGTAGCTGGAAAAGACACAATCTTTTTGAACTGTAAGAGTGAATTATCAAGATTTTATCAAACCAAAAGTAATCTATTCAGTTATAGCAATAAAACCAGACTTGCAACATTGAAAGATACTGCCCATAACAATAACCAAATTAAAAAAAAAAGAAAATAAATAAATAAAAAGTCTGCTATACAGCCATCACAAATTTAACTAATTTCTCTATTATTAATAAATTTAAGCCATATTGACTCTGCACAAAATAAAGAACCACCTGAGAAATAAATAAAAAAGCCATTTGATAAAACTGCTGGAGAGAGTAAAACGGACAAAGGCAGCTGGTTACATAGGTTCTTTGAAAGCGGTATGTATTGAGCTCGGTGACATGGTGTCATGGCATGGCAATTTACGATGGGTAAGATCTTCAGATATTGGTCCTAAAGAGCGTGAATGTGGGCCGTCGGTTTCCAAACACCAATTCATCTGGTCGTCAGGTTTATGCAGGAGGCTTCATCAAAGGAGGCGAGAGGCTGACTTCGGGCTTCAGCTATCTCAGCTGTTTTTTTAGGAAGGGAAAGGAAACAAAGGGAAAAGAAGAGCATCAATCATTAATGGAGCATGGGTAATATCCACAGCAAATTGTCAAAACTAATAAGAACCACTTGAACTTTTGGAAACTATGGCTAAAAATGAAGATATCATCTACAAGGTGAGACCATGGTCTACCTGCAATATTATTATCAAACTCTAGTAGTCATGGTTTCTTCCCCGTGAAACAGGGTGACGCCCAGACAACCTGGTAAAAGCAGCTGAGAATCAGACAAATAGAGAAGTTTTGTAAGGACAGATAAAAGTTCCTATTCATAAAGGTCAATCACAGCTCTGGAAGTCCACCCAGCACAATGCTCTGTGATTTAGACTTCTTATGAAAACCATTAGGCTGTTTGCAAAAAAATATCATCTTGTTGAGGAAAAAGGTTAAGCCCCTGTGCTAGTTCTGCCCAAAAGAAGCCCCTAAAAGAACACAACAATCGCTCATGTTCCACAAGGAGAAGGTCAAAAATCTTACCCACGACCACCAGAACGACCAGAAGAATAATCTTCATATGCTCCATTAGCAGCACTGTTACCACCACTCTGCAAAGAACAAGAAAATTATGATCCCAATGTGCAGAAAAGAAAATTTTCTCCTCACTTGTATTATGTTTTAACTAGAATTATATGAAATAGTGCCAAATATACAGAGAGAAAATTTACATGAAGATGACCATATCCACCACTGTAGGAGTATCCATGCTCACGGCACTTAGGATCTCTTCTTTCATAATTTGAGCTCACTGAGCCTTCTGTTGACACTGGAAGGTATGGAAGGGCAGACATGAAGGCAGTGACAACATCCTCCTTTTCAAAAAGATATGCCCTCAAGCATGAAGTAACTTGTATAAGAGCATTCTTGGTAACATCTAGGTATCCAGAAATCTAACAAATATTAAAAAGGA
Organism: Forsythia suspensa; assembly: GCA_023638005.1. NCBI lineage: Eukaryota > Viridiplantae > Streptophyta > Magnoliopsida > Lamiales > Oleaceae > Forsythia > Forsythia suspensa. The sequence continues at coordinate 44,281,065 of CM042673.1, read as the reverse complement.
GAATGAGCTACAAATGCATGGTGTAACAGTATAAAATTCCTTTCTCTTCTTTAATCTGTTTCCTTTCTCCTTTTGTTTCTTTGACAGTCTCTTTTATATAGTATTACATACTTTTCTCTCTTTCTCTCATCCACCCAGTTGACAGAATCTAAAACCTTAAAACCCCTTGTTAAACTTCAATAAGATAGTTTGCGTCCAGACAAAGATTTCATGCATCATATAAACAAAACATGACTGGTGATACTGCCGCATATCAAGAAAAGACGCATATCAAGAAAAGAGAGCCTACAAACTTGATGATTCCCCTAAATATTCAAAGATCGAAATAAAATCAGACAACCACAAATCCACCCTTATAATTATCACCTTACCTGCACCAACTCATCATCTTGAGCAGCAACTTTAGGAAGGTTTTCTTTTGAAAGTATGCGAATATTGGCCTCGGTGATTGATAAGTGCATTTTGTGCACTTATGTTGGCATTTGAATTAAGCATTTATCCCGTCATATAGTTGATTTTTTTACTTAATCTAGTTTATTATTGTTTTTATTTCAGTTTTGGACTTGTTTGTGAACAATTGGAGAAGATTGGATGAAAAGAGCGATAAATTAGAAGATATCTCAAAAGTATGGGGACTCAATTGCACTCAAGTAAAAGTCGAAGGACCAAATTAGAGATTATGTAAAGTTGAAGGACCAAATTGGAGATTATGTAAAGTTGAAGGACCAAATAAGATGTTATGAAAAGATGGAGGACTGAAATGACCAAGACCTAAAGTTAAAGGACCAAATTGGAGGCTGTTGAAACTAGGAGGACCAAACTGTGAAGAATGAAAGGTCCAAGTGGGCGATCCCCATATTAATCTTTGGGCGTAGCCAATGGTGTCTTGCAAAGAAACAGAGAGCAAATTCACCATGCTGGGCGATCGCCCAAAAAAGCACTGGGCGATCGCCAATGTTATTTCTGTGCACGAATTTTATTTTCCTTTTTTAGTTCTAATACAATTAGGTAAAGTTTTGTCTGCGGATTTTGTGATCTTTTAGGGAATTTTTGGGGCACAATTAGGGTAGTATAAATAAGAGTTATTAACTCATAACAAGGGTTGGATTTTTGGGAGCCGAACTTGAGAGAAGACGGAAGAAACAAGAGAAGACAACTCCTTGGATATCAAGAGTTTTTTTTGAAGATTTCTTCTCATTCAATCCATGTCGGGTACTATCAACTCTTGTCATTTTAATTTAATTATGTTCTTCTAATTTTCTTTAGACAAGGTAGACGGTGAAACCTTGTTTTAGCAAAATAATTATGTTGTTATTCGTTTAATTCAGTTTTGGAGCTTTAACGTTCATGGTTTATTCTTATTGAACTAATTAGATAAAATTCATTTCATCTTAAATATCATATATTTTTGATTGTTAGAAATTGATTTAATTAATTTGTGCTTGGTGCTTAAACATGTTCTATTAATTTCTTTTGATTTTTCATCATCTTTTATTCAGATTGGGATACATAGAATGATTAGAAAATCTTTGATTCTTTGTTTTCTTTCAATGGAACTTGATACGAAAAACGCTTAAGTAATTTATGTTTGAAGTTTAAGGGGAGCCTATATTTGATTTTCTTCTTTTGGAATTAATTGATAAATCTTTCGGGACGACAATAGATTGATTTCGTGTCGTCGTTTGTTTTTGAGAATTAATCAATAACTGGATATTTGCTAAGTTAAACAATGGTGGATTCTGAAACCTTGGTACTTTAAACTTCTTGAATTTTCAATTCATTTTTTAGCATATTTCATTAGTCTTTCAATTAGACTATTTCAACCAAAATCATTTCGACTCAACTAGCCTAAAATAATAGTTAATTTAGAGTAAATTAAACCTTCCTCATTGCAGTCTCTATGGGATCGACATCGTTACTACTTTTCTATATTTCAATAGATTCGTACACTTGCAAGTTAATTAAAATTTGACATCAAGTTTTTTGCACCGTTGCCGGGGACTACGTATGAAGGTTAATTTAATCTTAGTTAATTTTATTCTTGACTAGTTATAATTTAGAATTTTATTTATTTTATTTTATTTAAAAAAATTCATTGTGCATGCTTGGTCGTAGATCTCTCGAACTTAAGCTAGAACATTTAGATAGTGAAATTGAAAGACTTTTCACCAACGAAAACGAGCCACCAATCTAGATAAAATTGAAGGAAACGAAGCAATAATCACTATGGGTGATGAAATTGAGGAGAGACCTTTTAGAGACTATTTTAGTCCATTGGCTAATTTGAGCACATCGTGCATACAATACCCACAAGTAACTGCTAGGAATTTTGAGCTAAAACTGAGTGTGTTTAATTGTCTTCCATCTTTTATGGTTTAGATAGTGAAGAACCTTATAATCATCTGGCAGATTTTTATGCTGTATGTGAGGCATTTAAATATGAGAATGTTTCTCCTGATAATGTTAAACTTCATCTGTTTCCTTTATCTCTTAAAGATAGATCTAGATAATGGTTTAATACGTTACCTGCAAATAGTATTACATCTTGGGAACAAATGGTTGCTAAATTTTTGAATAAATATTTTCCTGTTCATAAAACTAATTCTATTCGCAGAGAAATTTCGAAGTTTGTGCAGAGAGACGAAGAACCATTCTATGAAACTTGGGAGAGATTCAATGGGCTTCTTATGAAATGTCCACATCACGGTTATGAAAAATGGCACTTATGCCAATATTTTTTAGAGGGACTACTATCACATATTCAAGAGTATTTGATGGCCACAAGTGGTGGAGAGTTGATATCTAAAAATGCTACAGAGATTTGGAGCTTCTTTCAAAAGCAGTGACAATTCACAATAGCGGAGTCGATCTTCTAGAACTGAACCAAAGAAAAGAGGAATTTATGAAATTCGAAAGCAATGAACCTAGCTCATAAATCAAAGAAGTCAAATGCATGATAGAAGATTTTTCTCGAAAGTTGACCTCATTGACAGCCAATAGTCCTCCAGAGCCAGATGCATGTACTGATCAAGCTAATGCCCTCAACATGATGATGAAACAGCCTTACAATCCTTATTCCAACACATACAACTCAGGATGGAGAGACCACCTCAATTTTTCTTGGTCACAGGGTGTTCAACAAGATAGTACAGCAGGTCAGGCTCCTCAACAAACTACCAGACAATTCAATCAAAATTTTCACAGCCAAAATCATGGGAGGAGGCAATTCAAAACTTGACAAAAGCTACACAAGCTGCATTAGAGCATCAGAATCACACCATTACTTAGTTTAAGAATGAAGTACGCACTAGCTAGAACTCATAGGCACAATCCATCTTCAATATGGAGAACATGATAGGGCAACTGGCTTCATCAGTACAACAGTTGGCAACAACCATTGAGAAAGGAAGTTTCCTAGTCAGCCATTTTCTAACCCTAAAGGAGTGCACAATATTGGGACTGATTCCAGCAACCAACAAGAAGAGGCTAAATCTATCATGACTTTGAGACGTGGCAAATTGTTTGACAACAAAGTGGATATTTCAAAGCAAAACACATCTCAACCAATCTCTCCAGCTACTGCCCCAACTGATGATTCAATCCAGGAAGCTCCCAAAGAGGACAATGAGCCATCCTACATTCCAAAAGCCCCATTTCCTCAGAGGCTAACAAAGGTACAGCAAGGTAGTTCTATCGATGACATCATGGAAATCTTCAAGCAGGTAAGTATAAATATTCATTTACTTGATGCTATTAAGCAAGTTTCTGCTTATGCTAAATTCTTGAAGGACTTATGTACAAAAAAGAGATAATTACATGTGCGCAAAAAGACATTTTTAACTGAACAGGTTAGCTCTATAATTCCAAGCAACACCCCTCCAAAATTTAAAGATCCAAGTTGTCCTACTATCTCATGCATCATAGGAAACTATAAAATTGAAAAGGCTTTGCTAGATTTAGGAGCTAGTGTTAATCTTCTTCCTTACTCTGTGTACATGCAACTTGGGCTAGGCGAGTTAAAACCAACATCTGTAATTTTACAACTTACTGATAGATCTGTGAAAGTACCCCGTGGAATTGTAAAGGATGTTTTGATACAGGTTGACAAGTTTTATTTTCCTGTTGATTTTATTGTACTTGATACTCAACCAGTACGAGACTCTACAAAACATATTCTTATAATTTTTGGTCGCCATTTTCTAACAATATCTAATGCTATTATTAATTGTAGGAATGGAGTGATGCAGCTATCTTTTGGCAACATGACAATAGAGTTGAACGTTTTTAATGTCAACAAGCAACCACATGACAATGAAGATGTTGCTGATGTTGACATGATAGAAGCATTAGATGATGATTCTTTTGTTTATACTAATTGTGATGATGCCTTAAATATGTGCTTAACTCATTTTGGTTCATATTTTGATGATGATAGTGCTATAAATGAAGTAAATACTTTGCTTGAGTGAACACCTGTCATAGATACAACTAAATAGAGATAGAAAATTGAGCCACTTCCAATAAGTGAGAAGAAGAATATCCCATCAGTTCAACAACCACCAAAATTAGAGCTTAAAGCATTGCCTGACACTTTGCAATATGCATTCTTAGGAGAGGCCACACTTTACCTGTAATTATCTCTTCTGTCCTTGATGATGCACAAAAAAGTAAGTGGTTAGGTGTTTTAACTAAACATAAAGAGGTGCTAGGATGGACCATTGTCGATATCATATGTATAAATCTAGTAGATTGTATGCATTATATTCATCTTGAGGAGAATTCTAGGTCTACTAGAGAGATGCAACGTAGGTTAAATCCTAACATGAAAGATGTAGTAAGAACTGAAGTGCTTAAATTATTAGATGCTGGAATTATTTATCCTATTTTTGATAGCACATGGGTAAGTCATGTACATGTTGTCCCAAAAAAATCAGGTCTCATAGTAGTTACTAATACAAACAATGAATTGGTTCCAACTAGAGTAACTACAGGATGGTGTGTTTGCATTGACTATAGAAAATTGAACTTAGTCACTAGAAAAGATCACTTCCCTCTTCCATTCATTGATCAAATGCTTGATATGCTAGCAGGTCATAATTATTATTGTTTCTTAGATGGTTATTCTAGTTATAATCAAATTCCCATAGCTCCAGAAGATCAAGAGAAAACTACTTTCACTTATCCTTGTGGAACATTTGCAAATAGAAGAATGCCATTTGTTTTGTGTAATGCACCTGCTACCTTTCAAAGATGCATGCTTAGTATTTTCTCTGACATGGTTGAGAGGTTTATTGAAGTGTTTATGGATGATTTTTCTGTATATGGAGACTCGTTTGATGAATGTTTACGCCATCTAACCTTAGTTTTACAGAGATGTGAGGAAAAGAATTTAGTGTTAAATTGGAAAAAATGTCACTTCATGGTGAAACAAGGTATTGTTCTTGGCCATGTTATTGAAGTTGACAAAGCCAAAGTTGATCTTATCTCCAATCTTTCACCTCCAAAATCAGTGAAAGAAGTAAGATCATTCATTGGGCATGCTGGTTTTTATAGACGATTCATTCAAGATTTTAGTAAAATCTCTAGACCCTTATGCAATTTACTTGTTAAGGATGCACCTTTTGTCTTTAATGATTTGTGCTTAGAAGCATTTGAAAGACTAAAAAAAGTGTTAACCACTGCACCTATCATTCGACCACCTGATTGGAATTTACCTTTTGAACTCATGTGTAATGCATCTGATTATGCTATAGGAGCAGTTTTAGGACAGAGATTAGATCGGTTGGCTTCTGTTATTTACTATGCTAGTAGAACTCTTAACGATGCACAATTGAATTATTCAACTATGGAGACAAAAATACTAGCAGTTGTATTTGCATTAGATAAATTTCGATCTTATCTTTTATGGTGTAAAGTAATTATTTTTTTTGACCATGCTGCCCTCAAATATCTTCTCACTAAGAAAGATGCTAAACCAATATTGATTAGGTAGATCTTGCTTTTGGAAGAATTTGACATTGAATTTAGAGATAAAAAGGGTTCTGAAAATGTTGTAGCTGACCACTTATCTCGTATTGTGCTTAACTTTGTACAGAAAAAACTACCATTAAATGAGTTGTTTCTAGATGAACAACTTATGAATATTGATGTTGTACCTTGGTTTGCTGACATTGTTAATTATCTTGTTACAGACAAACTTCTAGAACATTGGACTAAACAAGATAGAACTAAGTTCCTAGCTGAAGTGAAGAACTTCTTTTGGGACGATCCTTATTTGTTTAAATACTGTGCTGATCAAATTATAAGGAGATGTGTCCCAGAAAGTAAATTCCACAGTGTTCTATCCTTTTGTCATGACCAAGCTTGTAGAGGCTATTTCAGTACTAAAAAGACTAACACCAAAATTTTACAATGTGGTTTTTATTGGCCTACTCTTTTTCGTGACACTCATATTTTTTGTTCTTCATGTGACAAGTGTCAACGCATGGGAAGCATTTCAAAAAGAAACATGATGCCGCTTAATCCTATTCTCATAGTTGAGATCTTTGATGTCTGGATGATTGGTTTCATGGGACCTTTTCCTCCATCATTTAGTTATCTTTACATATTAGTAAGTGTCGATTATGTTTTCAAGTGGGTCGAGGCAATTCCATGTAGGACCAATGATTACAAAAGTGTAATGGCATTTTTGAAAAGCAATATCTTGTCTTGCTTTGGCACTCCATGAGCCATTATAAGTGATGGTGGATCTCACATTTGCAATAAACATTTTCAAACTCTACTAGCAAAATACTCTATCACACACAAAATTGCAACCCCATATCATCCACAAACTAGTGGTCAGGTAGAGGTTTCAAATCGCGAAATAAAGCATATTTTGGAGAAAACAGTTCAACCTGATAGAAAAGATTGGTCTCTATGATTTACTGATGCATTGTGGGCATATAGGACGACTTTTAAAACATCCATTGGAATGTCCTCTTATAGACTGGTGTATGGAAAAACCTGTCACCTACCGGTTGAGCTAGAGCATCGAGCTTATTGGGCTATTAAAAAATTCAATTTTGATATGCAGGAAGCAGGGTCAAAGAGGAAATTGCAGCTAACCAAACTTGAGGAGATTCGAAACGACGCCTATGAGAATGCAAAGATCTACAAGCAAAGAATTAAAGTCTTTTATGACAAGCACATAGTCAGAAAATCATTCACTCCAGGTCAGAAAGTACTATTATACAATTCTCGACTGTATTTATTTCCAGGTAAGTTACGTTCTAGATGGTCAGACCCTTTTACTGTTCATACAATTTATCCCCATGGAGCTATAGAGGTTGAAAACCCCAGAAATGGTGATATTTTTAAAATTAATGACCAAAGATTAAAACCATATTTGGAGTTTAACTCTCGAGAAGGGGATGAAGAAATTGAATTGGGTGATCCTACCCATCCATCTTAACCAAAAGAAAAAAAAAAGAAAAAAAAAATTGTTTTCTCTTCTTATTTTTCTTGCCAGGAATGCGAGTTATTACAAATGCTCTTGAGATGAAAAAGGAGTTCCAGCTGACATTCGGCCAGCCAGATCCAACTTTTCCACATCCATCTCTAGAGAGTAACTGATATTTTCCCTCCTTTTATTTGCTTTATTTTGTTCTTATATTGAGGACAATGCACGGTCTTTGTTTGGGGGTGGGATAAAAAGTCAAGATACTTATTTATCTTTTGAATGTGCTTATCACTCTGGTCTGTATAACTGAAATAATTATGATTTCAAAAAAACAATATTAATAGCTTATTTGTCTAGTTACTGTTGAATATTCTACCGCCAATGATGATATCTGTTCAAAATCGAACACATTTTTAGTAGACTATTAGACAATACTTGAACTCATTTTTTATCTGAATACTTATTCATGTTAGACCTGATTAAAGAAGCACATAACCACTATTGACTTATCGTTTATTGGAAACATGACTTGAGTGTTTGTGTTGATATTGTTGACTGAATATCATTATGAAAAATTCTGTTCTTACATCCTTAAGCTAGTGACCAAACTGTTTTGAGAATAGTTTGGGGTGTTAAAGTTACTACTTATGTTTTGAGAATGTTGATGGTTTGAGTTTTCTGGATCTCATCTTTGGTTGAATGGGTTATGGTCAAGAAATCTAGACTGAGCATTACTCATTGCTGATAAAATAAAATAAAATATCTGACTCGAGCAATTAAGCCTGTTAGGGTATCTTAAAACCTAGTGCCCTATGGTCATCTGACTTGGGAATTATCGGCCCAAAGCTCGCTACATGAGTCATATATACATATATAACAAAAAAAATGTAAAAATTTGGCAAAATACATATATATATATATATATATCAATTTACATCTTCACTTCTCTATTAGCTAGTGGGACTCGAGCATTTAAGCCTGTCAGGGTATTTTAAAACCTGGTGCCCTATGGTCATCTCACTTGGGAGTCATCGGCCCAAAGCTCATTATAAGGGTCACATAGAAAGCTAGTGAAAGAGAAGTATTGAACATGGTGTAAGACTATTAACATGAGTAGAATGAATAAAAAGAAGTAGAAGTGCTCAGTAAGGATTACTAGATTAGAACCTCATAAACTGAAGATGAGAATTTAGAAATCACTCACCATCCTAATTCTAAGAATACAAGTTCTGATTTTTGCAACTCCGTTTGAAAAAAATAAAGCATTGTGTTGATCAATAGGAACCAATTTTGCTAGAACACCTCGGGATTGGAGAGAAAAGCATTAGAAATGTGATAATTTACGAGAGGTGTGAGGAATAAATTACTACAAAGGGTTCGTGATTGTAAAAATATCAACAACATAATATTGGTCTTGGTCTAATACATGTATAAGTTTAATTTTTAGCTATTCACACACTCACAAAAGTTCGAGCATCGGATAAGTGAAAATTTTTGTGCTGTTGTTTAATATCCTTCCAAAAGTGTTGCTTTATTTTCGAACTTGAGGCATATGGTAAGAAATTCAACATTGACTAATATCCCATTGATTCTATTAGCTTAGTTTGACTCTATATTTAGTTTCGTTTTTGTTCGAGGACGAATAAATGTTTAGTTTGGGGGTGTTTGATAAGTACATTTTGTGCACTTATATTGGCCTTTGAATTAAGCATTTATCCCATCATATAGTTGATTTTTTTACTTAATCTAGTTTATTATTGTTTCTATTTCAGTTTTGGACTTGTTTGTGAACAATTGGAGAAGATTGGATGAAAAGAGCGATAAATTAGAAGATATCTCAAAAGTATGGGGACCCAATTGCACTCAAGTGAAAGTCGAAGGACCAAATTGGGGATTATGTAAGTTGAAGGACCAAATGGAATGTTATGAAAAGATGGAGGACTAGAATGACCAAGACCTAAAGTTAAAAGACCAAATTGGAAGCTGTTGAAACTAGGAGGACCAAATTGTGAGGAATGAAAGGTCCAAGCTGGGCGATCCCCCAGATTAATGCTGGGCGAACGCCCAGCAGCGTGCGCAAGAAACAGAGAGCAAAATCACCATGATGGGCGATCGCCCGAAAAAGCATTTGGCGATCGCCCAGCGTTATTTCTGTGCACGAATTTTATTTTCCTTTTTTAGTTCTAATACAATTAGGTAAAGTTTTGGCAGCGGATTTTGTGATCTTTTTGGGATCTTTTGGAGCACAATTAGGATAGTATAAATAGAAGTTATTAACTCATAACAAGGGTTGGATTTTTGGGAGCCGAACTTGAGAAAAGACGGAAGAAACAAGAGAAGACAACTCCTTGGAGATCAAGAGTTCTTTTTGAAGATTTCTTCTCATTCAATCCATGCCGGGTTCTATCAACTCTTGTCTTTTTAATTTAATTATGTTCTTCTAATTTTCTTTAGCCAAGGTAGACGGTGAAACCTTGTTTTAGCAATGTAATTATGTTGTTATTCGTTTAATTCAGTTTTGGAGCTTTAACGTTCATGGTTTGTTCTTATTGAATTAATTAGATAAAATTCTTTTCATCTTAAATATCATGTATTTTTTATTGTTAGAAATTGATTTAATTAATTTGTGCTTGGTGCTTAAATATGTTCTATTAATTTCTTTTGATTTTTCATCATCTTTTATTCGAATTGGGATACATAGAATGCTTAGAAAATCTTTGATTCTTTGTTTTCTTTCAATAGAACTTGATACGAAAAACGCTCAAGTAATTTATGTTTGAAGCTTAAGGGGAGCCTATATTTGATTTTTTTTCTTTTGGAATTAAATGATAAATCTTTCGAGATGACAATAGATTGATTTCGTGTTGTCGTTTGTTTTTTAGAATTAATCAATAACTGGATATTTGCTTAGTTAAACAATGGTGGATTCTTAAACATTGGTACTTTAAACTTCTTGAATTTTCAATTCGTCTTTTTAGCATATCTCATTAGTCTTTCAGTTATACTATTTCAACCAAAATCATTTCAACTCAACTAGCCTAGAATAATAGTTAATTTAGAGTAAATTAAACCTTTCTCATTGCAATCTCTGTGGGAACGACATCGTTACTGCTTTTCTATATTTCAATAAATTCGTACACTTGCGAGTTAATTAAAATTTGATATACGTGATTTTCCTCATTTCTGAAATTATGGATCCTCCTCTCCGTATAAGACAACCAATTTGAGAAGTTGGAACAAGTAAACGCGTTGTTGATGACATGAGACCCGAATCTCTTTCAACTTTCTCACTGCATCTGGGTTGCAAGCGCAATGCTGCGTCAATTGTTGGAGAAAAGGTATCTTCACAAAGCTGATGACAAACACAATAGAAGATTTTCCAATTAGGAAACAACCTGTAAATTTACATACGCAAAAAAAAATGGTAAAGGGTAATTTCTTACCTCTTTCGCTGAAATAAATATTACACAATCATCTCCCACTGCAGCTGAACTGTCAACTTTGATACCTGCCCCAGACGCTTGTCTAATTTGATTGATTAAGGCACCACCCTCACCAATGATGATTTATGCAGTTGGACAAACCAAACGGAGGGAGAATTCTTTTGAGGATGCTTTGTTCCCAGGCACTGCATAAAGGGACCGTGACAAATCTGCATTCCCACTTTTATATTGTGCATAAGGCCTCAGCAATGGAGTTAACCCCATGATGTGCGAACCAGCAGTGGCAGCTATAAGTGAGCTGCCAGATGGGTATACTGTTGGAGCAGAAGTAAGCAAATTCTGAGAACGAGAAGGATTATCATGAAGATGAGACGCAATTTGATAAAGACCTTTCTTCACTATGGAGGCTTCACCAGATACCTGAAACACGAGAAGGAAATACACAAACATATTAATAATCTTAGTAACTTACTTTCTCAAAAATAAGCAACATGTCAACTTATTCAAAATAAAATCACTGCTCATTATGACAAGAAACTCAAAAGTAACAACCAGGGATAAAGCAAAAGTGTCGTTGCATCATATAACAATCCTATAAACATAAAAAAATTCTATGGATTGAAATATATGAGGAGAAAATTATTAACAAATATATTTACTTACCATATTCCATATATCGATTGCCCAATCGGATCTCATGGCTATACAAACAATCCGATCATCCCGCTTAATCTGTTTCTAAACTACTTAATGAGAAGATCAAAGCACCAGGACAACATTCAATCAATTGGAGATCGAACCGAAAAAGTGAAGATCGGCCGAACTGGTCGACCGTTTCATCTTACCGGTCGACCGTTTCGACGGAAATTGGACAGATGACGACAATGCACCTACTGTATGATGACTGGCCACATTGTTGATACCTGCTATTTCATACATGGCTTCCCTCTATGGCACAAGTTTCATGGGAAGGACGTGAAGCCACGAAACAAACGCTTCACAAACACTGTAACCGCTTCTGCACTTAACCCAAGAGAAGGAAGAACGCTCACAGCCAAGGAATACGAGCAGATCATGACACTTTTAAACAACAAGACGGGTAATGATAAGTCTTATGTTAACACACCAGGTATCAATTCTTCTACTACTTCTTTGAGTAATTCATGGATTATTGATAGTGGGGCCACTGACCATGTGACGAAGGATGGGATCGTTGGGAATAAATCCATGCCAAAGCACAAAACTGTTCAATTACCGGATGGGGGTCATGCTCTTATTAAATCTATTGGTGCAGTTAACTTGGGAAATAATATAACTGTTGATAATGTGCTTTATGTTCCCAACTTCAAAGTTAATCTATTATCTATCAGTAAACTTACCAGAGGATTAGGTTGCTCTGCGATATTTTACCCTGATTTTTGTGTCATGAAGGATTTGACTACGAAGAAGACGATTGGCTTGGGAAGGCAGAGTAATGGCCTATATTATCTTTCACAAAAACCACAAATACATCATACTACCAGTGGGTTAACCAACTTATGGCATAGACGTCTTGGGCACCCTTCTGCCTCACCTCTTCAATTCCTAGCACAAAGTATTTCGGATATTAGTTTTGATTCCCACGATATTTGTGATGTTTGTCATTTGGCTAAACAATCTAGACTACCCTTTAAGGTTAGTCAAATTTCTAGCAATAAACCATTTGATCTGATTCATTGTGATATTTGGGGACCTCATAAAATTTATTCTTATTCTAGTGCTAGATATTTTCTTACGATTGTTGATGACTTTTCTCGTTATACTTGGGTACACCTCATGCGTCACAAGTCTGAAACTCAAAGCATAATTAAGAATTTATTTGCTTGGGTTAAAACACAACACAATCTGACTATAAAAGCCCTACGATCTGATAATGGCCAAGAGTTTTTATCCTTGCAAGCATTTTTAGATCAAAATGGCACTAATTTTCATAGGTCATGTCCTTATACCCCTCAACAAAATGGAGTGGTAGAGAGAAAACACCGTCATCTCCTTAATGTAGCCCGTGCCATTAGATTTCAAGCTAATCTTCCATTAAAATTTTGGGGGGAACATATCAAAACAGCTTGTTATCTTATCAACCGTATACCTTCTCCATTGCTTTCACACAAATCACCATACGAAAGATTACACAAGAAATTACCACCTTATTCTCATTTACGTGTCTATGGTTGCCTATGTTTTGCCACCAACCTTAAACCCAGCCATAAATTGACACACGAGCCAGACGGTGTGTGTTTCTTGGATACTGCTCAGGACAAAAAAGATACACCTTATATAACCTTACCGACAGAAAATTAATAATATCCCGAGACGTCGTATTCCATGAAACCATATTTCCATACACCTCCCAACAAAATGATGAAACCAACTCCATCCCATTACCACAATCTATGTCTCTGGATGTTGACATGCCGCATTTACCTTACCTGAGGGACCAACATATAGCGTAAAAGCAGTTTCTTGCACGAGAGTCCCACACACTGTTCAAACGGTCGACCTACTGGTCGACCGGTTTCCTCATCCGTTTTAGCAGAAAGTTCACACGGTCAACCGTCTGGTCAGCCAGTTCCCTCATCCGTTTCAACAAAAAGTTCACCCGGTCGACCGTCTGGTCAACCATTTCCCTCATCCGTTTCTCTGAGAGCTCGAGACGGTCGACCGTCTCCACATATCGGTCGACCCGGTTGAGCGGTTTTCCTCACATTCACCGACGAGACACCACACCAACCTCCCCGTCCTACCCAATGACCAAATTCGACGATCCACAAGATCAATTCAAACCCCAATTCACACGAAAGATTACTATATCAATCATGCTCGCCTACTCAAACCGGGTCTCTTCCGGTTAAGTCCAAAGACTCGACATCCTATATCAAGGTATGTGTCATATAGCAATCTTTCTTACATTCATCGTGCTCTTACATACAATATTTCTCATATCGTTGAGCCAAAGAACTTTTGAGGCGACATGTCAAGATCCCAAGTGGGTAGTCACTATGAATGATGAAATCCGTGCCTTGGAGGAAAACAACACTTGGTCCCTTGTCCCACTTCCTCCGGGTTCTCATCCTATTGGTTGTAAGTGGGTATTTAAGGTCAAATTTAATTCTGATGGTACAGTTGAACATTACAAAGCACGGCTGGTGGCAAAGGGGTTTATACAACGAGAAGGGATTGATTATAATGAAACTTTTGCTCCAGTTGCAAAGTTAACAACAGTCAGATGCTTACTCGCTGTCGCCTCTGTTCGCAACTGGACACTTCATCAGATGGATGTACACAATGCATTTCTTCATGGTGTCCTTGATGAAGAAGTCTATATGACTCTCCCACCTGGATTTCGTCGACAGGGGGAGACACCAATTGTATGTCGACTTCATAAATCTCTATATGGATTGAAACATGCATCTCGTTCTTGGTTTCAAAAAATTCGTATCTGCTGTTATTCAATTTGGGTTCAAACAATCACATGCAGATTATTCACTCTTTACCAAAGTCAGTGGTGATTCATTTACAGCTGTTCTATTATATGTGGATGATATGATTGTCACAGGAAACGATAAAGAAGCAATTTCTTCCACGAAGACGTTTCTTGCATCTCAATTCAAGTTGAAGGACCTTGGCATATTAAAATACTTTCTTGGAGTAGAAATTGCTCGCTCGAGATCAGAGATCTCAATAAATCAAAGGAAGTATACTCTTGACATTCTTCAAGAGGCCGGATTACTTGGGGCAAAACCTGCAGCATTTCCCATGGAGCAGTCATCAAAATTTAATTCGACAGATGGAATATTGTTGAAAGATCCCACATATTATCGACGGTTGGTAGGGAAGCTCATTTATCTCACCATTACTAGACCGAAATCTCATATTCGGTAATACACTCGATCGGTTTATGCGGGCACCTAGACAACCCCACCTTGATGCAGTTCACCGATTGCTCCGATACTTGAAAGGAGCACCGGGATTTAGGATTATATTTCCCATCAAGTGGAAAATTGCAGCTAGCGGGATTTTGTGATGCAGATTGGTGGGAGATATTACTACTTAACGACGGTCGATTCACGGGATATTGTGTATTTTGGGAAATGCACTTATATCATGGAGAAGCAAGAAGCAAACGATCGTGTCCAAATCTTCATTGAGCGCGAATATAGGGCAATGACTTCCATTACTTGTGAGCTTACATGGTTGAGGCGATTCTTGACAAATTTATGTGGATCACCCACAAGCAACAACCTTATATTGTGACAATCAAGCAGCAATATATATTGCGGCTAATCCAGTTTATCATGAGAGGACAAAGCACATTGAAATAGATTGTCATATTGTTCGTGAACGAATCATCAAGGGAGAGATCAAGACTGCCTATGTTTCAAGCAGCAATCAGATTGCAGATTTATTTACTAAAGCACTAGGCAAGGAGGCATTTCACAGTTTTACTCGCAAGTTGGGCACTTTTGACATACATGCTCCAACTTGAGGGGGAGTATTAACAAATATATTTACTTACCATATTCCATATATTTACCTTGTTAGTATAATTGTATATAGGAAAATATATGTATGTAATATTCCTATTTTAGGTAGGATCCTTTCATTATTAGTATATATATGCATTGTACTCTTATTCAATCATTATTCAATTGAATCAATACAGAGAATTATTTCTCCACACATATTCTCTTTTATATTTCTTCATCTCTTTTATATTTTTACAAAAATGTTCGGAGAAATTATTTAACGGTAAGAACAAAAGTTCACTCACCGTAAGATACTTAATGTGAACTGAAATCTTCATACTGCTATAACTGAATGCAAATGGAACTAAAGTGAACAGGAAATAAAGAATGTTCTGGAAAGCAACCATGTTACCTGTACAAGTTCATCTGAGATCACTGCACACAGAGGCAAATGGTCATCCTTTACAATGCGAACCTGTGCCCCGGTTTCACTGCAAATGTTTTGAACTTTCTCTCCACCCTTCCCAATGATACATCCAATCTGATCAGATAGTACTAGAAGACGAACAGTAACTTGTGGGGCTTTTCAGACTCCTCGTCAGCTGCAAGATCATCTGCAGTAATTCTATCATGTACCTTAAAAAGAGCATCTTGAGCAGGACAAACAAAATCATCACGGCCTTCAAAAGCATGTCTCCTTGCTAGTACTGTATATGGTAACCACCCGTTCCTCGCATCCAGGCACAGAGTCACCAATTATGATCTTCGATTCAGTGTCTGCTCTTAACTGCTTAATAATCTCCCCACCCCTTCCCATAATACATCCAATCTTCTTAATTGGGCACAAGTAGCAGTACACAGTGTCGTCGGGCCCAATTGAGAAAGAGTCTTTGCCACTTTTAGGATTTCTTATTTTATTTCCCCATTTTCATCAAAGTCAGACTGAGAATGAGAACGTTTCCCATTGTTATTCCTCTGACCATCCATCCTGAAACAATGAATTGATTGGAGTTAAGATCATCTAAAAATACCTATTCGTGGACATCTTCATGCAATTGTTCAGAAATAATTCACTTCACATGAAATTTCACTGGCCGGGAAATTGTAGGAAATTCATCATTCTCATTTATTTTTCTTTTTTATTTGAAATATATGCAAGAGATGTGAATCTCATGTCAATTGGTCATTTATACAAAACTTGGAAGAGTGTTTTATTGATTTTGAGTGAAATTAAATTTTTTTATCCAACCTACGTACCCCAAATGGATCAAGTCGGATGTAGTTCATTATAAGAACCATTTTTTTATTTAGCTTGTATGGCAATTTAGAGCTTATACTCTTGCAGGCCAAGAGTATTATATTTTTATTTTTATTTTTCTTACAAGGCATATAATTAAAAATAAATAAAAAACTTTAAGCTTAAAAAGTTTTCAAAAATTTTCCATTATTTGGGTTTGATCCGTAATCCATCTTTGTCCACAATCTTGTACGCTTTATTGGTGAACACATGAGTATTAACAAATGGACCATCTCATTGTTGGAAAATAAGTGAATGGAAAATTAAAGCTCTTTATTTTTTGAGACCTTCCAAACTCTCAACTTATTTCATCATGTGTTGGTAATGGATAATTAGTGGTGTAACTCTTGTAACTCTCATGTTAATGGTGGATTTAGAATTGGAAAGTCACTCTAGTGCCTATATAAACAAGTCCAAAGTTCCTCATTTCAACACATCAAAAATTCATCTTGTCTTCCTCTAAGTTTTCTTTTCTCTTTTAGTGATATTGTTCTGGCAGTAGGTCGGTTCGCTGGTACAACCAGTTCTACCTTTGTATTCTGGAAAACAGACGTTCATAACTTACGGTAGAGGACGAATCTGTTTTAAGGAAACTGTACTTGTATAGGCCCCGATTTGCTTTCTTCTTCAATTCTTTATTCTACAGTTTCCTTAATCCTTTTGTTTACTGTTCATTTTTTAATGTAATATGCAGTTTCACGTTTTTATAAATAAAATGGTTAACAATCTTAAAACAGATTCGTGCTAAACTTATATTACATGAAAAATGAAAAATAGTGAAATACATACGTATGAAACTAATTTGTAACAATCTTTTGAACTAGGAGAATTTGTACTTTTAGATGCTTTCATTTTCACTTATGGTTGTAGTTTTCTTGATTTGTGTATTCGCAAAACTAGAAGGCTTTGTTAAAAGGACCTAAATTGTCTAAGGAGAGCTTGAGATTTAAGTGGTCCACTTGTGACCCCCCTCCTCACCTGAAAGTCTTTTAGTTGCGTGTTATTCAAATCAACAAGACGAAAAGAATGGGTTAAAAATTGTTTTCTGGGATTAGTTTTTTCCAAGTTTCTATTTCCATAATAATTATGTTGACAAGAAACATTTTTTCTCCAATTTTTTTATTAAAATTGACCAGTTAGCTTAATTACAAGTGTAACTAAACTAGAAAGCAGGTTTTCATAAACTGTATTAATTTTATTTAAAAGTGGAATTGATTTTTCTTCTTGTTTCAGAAAATAGCAACTGATCCGATTACTGAAGTTGTGGCTACTGAAAACCAGAATGTGGCACAAGTGCCAAGTTTTGCTGTGACCCAAACTTTGGCTCCAACTGGTCATGTAAATGTTCTAGTTAATCATGGAGAAAAACATGAGAAATTGAATGGATTGAATTTCAAAAGGTGGCAGCAGAAAATGTTATTTTATCTGACCACCTTGAATCTTGCGAGATTCTTGACTGAAGATGCTCCGAAACTCAAACAGGGTGACGAAGACATACAAGCTATCAGTGCTGTTGAAGTTTGGAAACATTCTGATTTCCTATGCCGGAATTATGTCATGAATAGCTTGGCAGATTCACTATACAATGTGTATAGTACAATAAAAACGGCGAAGGAATTGTGAGAGTCTCTAGACCGCAAATATAAAATTGAGGATGCGGGGGCTAAGAAATTCATTGTTGGCCGCTTCCTCTTTATAAAATGGTGGACTCAAAACCCGTGATCACTCAAGTACAAGAATTGCAAGTGATCTTGCATGAGATTCGCGCCGAGGGAATGAGTTTGAGTGAAACTTTCCAAGTGGCAGCTATTATTGAAAAGCTACCTCCGGCTTGGAAAGATTTCAAATGAACATTGAAGAATTGATTGTTAGACTTCGAATTGAAGAAGACAACAAAGGGTTCAGAAAAGAAGGGGTTCAATCTTCCAATGGCCAAAGTTAACGTTGTGAAGCATGGTCAAAGTTCTAAGACGAACAAAAATAAGTTTGGAAAGGGGCCAAAGATAGGACCGAAAGGAGGTGTGTCCAAGAATAAATTTCTTGGAAAATGCTACAACTGTGACAGAGTAGGTCACAGATCATCAGAGTGCAGGTTTCCGAAGAGAAACAACAAGAAAGAAGCAAATATTGTTGATGACATCACACATGATGTGTCTGAAATGAACCTCGCTGCAGTTATTTCTGAAGTGAATCTAGTGGGATCAAATCTAAGAGAATGGTGGATTGACACCGGTGTTACCCGTCATGTTTGCTTGGATAAAGAGATGTTCAGTTCTTTTGAAGCGACTGAGAATGGAGAAAAGCTGTTTATGGAAAATTCAGTTACATCTGAAATAAAGGGCCAAGGCAAAGTGGTTTTGAGGATGACGTCTGGGAAAGAGCTGACTCCGAACAATGTGCTATTTTTGCCAGAAATTCGCAAGAACCTGGTATCGGGTCACTCCTAAACATGTATGGTTTTCGTATGATGTTTGAGTCAGATAAAGTCATTTTGTCTAAGAGTGGAATGTTTGTGGAAAAGGTTATGTGTCTGATAGACTTTTTAAGCTCAATGTAATGACTGTTAAGCCAAAAATTAATAAAATGAATAATTCTTTTGCTTAATTGCTTGAGTCTTCCAATTTGTGGCATGATAGACTAGGACATGTTAATTATGATACTTTGCGTCGATTAATTAACTTGAATTCCATACCTGCATTCCATATTGATTCTAAACACAAGTGTGAAACGTGTGTTGAGGCAAAATTGACAAGGTCATCATTTCAAACTATTGAAAGAAAAATCGAACCACTTGATCTAATTCACACTGACGTTTGTGATTTAAAATCTGTACAAACATAGGGTGGCAACAAGTACTTCATTACTTTTGTTGATGATAGCACAAAATATTGTTATGTCTATCTACTTAAAAGTAAGGACGAAGCTATAGAAAAATTTGTTCTTTATAAGAATGAAGTTGAGAATCAACTCAACAAGAAAATTAAGGTGTTGAGAAGTGACCAAGGTGGTGAATATGAATCACCATTTGCTGAATTATGTGCACAAAGTGGAATCACACATGAAACCACCGCACCTTATTCACCTCAACAAAATAGTGTTACTGAACGGAAAAATCGTACCTTAAAAGAAATTATGAATGCAATGCTATTAAGTTCTAGGTTACCTCAGAACATGTGGGGAGAAGCTGTTTTATCAGCTAATTACCTTTTAAATAAAGAGTCCCGAAAGAAAGAAGAGAAGACCCCATACGAGTTATGGAAAGGAAGGAAACCTTCCTATAAATACTTGCAAGTGTGGGGGTGTCTAGCCAAAGTAGTTGTACCTATACCAAAAAAAAGTGAAAATAGGTCCAAAAACAGTTGATTGTATTTTTATTGGCTATGCACATAACAGTAGTGCTTATCGATTTCTTGTGTATGAATCTAAAATCTCAGACATAAACAAAAATATGATAATAGAATCGAGAAATGCTTCATTTTTTGAACATGTATTTCCATACAGATCCAAAGAGAAAGCAAGCTTTTCTAAACGAACACATGAAGCCACGGACCAAGAACAAAAAGAAGAAGATGAGGCTGAACTAAGACGTAGCAAAAGAGCTAGAACTGAAAAAAAATTTGGTCCAGATTTTCTAACTTATATGCTAGAAAGTGAACCTCAAAGCTTTAAAGAAGTTGTGGATTCTTTAGAAGGACCTCAATGGAAAGAGGCAATTAAAAGTGAGATATATTCTATTCTGTAAAACCATACATGAGAGCTAGTTGATCTTCCTCCGTGATGCAAACCACTAGGCTACAAATGTATTTTCAAAAAGAAAATAAAAGCAGATGGAACAATCGAAAAGTATAAGGCTAGGCTTGTTATAAAAGGATACAGACAAAGAAGAAGCATTGATTACTTTGATACATATTCTCTAGTAACGAGAATAACATCCATCAGGATGATACTTGCAATTGCAACTTTCCGAAATCTTGAAGTACATCAAATGGATGTGAAAACTGCATTTCTAAATGGAGATTTAGATAAAGAAATCTACATGGAAAAACCTAAGGGTTTTTCTGCTCCAGGACAAGAGAACAAAGTCTGTAAATTGGTAAAGTCATTATATGACTTGAAACAAGCTCCAAAACAATGGCATAAAAAGTTTGATCATTTCATGATGGAATGTGGATTTAAAATCAACGAGTGTGACAAATGCGTTTATATCAAAGACACTGAAAATGGCTGTGTCATTTTATGTCTTTACGTTGATGACATGCTTATTGTTGGAAGCAATGATAAGATGATTAAATCTACTAAAGATATGTTAAATTCAAGATTTGACATGAAGGATATGGGCTTAGCGAATGTGATACTTGGGATTAAAATTTCAAGAACATCAGAGGGAATTGTCTTAAGTCAATCACACTATGTGGACAAAATTCTTGACAAATTTAACAAGGATGATTCTGGCATGGCTAGAACACCGATACATACCAGTCAGCATCTATCAAAGAATAGAGGTGAGAGTGTCTCTCAAGTAGAATACTCTAGAATTATTGAAAGTCTGATGTACTTGATGAGTTGTACAAGACCAAACATAGCCTACACAATTAGCAAACTGAGTAGATACACGAATAATCCAGGAGCTAACCACTGGAAAGGAATAATAAGAATACTAAGGTATTTGAGATATACTCGTGATTATGGACTGCATTATACTAGATATCCGGCAGTTATTGAAGGATACAGTGATGCTAATTGGATACCTGATATAAAAGACTCAAAGTCTACAAGTGGATTTGTGTTCACATTAGGAGGTGCAGCTATATCATGAAAATCCTTTAAACAGACGGTTATAGCCAGATCCACTATGGAATCTGAGTTTATAGCCTTGGACAAGTGTGGTGAAGAGGCTGAGTGGTTACGTCACTTCCTAGAGGATATTCCTAGATGGCCAAAGCCTATGCCGGCAATTTGCATACATTGTGATAGTCAATCTGCAATTGGTAGGGCACAGAATAACATATATAATGGTAAGTCTAGACACATACGTCGTAGACATAATACCATAAGACAACTACTCTCAACTGGAGTTGTTTCTATTGACTATGTGAAGTCAAAGGATAATATTGCGGATCCACTAACTAAAGGTTTGAATAGAGAGTTAGTTGGAAAGTCATCAAAAGGAATGGGACTTAAGCTTTTGGAAGAATAAGTTAATACAATGGAAACCCAACCTAGTTGACTGGAAATCCTAAGATCTATGTTCAAAGGGACAACCTAATTGTAAATACTTAATTAGATCACTGTGGAGGTTCTCTCCTGTCCATTCCCATGATGAAACAGTGATACCCGTAGAAGAAAGGATAAGCAATTGACTTTTAATGATTCTTATGAAATCACTTATGTGTGAGAGAAGTGGGACCGCTTCTAAGAGAATTGTGTGAGGCGCAATTCTTAAAACCTCTCGCAGAACCAAGCATATGTTCACGACCATAAATGAACATAACAATGAGAACTGAACTATGTCAAGAAGAATTCTGTGTGAAGTATATCATCGTTTACACAAACAGCAAAACAGTTCAAGGACATCGCGTCTACTGATCAGCTAGTAAAGTAAATATATTTTCATAAGGGAAGGTTCAAAAGGTAACACCTACCTATCCTATGCAGGATTCGGACGTTGAACTTTATCATCGAGTCTTCCACGTCTCTTTCAATTTTTCATTCATGTGGGGGAATTGTTGAAAAATAAGTGAATGGAAAATTAAAGCTCTTCATTTTTTGAGACCTTCCAAATTCTCAACTTATTTCATCATGTGTTGTTAATGGATAATTAGTGATGTAACTCTTGTAACTCTCATGTTAATGGTGGATTTGGAATTGGACTCTAGTGCCTATATAAACAAGTCCAAAGTTCCTCATTTCAACACATCAAAAATTCATCTTGTCTTCCTCCAAGTTTTCTTTTCTCTTTCGGTGATATTGTTCTAGCAGTAGGTCGGTTCGCTGGTACAACCAGTTCTTCCGTTGTATTCTAGGAAACAGACGTTTATAACCTACGATAGAGGACGAATCTGTTTTAGAAAACTGTACTTGTACTGGCCTCGGTTTGCTTTCTTCTTCAATTCTTTATTCTGTAGTTTTCTTACTCCTTTTATTTACTGTTCATTTTTTATGTAATATGCAGTTTCACGTTTTTATAAATAAAATGGTTAACACTCATTTAGGCTAGAAATTGTCCCCTGCTTTTCTTGAGATTATGATAGGTCTGCGTACTAAAATTAGCAAATATCCAACTTGGAATGACCTTGCTTTTTGTTGAAGGACTTTGCCATAACATTCTAGGTGTATTTGTGCCTCAAATTTCTTCCTATTCAAAGCTTTTAGCTTCTCAAGTCGAAGACAGACATTCTCCACCATTGTCAATCATTCCTGGACGGTATTTTGCAATGATAAAATCTGACACTCTAAAGAAAGTACAACTTCTACTCCATATACCAGAGCCTAAAAAGTAGCTTGTGTTGGAGTTCAAAGTACAATAAGCCTATAAGGCTTATCCAATTCTTTAATGCCAATCTGCTTTAGATTTGAAAATAACCTTCTTCAGCAAATTGGACATGCTCTTGTTGGATGCCTCTGCCAACCCATTAATTGTTGCATTATACATGGATAAGTTGTATTATTTGAACCCAAACTTATCACATAGATTATTTATGTGGCTATTGCAAAGGCTTTTCCAGTATCAGTGATTACGTATCGAGGAACCGCATACCAATAAATGATTTGAATGCGAATGAAATCAGTATCATTTTTTTTCTTTACTTTTTTTTTTCAATAGAATAGCTTTCGCCAACTTAGAGAACTAATTAGTTCCGAAAAAAAAAATGTAAGAATATTTACTGAAGAATTTGGAGTTATTGGTCCAATCACATCAAGACTCTATGCATCAAATGGCCAGGAAACTAGTCGAATGTAGTGATTTCGAATGCTGGTGAATTTAAATTACATGGACTTGGCAGGCATAACATTTCTTTGCATAGTCCATAGAATCCTTAACCATAATTGGCCAATTGTATCCAATTCTTTTTTATCTAGAAATGGAGCTTGAGTCCATACTCATGAGCACCACATATTCCAGAATGAACTTCTTTCAAGGAATGTGTTGCTTCCTCATTACTTAAACATCGAAAGAAAACTCCATCAAACGAACATTGATAGAGTGTGTCCATGTAGAAGACAACATGTGATGCGCGACTCCAAACTTCAATTTTGCATCGATGATTATATGGCAACTTTTGATGTTGAAAATAATCAATTATCGGTTGTCTCCAATCATCATTTCCCTCTCCGATGACTTCAATATTATTGTTTTCTTCCAGATTCTTGGGCAATAGCGGCAGAATCACCAATCTTTAAACAATGGATACTGGGTGGGCAAAGTCCTCATTTGACCTCACAAGAACAATAGCCAAATTGGCCCAAGGCATCATCTTCTCTGTTTTCATTTATGGAAACAAATCTGATTTTATTTATTCAACTCGTTTCAAAAGTGTTGATGCATATTCATGATATGGTTTCAGGTCTAAATTCCAGACTTAATACTTAGACAAAAGTTGGTTGATTATCAACATAGAATCTCCAAAGACTTTTAGTTGATTAACTTTTATATCCAATGTTGTTTCCAAACCAATAATAAGATCTTTATATTCTGCTATGTTGTTCCAACACTTTTCCATCAAGACAAATGAATATGGTAGGACCTTCATCATGGGGAGTAACAAATACAAACCATGTCCTAGCACCATACCTTCGAGCTCCACCATCAAAGAATAACATCCATGGAAATACAATTTTAGTGTAAATGACTTCTTCATTCGGAAGATCTTCAATGAGTTCTTGTTCTGTTGGAATTGGATAATCAGCAAGGAAGTTTGCCAATGCTTGTCCTTCAATGGTTTTCTTCTGGAATGAATTTTATGTCAAACTCGATAAATAGAAGTGACCACTTTCCTATTCTTCGAAAAAGAATTAGTGTAGACAGTATGTACTTTAGTTGATCAATTCTTGACACAAGATTGCTTACATGTGTAAGCATATAATGTCTCAACTTCTTAGCTGCAAAGAACAATGCAAGACAGATTTTTTCAATACGTGATTACTATAGTTTTGCACATACCAATATCCGGCTCAAGTAATAGAATGCACTTTCCTTCTCTTCATCATTTACTTGGACAAGAGGTGCACTGAGAGAATATTTGTGTTGTAAGATAGAGAGTTAGTGGCTTCCCTGGTGGTAGAGCTGTGAGCAACGGTAGATAAGATAGATATTGTTTAATGCTTTAAAAAACATTTTGACAAGTATTGTCCAACTCAAATGGCACGTCTTTCTTTACCAACCTATTGAATGAATGACAAAGTCCAGCAATGTTGGATTCAACTCATGCAAATTACTTGGCTCTGGCATATTGGTTATAGAATCAATTTTTGATTCATCTATTTTAATGCCTCGATGTCAAAAATGAAGCCAATAATTTTTTTCAAAAGTAACACTAAATGTACACTTTAGTAGATTCATCTTTAACTGGGATCTCCGGAGCATTTTGAAAACATCTCAAGAATTTTGTAGATGTTCATCTCGTTTCTTTGGTTTAACAACATTTACATAGCATTCTAATTGTTTGTGCATCATATCATCAAAGATCTTTTGCATCACCCGCTGATAAGTTGCTATAGTACTCTTCAGTCCAGACGACATAACTTTATAACAATATATACCGTTAGGAGTACAGAATGGTGTGATCTCTTAGTCTTTTGGATTCATCCGAATTTGATTGTAATCAGAAGATCCATCATAAAAGATGAAACTTCATATTCGGTCAAAGAATCCTCCATCAATTATGTTATTGGAAGCAAAAAGTTATCTTTTGGACAAGCTTGATTTAGATCTCAAAAGTTGACACAGTCTCACAATTGTCCATTATTCTTCCTGACACGGATAATATTAGCAATCCAAGTTATGTACTTGACTTGACTTCACGTTTGAATCATGTTTCAATAAGTTTGTTGACTTCAACTTCAATATGAGGAATCAATTCTAGCCAAAATTTTCTTTGGGGTTGGTTGATCAGACAAACTCTGCCTTAATGCTTGATCAGACGAACTATGCCTTAATGCAAGATGGTACCCTACAACCCTGAAAGCATGTTTGAAAGTGCTTATAAACACTTATAAGTTGGTCAAACATGATTTTTATCCACACATTTCGTAGGATCCATAACTTTTATCTATTTTTTATGTATACATTCCATAAGACCCACTGCTAATAATCTGCCAAAAACTTTACCAAACAAACATTACACTTCCTTGTAAGACTATGCAAACAAGTCTTTGTATTTCTACAATAGGTTGAAGCATTCAGATGCTTCATTTTGACTATGAAGAGTACTAACAACAACTAACCTTGGATCTTTTTCCTTTCCAAATTCAAATATTTCAAATAATTATAGTCTTGTTCTTCTTCCTCAAATGTCGGCGGAAATGGTTCATCATCATTTATCGTGACGGAATATTCAGATTTAGATCTTGAGTCGGGAGGGTTCTTCAAATGAAATATGGTTGTCTAAGACATCTTCTTTATCCCCATCGTTTTTCTGAAAGGATACGGCCCTTCAATTTCTACATCTTATTTTTTATCATTGTGGATTCATTCTTGGATTATAAGTTTTAATTTCAAGTCTTGAAAATACAGATGTCTTTGAGATGATTTCGGATGAGCCCACACATCTTCATCAACTTGAGAAAATGTGGAAGAATCACCACTTAACCTTTGGAAAATGGGCAATTTACCAATAGATCAACTGTCGTGGAAGACACTCTTTTTAGCCTTTTGAATACTGAAAGTTTGACATTCTGACTCTAAATTCGGTCAAATAATGAACGTCTCAACTCTTCTAGCATCTACTCAACAATCTCATGGATTTGAATCATGATTGAGTTGGATGAAACCTTCTTAAATTTAATCCATCTTGGTAGCTCTGGATTATATCTCAACCAATACCTTGGTTGTGATACATGATCCACTAGAATCTGAGAGATACCCACCCGAGAAATCAGCATCAAGATCGCCTAGTTTACGATGCTTTCATTTTCTGTATCCAGCATTCTCAATTGGATTTTTAACTTGAGGATTGTAACATCATTTGAAAGTCTAGTTTGACTCTTCAACTCATTTGACATTCGATATGTTTTGATCGAACGAGCTCGAAACAGAGAGTTTTGATATATTTGGAACAAATGTCGAGATTTTCGAAGTAGAATTGCATTCTTTCATAAACATTATGCTAAAGTTAAGAATGCGGTTGCGCTCTTTCAGAAACATTATATAAAAGTTGAGAAGGTGTTTGCACTCCAATTTGCTGGCCTCTGGTATTAATTTGGGGATGTTGGGTATAAAAAAAGTCAATTTTTTTTTCTCAATACCTTAACGCCTCCTAATGTTGTTTGAGATTGTTTTCTTTTGGAGGACTCTTCACAAGTAAGCTTTAATTTACCTATAATATGTTGATAGTCATTGATTGCACCATGTTTAATCTCGAACCCGACTACGAACAATCCTACTTAATGAAATTCCTCACCTACCTGAGATTTTCTTTTTAGAAAAGCTTGGACTCAGCTATCGTAGATTTGACTTCTCCATCTTGTCTATACATAACACATTGATGTCAAGCTACATGCACCACTCTATTTTCATGCAACCAAACATGTCCAAGGACCAAATCATATGATGTTTTGGCATCAATGACATAGAAGAGGTGAGAAAATTAACTCTTATGTTTGTAGCTTTACACAGATCATGATAATGGATTGCTGACCCTTCTGGTTGAATCATTGAATCGTGATATTCCGCTTGGATAAATTACCAACATTTATTTCAATATTCTTCATTATTTTTATTGGAATGGTGTTTACAGCAGAACCATAATTAATCATTATACTGTGTATCTTATATTCTTCGATATAACCACTAATATATAGTGGTCTATTATGCGAATGGGAGCCAAGTTATAAATCATTGTCATTGTATGTGATGGTGGCCATAAAATATTGGTAAGTTTTAGATTCAATTGGTGACAAGACCTTTTCTTGGTAAGCTTTTAGATCAATCAATGCTGTGAATAGAGCCATACGATCATCAAAATGGAGAGAGCCTTTGCCAAGCTCGTGTTGGAAGGAATGTTGTTGAGTTATGAGATAACTTTCTTCATCATTGAACTCACTTCCGGTATGTTCTTCAACTTACTTTTTTCATCTATATTGATAACATGGGAGGTGAAATATTATTAGTCAAAGAAATCCTTATGAAAACACTCTCATATGGTTATAGGTCTAGAAGGAGCACGTTCTTCTTTTAGTTTGGTTTTTGGCCTTCTTCCCAGTCTTGATGTCCTACTGTGGTACTAGGTCCTGGAAGTTGTGGAGCTTCACGATAGTCCATGCCTCATGACTTTCTTCTAATAATACTTTCTCAATATATTGGACTTTCGGACACCGTGTAACTAGTGTTGGTCCTGCAAAATGGGTAGGATGTGATGCTTTACTTGTTTTGCTGGTAGAGATAAAATAAACGCGTGAGGTCCACGCTAGTGAGATAACGGCAGATTTTAACGAAAACTGTGATTGTGGACTTTATTTGCAATTACATCAAAGGTTGAGGATGTCTGGTGCTAAAAAAATTAGTTGGGGGTATATTTGTTACAAATTTGAAAGGTTGGGGACCAAAAGTGCAAATTATCCATAATTAATTGATTATTCTATCTTTAAAAGAAAAGAATATTAAGTTCAAAATTTTCACTTTAAATCTTTATTAATTTGCATAAGTTGGTAAATATTTATTTCCCTCAAAAAAATATTTTATTAATTTTCTTGTATTTCATCCCTAATATTTTGTTCGACTATTTGTGCTTCAAATATTATCTCTTAGAACATGAAATTCGATCCATTTTAGTTAATAAGGTTTCGAACGCATCAAAATATTTTTTTAATTGTTTTAAGTGAAGAATTGTCAAAAATAGAAGGATCGTGATGTATCTATACTTTTGAAAAGATTAAGAATCCCAACAAAAATTTTTTAATTATATTTTTCTATTTTGTTGTTTTAGCGTATTTAAGTTAGATGACAGAATTGTCGAAATTACAATATGTGTGAATTTATTGAAAAGTTAGTGATGGATGGATGGATAGCGAGCGAGCGAGCGAGAGGCGGAGTGCAAGCGCGGCGGGCGGGCGGCGGGCAAAGCGGCGGGCATGGCCTCCCCCATCCCTGACCCGCTTGGGATTTTCCTACCCCAGCCATGCCCTGATCCCTGATCAAAGCAGAGTTGAGGCAAAGTCAGGGTGGAGAATATCCCACTCTCGTTTATTTCCATGTTTAATTTTATTATATTTTAAATACTAAATTAAATTATAAAAAATACTTGAATATTAATATATTAAAAGAAATATAACAAAATTATATTATTTATAGACAATTTTTTCTAATATAAAAGATAGTTTTTCGATATGGGACAAAATATAATATCTTAGTAAAGACCCAACACCAAAGGGTAAATGTATAGAATGAATCTCACTTTCTTTCAATAAGTGTGTTGAAGGATAAGTCTATAACAAGGGAGTGGTGGACTAATATATCATTAAACAAACAAGGGAAAATTTTGGGCTAGTCACTGTTAATGCCATGGTGGGCTGAAAAGTCATATGATATAATCTTAATTCAACTAAAGTCATACATTATTACTAAAAGACCAATATACCCTCCAATTGTAAAACATCATTTAAACACGTAAAACCAACAAAATCATTTCAATACATGCTTAGAAACTCCTTCATTTACTTTTAACAATTTTCATCTTCTTCTTTTGTTTGATTCTTCTCATCAGAACTTTGTAAACGCATACAAACAATTCGAAAGTCGATATTTCAATGGCGAACATATTTTTTTTATTTATTTTTTGTATAAAGTAACTATTTTCGGTTAAAAATAATCATGAAAATATTGAGATATTGTTCCAATTGAAACATATACAATGCAGTTAATGAATGGAGTTTGGATAAACTGATTCAACTAGTTTTTGATAATGTAGTTGTTGTGAGTTAGGGTATTATGTTAGAACATGTAAAATGCTTGATACTGTTTCAATATATGTGTTTCAAAATATGATACTGTTTCTAATGATAGTGAAATCTGCTGATTTTTTTTCTTTGTTTTTAATGATAGTGAGCAGTTATTCTTTCTTCATCTTAGCATTGCTCTGGTGAAGTATGTGTTTGCTTTTAAGGGTAACAAGAAATACCTTGGAAGAGCTTTAATTTGCAGCAAAAGAATGTACATTAATCTGTGATACTGTTTTAGAGGATTTTTTATACTGTTTTGAAAAAAAAATTAAAGATTGTCATTTTAAACTAAAGAGACGACTTCAAACGGGTAAAATCCATCATACGCAGACTGGTCTTGATCGTCTCGTCGAAACCATTCCGAAAACATATTATAATAAAAATTCTGAGCACGTGTGCAAATTCTATGATCATTTCTATTGTGATACTGTTTTTTGTGATACTGTTTTGCATAATACAATATCAAACAACACACATGACTATGATATCATGCTTTTATCTTTGATACTTTTTAATTAGCCATATATTTTGTTTGATACTGTATTATGCAAAACATTATCATAGATTAAAACATAGATTAAAATAGTATCAATTTATATTAATGCACATTACCTAAACAAAATATTATCATGGATTAAAACAGTATCATAGACAAAATAAAGACATTCAAACAGTATCACGGATTCAAACATTGTCATAATTAAACAATATCAAAGATAAAAGCACGGTATCATAAATAAAATTCATTCCACATAGATTCAAACAATATCATGGATTAAAACAATATCATGGATTAAAACAATATCAAAATATACTAATGTACATTACCTAAACAAAATAGTATCATGGGTTAAAAGTAAGACACTCAAACAGTATCATAGGATTAAAACAATATCAAAATATACTAATGCACATTAACTAAACAAAACAGTATCATAGATTAAAAGTAAGACATTCAAACAGTATCATATGATTAAAACAATATCAAAAGATACTGTTTTATCTATGATACTGTGAATTGGTATACTTATATCATGTTTTTATCTCGTGATAATGCTTTTATTATGATAATGTTTCAACTTATGATATCAGATTCAAACAAAGATCATTACTTCAACCATTAAAATATCTTATGCTTAGTTTTATGATACTTTGTTTTATCTATGATCTTGCTTTATTTGAATTAATGTGAATTGGTATACTTATATCATGCTTTTATCTTTGATAATGTTTCAACCTATGATCTTGTATCAATCTCTTTGTTTTATCTATGATCTTCGCTTTTGATATATGATAATGTTATTGAGTGCAAGTAGTATCAATAGTCTTATAATACTAATGGAGTATTTTAAGAATGCTTTAATTACTTCAACTAGTAAAACATCTATGATCTTGTTTTAATATATGAAAATATTATTGAATGCAAACAAGATCAATGGACTTGAACAACATATTTTCATGTATAACATTTATATGTGATACTGTTTTAGAGGATGTATGATACTGTTTTGACAATAAAATTAAAGATCGTCATTTTAAGCTAAGCTAAAGGGATGACTTCAAACGGGTAAAATCTATCGCACGTAGTGGCAAATGAACTGGTCTTGACCGTCTCGTCGAGACAATTTCGAAAACATATTATAATAAAAATTCTGAGTACGTATGCGAATTCTATGCCATTTCTATTAAGATAATATTTTGTGATACTGTTTTAATATGTATGATACTGTTTTGACAAGAAAAATTAAAGATTGCCATTTTAAGTTAAAGACACGACTTCAAATGGCTAAAATCTATCGTACGCAGTGGCGAAGTGACTAGTCTTGACCGGCTCGTCGAGACCATTTCAAAAACATATTATAATAAAAATTCTGAGCACGTATGCGAATTCTATGCCCATTTCTATTGTGATACTGTTTTTGTGATACTGTTTTGTATAAACAACTTTCATGAATAATTAACAACACAGATAAATAATCTAATGACCAACTTTTATCATAGAACCATGAAACATGTTTTTATGAAACTATCACCATCATTGATTTACACAATCTAGCACTAATTCAAAGCTTTGGTTGATGACTAAATTGCAAACTTTGCAAGTCAATCACGGATACATTAACAGTACCAAAGACTATAAGAAAAAAAAAACTCAATTAGACATGTACATTCAAAATTTAAATCACCAACGTCAAGTATGCAATCCAGCATCTACACCTTATACCTTATTGACAAGATAAAATTGTACTCTGGAAAACATGTGCAGAGAACCACAATGGCAGGGTGGCATTGTTCTTCATAGAATACATCTTCTTCCAAACTCAGCTATTTCTTTGATAAACCAATACTTGCTTGTGTGTTGCAAGAAAAACATATTCACCAGTCTGACAGATTGGAAAAATGCCAGGCACCATCCCTGTCAACCATATGCCATTCTTCTCTTGCATAATCTTCCATTATATAAATATTCATCCAGATGTCTGAAATTTGAATCATAGACAAAAGCCCATCTGACTCCAACAACTAATAAACACGACTTAATTTCTATTCATGTGTGCAAAATGATCAGAAAACAAGAAACTAGAACCAGATTTCTTATGGTAGACCCGACCCAATACCACCGGACCCGGACTTCACTGGACCACACCTATACCCAGCCTCACACCATCAAATTCAGCCCCCACACCAAAAAATAGTACCCAAATCGCGGCGGAATTAAAAAGTGACTTCCTCCACTGAACGCGCAGGAAATTAAAAAGTGACATTGCACCGTAGAAGCACTCGTCGGAGGTCGCCGAAGGTGGAGAAGGTTGTCGAGGTGGAGGTGGAGGTGGAGGTGGAGGTGGATGAGGTTTGTGGGGGTGGAAGAACTCGTGGATAGAAAATATGGATTATAGGGGTGATTTTGGAATTAATTTAAAATATTATTGAAAGTATGACTTAATCACAATTTTAAAAAAAAATTGACCTAATTTCAAACAAGTTATGTAGAAGTGACTTATAGACAATTTTTCCAACAAACAATGAGTTTTATATTTGGATGGGCCACGAAGTGGATTTGTGATCTTTTACTTAATATTTAACTCATTAGTACTTTTTATATTTTTATTTTTATAATTATTGTTATAATTTTAATAAAAAAAACTATATGATGGAATCGGGGTGGGTGTGAGGCGGGGACCATATTCCCCGCCCCTCCCCGCCCCTTGGTTGGTGATTCTCTATTCTGTTTGGGTGTGGGTCTCTGCGGGGATCGGGGCATCCGAGTTTGATTGACACTTCCAACAAAAATTGGAGATGATACATGTATTATCAAAATTGAATGAGGATGAAATTGAGACAAAGTCATAAGATTGAGGACGAAGAGTATAGTTTACCCTAAAAAAAATGTAAAGAGAGCTTCTCTTTAGAATTTTCACAAGAAAGCCTTCCACTTTATCGTAGTACTAAAATACCCCCATCTTTTTTTTTTTTTTTGTTATCATGCTTCAAATTTCAAATATATCCTCCTCCCTCTTTTTGGGTAAGTCTATTGTTCGAAAAGTCCAAATTAAATAAATTTGGCTTAAGGTTTTGATGCAAATTTGATGTATCAGACTTTTATCTATGATGGTGGATACTAATAATAGAAAGTCGAGAACGATGATGTAAAGAAATGAAAGTTGGAGACAAAAGTGTAAGAGTTGAGGATGATTACTGCAATTTTATCGAGAATATGTGGAATAATTTCCGTATCTTTAACGCCAAACAAAGTTTCTCAGCATATGCTGTCAAATTTGACTTTCAATATGGACAATGGCGTGGCTGTCGGGTTGAACAGGCAGTCGACTATAAAAAGAAGCAGCGGCGGAAGGAGGTGGCCGTGGGGTCCAGTCCCCCAAAGATTTTCTGATTTTTTCCTTTTTGTTTTTTTAATTTTTTTTTTGTAAAAACATTATTTAAAGAGTCACTAGTCACTATAATGTTTCAATATTTGGTTGTATTTTTTATATTTAACTAGTTAGAAACACGTGCGTTACACGTTATTTTACAATAATTTTGTTAATTTTTTGTATTTTGAAAATTCTTAATTCTTAATTGTTAATAGTTAAAATGTTAATGTCGCAATTGCACTAAAGGTAAAACAACACGGTTATTGATAACATTTGATAATATTACTACTTATTTTTCGGATACTTTATCTAAAAGTATTTGCTCTTCATTGGTAGTCAAATCACCCCATAAAGCAATATCAAATGTGTTAGATCTATTTAGCAAATGATATGTAATGTTACAAATAATAATACGTTGATATAAATCATTTAAAAATCACACTTGTAAAATGAAATAATTTATAATTTGAAGTATAATTTGAAATAATTTAAAATTTAAAATTAATACGGACTATTAATTTAAATTTATATGTCAAGACAACAGACAAACGATAACTACATCAATAATAATATTAATCTCTTTATCTATTAAAATGAGCTTCATAATATTTAGTGGTCTACTACGATTTTCATATGTTTCAACAGTTCATTTCCTCATCAGTCGCACTCTTATAGTCAATTCTTTTTTATATAAGTCAAGATCTTTTATAAAAATATGAGATTTTTATTCTAACGACATGACACTTACAAATAAGATAAATACAAATAAATAGAAGTTTTCTTCAGCTATTGCAAAAAAGAGGTTTTATAAATCCAAGAATAGATGCAAGATATAATAGTAAGTTAGGGAATGACTCTATCTTGTTATTGTTGGATGCTATAGAAGTGGGGATTATTCAAGAAGTAGGCAGCTTGTTGAGCGATGTTTGGAGGTCTAATTTCGTGTTTTTCATTTATTTTTCAAGGCTTTAAATTTATGTTATCTCTTTCATTTATGAAATAGAAACATGTATCAACTTCAATTTTATGTTTGAAAATTTTCTATGGTTGAGTTTCCTAGTGTTGCATGTAAGCTATGGACTAACACTATGCATTCTAATTAGTGGATGACATATTATTTTATTTAGATTTCAAAATTTCCAATTCAACTTAGTTATAAAATGTTGACAAAAACTAAAGTTCACATATACAAATTCATTTCACATATTTTCCCTAAAAGCAATAAAAAGTCCTCGAAGTTGTTTCAGTAGTGTTATGCACATTTTCATCATAAAACCTTGCATCTATTAATTACTACACTGAGCCTGACCCCAAAAAAGAAATTTCTATTGGCCCAGATTAATATCATTTACATGCCAAAATTGATAAAAAAAAAAAAACTCCAATAATTCGGCATATTTCAAAATCCTAACCACAAAAATAAATCATAAAGTAAGCATTAGGGCATTAAGAAACAAAAGAAAATTCAAAAACCAAATGTATGAAGGTTGACGCAAATTTTTTCTGTAAATACAGATACGAGCTTCTACACATACATACATCGAGGAGTAGAAAGAACATGAATCAAGGTTATCGAAACAACGTCAGATTTTTGCAAGTGGTGGAGTTCTTGATACTTCCAAATATAGCGGATGGGATTTGAATCTCTTGTCAAACTCAAATATTGTGTTATATAGTTTAATAATGGTGGGGGAAAGGTTTTTGGATTTTTAAATATGGGAGGGTAAAATATTATAAGATAATTGTACATTAATAAGATTGTGTTATATAATTTAATAATGGTGGGAGGAAAAGGTTTTTGGATTTTTGAATATGGGATGGTTTGTGTTATACATATAATAATGGTGGACAAACTTGTGGTGTTAAAAGTTAACGGAGGCTTAGGGATAACAATGGGATGCACTGGTCCAAAGTATGCATTACACTGATTTTATATTTTTAAACAAATTGTCTGCCATAATTTTTCATCGGGGAGATGTAAGAAATGCATGTTATAGTTTTCAGTTTTGTTTAGAAAAAATTAATTAACTTGTTGTATCGATGTGATATAATATAATATAATATAATATAATATTTTGCAAATTAAAATAAAATTAAGGATAAATATGGAATTTTAAATTTTTTATCAGGATATAGTTGTCCAAAAAAAAAATTTCCTTTAAGCCTTGTGTTGTTAAAGGTTAACGGAGGCTTAGGGACAACAATTGGATGCCCTGGTCTAAAGTATGCATTACACTGAATTTTATATTTTTTAAAAAATTGTCTACATAATTTTTCATTAGGGAGATATAATAAATGCATGTTATGGTTTTCAGTTTTGTTTAGATAATTTAAATTAACTTCTTGTATCTGTGTGATATAATATAATATAATATAATATAAGGGTGAATATAGAATTTTAAGTTTTTGTAAGGATATAATTGTTCAAAAATGTTTCTCCCTTTAAGCCCCTTTTAGATGTAATATTAAAAAATTGTTTGCCATAATTTTCACCAGGGAGATGTAAGAAATGCATGTTTTGGTTTTCAGTTTTGTTTAGAAAAATTTAATTAACTTGTTGTATCTGTGTGATATAATATAATATTTTGCAAAATAAAATAAAATTAAGGGTGAATATGAAATTTTAAAATTTTTGTAAGGATATAATTGTCCACAAATATTTCTCCTTTTAAGCCTCTTTTAGATATAGTATATAATATAATACTAAAATAAAATTTTAGGGTGAATAAGGATATATTTGTCTAAAAATATATCTCCTTTTAAGCCCCTTTTAGATGTAGTATATAATATAATATAATGTTTTGTAAACTAAAATAAAATTAAGGGTGAATTTGGTATTTTAAAATTTTTTGTGAGAATATAATTGTCTAAAAATATTTCTCCATTTAAGTCCATTTTAGATGTAGTATAGATTATACAATGAATTGATGTCAAAAAGAATTTAATTAAATTGACATATAAAAACGAAAGCTAAAATAGATTATTTAATCCAATTTTAGCAGTCTTTTTTTATCTGTAATTTTGAAATAGCCATTTAACGATTTTTCAATTCGAAAAATGCATTGCAAAGTTTTCCATGAATATTTTAAAATAGTACTAAGAACATACTCCGACGAGTGAAAAACATAGCCTAAAAATAAGCTGAAAGATGTGGCTCTGAATTGGGAATTAAATGATAAAAAAAAACTCGGATTTTAAATTTATTTCTAATTGCTATCTTTGACTCGTTATTTTGTTCTTGTCGTTTGGTTTTTAATCTGAAAGATACGTTGCAAAATTTTTCATGAATACTTTGACAAGGTATCAATAACCTACATCGACGAGTGAATAATATAGCCTGAAAATAAGCTAAAAGATGTGATGTAAAAATGAGAATTAAAAGATAAAAATAAGAACATTAAATTTATTTCTAACGGTCATCTTCGACTCATTATTTTAAACTCACCATTTAACTATATTTGTTGTAAAGAAATCAATCCCTAATAGAAAATTGTTGGCTCTTAAACTCACCATTTTAACTATATGTGTTGCGAAGAAACCTAGCTTCAATAGAAAATTGTTGGCTCTACTACTGAAAAGAATTAATAGAACTAGAGGAAGATTATTTTTAATAAAATTAAGTGTTTGTTTGGTAGAATTTAAAAATATGTGGTTAAAAAATTGATAAAAGTTGATGAACTATATGGTTGAAAAATTGATAAAAGTTGTGAATCTCATAAAATATATTGTTAAAAATGAGTTTGAAAAAAAAAAGTTTAAAATAAACTTGTAATAAATGATTATGACTATCTTGAAAAATAGCTTCTTTGCACAGAGGGTCTTTATCATTTGCTTTTACTAAAAATTAAGGACTTGTCTTTCTATTTTTAGTAGTAACATCCCTATTTCAACATTTTATAACGCAAAATAATCTTTTCCATTCAAGTCCACCACATTTTTCCATTAGTGGATCCATGCAATTCAAAGCCCTTATCTCATAAGGATATTTTCATTCCTCTCTGTATTGACTCATTCTACTTAAGGATTTACTTGAGAATTTTGGAGTACTGATTATAAGAATTTTTTAAAGTATCGATTTTGGGCATTTATGAGGGGAGCAATTTTGGATGGTTTTTAGGTTTTTGAAACGGTCCAACCTATGCCTGAGAGTTTATTTTCCAATGGTTCTAAAGTTTTTTAAAAGAATCAAATTACATATATGCCTATTTATTACAAAAAGTATTAAATTTTAAAAAAATTTATATATTCACTTGTCATTGAAAATATAAAATTAAATTTATGTTCTTAAATATTTTTTTCTTTCTTTTGCATATGTTCTTTTATTTTTATAAACATTAAGTTTATGATAATTTTAAAAACAATTGTTTGAAAGAGGGTAAAATTGGAAGGATTTTTGAAGAACAGCAAAAAAACCACCGGTTTTTGGGGGGGGGGGGGGTGTGTGGAGATATACTCCAATTTACACTACCGATTTTGGAAGAAATTTTAAACCGCCCAAATTTGATACTCCATAAAACTAATAAACACCAATTTTTCTAACTTTTCATAAACAATATTATCAAAATCGGTCAAAACCAAAAACAAAAACTCCCAAGCAGGCCCTAAATGTTGAAGGCCAGTTCTCTCTCTCCTTTATATATGTGTGTATATAGACAAACATATATTGATATGTATAGTGGTGATCTCCTCCCAACAGATCCCCACTGTTGATATGCATGTATGTAAGAATCTACTTCTATGTGCGTATTGCTAGCAAGTTTACTTTAATGTGAATAAATAAAATTAAAAGTTAGTACTTTTTTTTATTCCACAAAGATAGATTTATTTTTATTTATTTATTTGTTCTAAATTATAGTTACATTTTCTTATTGAGAGCATAGCTGCTTTTTTAGTTTACTAATATGTCCTTATTTAATATATTTTGTTATCAACAAATATGAATTACAATTATTCAATGTAGGGATATACTAAGAAAAATGTACGTAAAATTTATGGTTCCAATTATGGGTACACAAAAAATCGTCAAACCGTAAACTGAACCGAATTTGTGAATTTGAAACCGTTGGTTCAAATCCACGTGGATCCGTCAACGTTTCAGTTTTAAACCAAATCGAACAGTTTGAAAATAGTTGGGTTTAGGTTTCAATGTTTAAAAAACTGCTTAAACCAAACCAAATCATTTTTAATTTTAATAACAAAAAAATTAATTCTACTTACTTACACATTTACAAAGTGAGCAATATACAATGCAATACTAAATTTATTGAGTTGACTTATTTAATTTTTGCCAAACTAATGGACAATTGTCCTATTACCCACAAGTTCATTATTAGGTTTAATTATTTACTAATTTGAGTAATTTCTGTCAATTTCCTTCCTGTTCTCGTTTCATTCTACTACAAATACTAATATAATATAACAATTGAAACAAATATTAATACAATGTAATATTTATTTTTAAAAAGTTCTCGTTTTAAGTTTGTATTGATAATTTTAGACAAATTTACTTATGTTATAACTTGTTTTAAATGTGTTACTATTATCTCGATAGAAACCATAGTTTAAAACTAAATCGAACTGCAAAAAATAAAATAGTTTGGTTTGGTTTCAAAAATGAAATGGTTTCGTTTAGTTTGAAATTTTTTCAAACCGTTTTAAATGGTTTGATTTGAAAATAGGTCAAAAATCGTCCAAACCAAACCGTGTTCACCCCTGCAATCAATGCGAGAGCTATATTTATTATATATTTTTTTTAATTTGTGTAAAAATAAAAATAAGTCTATTTTTGTGGGAATGGGAGAGAGTAATTATTTGTTAATGCTCGCTGAAGTGAAGTAAATTGAGCCCAGATCTGTTGTCCTATTAGCTGTCCCACAATATAAAATGTACACATCATCAAATAAATACAAGTTGATTTTAACAAGTGTGAATATATTAAATAATTGTATTTATTTGATGATGTGTACATTTTTTATTGGTAGGACAGCTAAGGCGACACGCATTTGAGATAGCAGATCTTGCTCAAGTAAATTGTATATCATTTGATGATAGAAATAATGACAGCTGTTATATATTGTCTACCAATAGTGGCACATCCTGAAACGCCCGCCTCACCGACTCACCTGCCTCGTTGGTATCATAAGCTCGTCTCTGACAGATAGATAACAATGACCCAACTGCCATTAGACAAACTAGACAGGCGACCCATAAAATGACAGTTACCATCAACAATTGAGAAGATGAAACACCAGCAATTGAGAAAATGAAACATCCCTCATTAACTCCTAATAATGAGGGAGATGAAGGGACACCCGTCATCAATAACTACAGGTCATCCCTATAAATAGAGGCCAACGCCTCAGGTAAAAAGAGAACACACAACTCATATACACTCCATATTATTATTGTGCACATATGTTTTAATCATATACTGATTATCACACCAAAGTGGACACTGAGGAAAAAAGTCCCTCCATCTTTTACAGGTCTCCACTACTGTCGCAGCCGTGCTCGAAGGAGGAGAAAAATATTTATCATCATTTGGCGCCGTCTGTAGAAAATCGCACAAGAAGTCATGGCTCGAACTAGAAGAGCTAGGAATGTAACCGCTCCACCAGCCCCTACCGGGAATGTAGACACCGAGTCTAACACGGCCACTAATCACCCACAACAAGAATTTGCCTCTGCCACCCAACTTGCGGCACTGCAAGCTCAGGTGGCGGTCTTAATGGCTCTACTCCAGTATCAGAATGATGCGGTTTCTCAGTCACCACACGGTCTTAGCCTTCCACCGGTAGGATCATTAACACCAGGGGCTCCGCCCCAAGGTCCTAGCCATCCACCAGTAGGGACCTTACTGCCAGGGGCTCCTCTCCAGACTCCTAACTTTTCAGCAATGGAAACACCGCCAACAGTAGCTCCAATGCTAGCTCCACATTCTGCACATCACTTCCATTCATTGACATCTGGCCTAAATCCACATTAGGGGCAACCGTCATGGATGCCCATGCCTATGCTAGTTGAGACACCAGTGTTAAGTTTGGAACAGTGATTAGAAGACATGATAGGTCACAAAAAAGCATAGGCCATGTCTAAAAAAAGTGGTAGGCAACAATCTATAGTGTTGGAAGAAGATCCTTTTTCCCTAGAAGTAATGGCGATCCCCTTGTCCCGAGACTTCATACAGCCAAAGATGGTGAAGTACGACGAATCCTCTGATCCTGTTGATCACCTCAGGACTTTTTGTCGACTTGATGAGGTTGCAAGTTACCCCTGATGTAATTATGTGTAGGGCATTCCCGCCAACACTTAAGCGGGAGGCCAGGGACTGGGTAGCCACTATTTCTCCAAAATCGATCCGTACAATTGACAAATTTTCCAATAGTTTTACTGCATACTTTGCCAGCAGCAAACGTGCTAAGAAAACTGTCATCAGCCTGATTCAATTGACCCAAGACAAAGACGAGATGCTGAAAGATTTCATTGTCCGGTTCAATAGGGGCCACACTGGGAATCAAAGATCTGCAGATGTCTGCTATAGTCATTGCCATGATAAGTGGAACTCGAAGTCACCTTTCAAAATGTCACTCTCTAAAAACCCGCCGGATACGATGCATGAGTTACTAAGGAGAGGGTATAATATGTTGACGTTGAAGAAGCGTATCTTATTACCAAAGACATGAAAGATCGAAAGGAACCCAAGTCTAACAAAAGAAAGACTCGGGATGAGCTCGAACCTCGAGATGATAAAGGCAAGCAAAAAATAAATCATCTAAGGAAAATAAATGATGATGGTACCAATGAAGGATCAGGCTAGCTAGGAAGTCCTGACACACCTACTAGACCTGACCTGTGACAAAAACATTCTCAACTACTACAACAGTCAAACGAGGCGAGCTCGCCCAAGGCTTAAAAAAAATTAGTTGAGCTTACCCAAGACGAGACGAGGCGAGGCGAGGCGAGGCGAGGCGAGGCGAGGCGAGGCGAGGCGAGGCGAGCCCAATCCAAGGCGAGCTTATCCAAGGTAAAAAAAAACTTAGAATAGATCACCCAAGACGAGGCGAGGCGAGCTTGCCCAATACGAGGCGAGCTCACCAAGCAAAATAAAAAAAGCCTAAGCGAGCTCGCCCAATACAAGGCGAGCTTACCAAGCAAAAAAAAAAAAAACTGGGCGAGCTAACCCAAGATTAAAAAAAAAAATAGAGATGAGCATGTGCGGTAGATTATTTTACTTCTCATTAACGATAGTCTATGAAAAGTAGAGGAGCTTATAAGGCCAGAAATAAGGCTAGCTTCCACTGTCTGAAAAACAAGGCCTTCTGTTACTATCTAAAAAACAAGGCAATGAGCTTCTGTTTAAAAATCAAAGTGATGAGCCTCTGTTTGAAAAACAAGGCGGTAGCCTCTATTGAAAAACAAGGCGGTGAGCCTATGTTTAAAAATCAAGGCAATAGCCTCTATTTAAAAATCAAGGAGATGAGCCTATGTTTAAAAATCAAGACGATAGACTCTATTTAAAAATCAAGGCGATGAGCCTATGTTTAAAAATCAAGGCAGTAGCCTCTATTGAAAAACAAGGCGATCAGCTTATGTTTAAAAATCAAGGCGATAGCCTCTATTTTAAAAATTAAGGCAATGAGCCTCTATATGAAAAACAAGACGATGAGCCTATGTTTAAAAGTCAAGGCGATGAGCCTCTGTCTGAAAATGAAGGTGATGAGCCTCTGTCCGAAAAATAAAGCGATGAGCCTCTGTTTAAAAATCAAGGCAATGAGCCTCTGTCTGAAAAATTTAGAGAGAAGCAGATGTGGTAGATTATTTCTACTTTCCAATGACGACAATCTATAAAAAGTAGAGGGGCTTATGATGATAGAAATAATGACAACTGTTATATGTTGTCTACCAATAGTGGCACGTCTTGGCACGCTCGCCTCACCGACTCACCCGCCTCGTTGGTATCATAAGCTCGTTTCTGACAGATAGATAACAATGACACAACTTCCATTAGACAAGCCAGACAGACGACCTATAAAATGACAGTTACCATCGACAATTGGGAAGATGAAATACTAGCAATTGAGAAGATGAAACATCCCTCATTAACTCCTAATAATAAGAGAGATGGGGGACACCCGTCATCAATAACTGCAGGCCATCCCTATAAATAGAGGTCACCCCCTCAGATAAAAAGAGAACACACAACTTCTATACACTCTATATTGCTATTGTGCACATATGTTTTAATCATATACTGATTATCAACTGGAGTGGACACAGAGAAAAAAGCCCCGCCATCTTTTGCAGGTCTCCACTACTGTCGCA
Organism: Forsythia suspensa; assembly: GCA_023638005.1. Classification (NCBI taxonomy): domain Eukaryota; kingdom Viridiplantae; phylum Streptophyta; class Magnoliopsida; order Lamiales; family Oleaceae; genus Forsythia; species Forsythia suspensa. The sequence continues at coordinate 44,238,031 of CM042673.1, read as the reverse complement.
GCCGTGTTCGAATGAGGAGAAAAATATTTATTGAATCAATTCAAGAATTGATTGAATCAATAACTTGGCAAACAATACACCAGAACAAGCCAAGCGCTTTTGTTTATTGTCAACCACCTACATTTATGTGTTCATCTCTTCAACTCAATCCACATACAAATAATTTTCACCCAACTATCTCTCCATATATTTAACTTGAAATTATAGAAACAAATATGAAAAAACCCATTATTCAGATTCATTTAACTTATAAATTAACTTCATATATCCCATGTAATTCTAAGCAAGAGTTTTACAGCTATTTCTCCAACTGTCGTGTCTACATATGAATCTAAAAACTGAAGCAAAAAATCAAGAAGACAAATTTGATTGGTATGATCAATGGTACACAGTGATACCAATTTGTGATCTTGACAAGAGAACACCATATGAGAAGAGGGATAGGAATGATAATGATTGGAAAGTGTTTGATGTCAACTGCCTTCACAGATTGTCGGAAGGAAGGATTAATCAATGGGGTAGGCTGCCGTGTGTGTACCATAGCTAGTGTTTTGGTTCTTCTGCAAGTTCATCCCTTTAGCACACTAGGATGGCCTTCCACTGATTCGTAGGGATGGCAATTTAACTTGCGTCCCACCCTGTTTTGGACTGTCCCGTCTTGATAATTGGGTAATTAGGGTGGGTTCGTGGTGCTGTGTACCCGCCCCTTAATAATTTTTTTTCAAAAACATACTTGTTAGGAATGAGATTCGAATTCGAGTATAAAATGTGAAATTACACAACTTAACTATTATATCACAACACCAATCTTGTACTTTTTCATTTTGTTTGTTTGTTTTGAGTTTGGAATATTTTTTGCTTTAATTTACAATAAAAAATTTAAAAGATAAAATATGTTGGTTATTATGATTTACTTTACTGCAAGTTTGAAATTATGTTAATAAATCTTATCTATAAGGGTTAGTGGTTTAGGATTAGTGTCATTCAAATGTATGTTGTTATTTTGATTTTATCCTCTTGTAATTGGCTATATAAGTCGGCTGTTTGCAGTCAATTTAATATAACTTTCCATTCAGACTTTTGTACTACATAAATATTAGAGTGTTTTCAATATTGGTATCAGAGCTTATCACAGGGGCTTGGTTTTGTGTGAGTAAAAGAAACAGCAGTTTCTTGTGAGTGGTGTGCTAAAATGAATGGTAGCAGAGAATAGCTTCGTGCAACCTGCGATCCCAAAATTTGATGGTCACGATGATCATTGGTCGATGTTAATGGAGAATCTCTTCCGTTCAAAAGATTACTGGGGTCTTGTAGAGAATGGGATACCGACAGCAGCAGACGGAGATGAGTTGACAGAAGCACAACCTAAGGCTATTGAAGAAGCAAAGTTGAAGGACTTGAAGATAAAGAATTATCTGTTTCAAGCTATAGATCGGAGTATTATGGAGACTATACTCAATAGGGACACAGTAAAGCACATCTGGGACTCGATGAGGCAGAAATATCAGGGCTCCACCAAGGTGAAGCGTGCACAGCTGCAAGCTCTTTGAAGAGATTTTGAAACTCTCTACATGAAGGAAGGAGAGACTGTAAATGACTATTTTGCCTGTACTCTCACTATAGCCAACAAAATGAAGGTTCATGGTGAGAAAATTGGTGACACGGTCATTAATGAGAAAATTTTGAGGTCTATGACTATAAAATTTGACTATGTGGTATGTTCTATTGAAAAATCCAACAACTTGGATACTTTGACCATTGACGAGTTGTAGAGCAGTCTACTTGTCCATGAACATAGGATGAATGGCCATGGAGTGGAGGATCAGGTTCTAAAGGTTGTTCATGAAGACAGAACAGAAAGAGGAAGAGGTCGAGGAATGATTAGAGGCAGAGGAAGAGGTAGAGGAAGACAGTCTTTTAACAAAGCTACCGTGGAGTGCTTTAAAAGCCACAAACTAGGGCACTTTAAATATGAGTGCCCTAGCTGGGAGACAGGAGCTAATTACACAGAGTTAGATGAAGAAGAAAAAAAGGAGTTGCTGTTAATGTCCTATGTGGATCTGAACCAAGCAAAAAGAGAAGAGGTGTGGTTTCTTAATAGTGGATGCAGCAATCACATGAGTGGAAATAATGAATGGTTCTCTGATTTGGATGAGTGCTTCAAACAAACAGTTGAGCTAGGCAACAACACAAGGATGGAAGTTGTGGGGAAGGAAAATGTCAGACTGCAAGTCAAGGGAATCACTCAGATAATCTCTGAAGTTTACTACATTCCTGAGTTGAAGAATAATATGTTAAGTGTGGGACAACTTCAAGAAAATGGTCTAGCTATTTTGTTCCAACATGGGAAGTGTAGGATCTTTCATCCTTCAAAGGGTCTGATCATGCAATCTGAGATGAGTATGAACAGGATGTTTGTTGTTCTTGCAGCCATGATGCCTAAAGCTCCTACTTGTTTCTAGGTTGTGACAGAAAATACAACTCATCTATGGCACTGCAGATTTGGGCATTTGAACTTCAAAGGGTTGAGAACCCTTCAGTACAAAAAGATGGTCAGTGGCTTGCCTTCAGTTAGAACCCCTACAAAGCTTTGCACAGATTGTCTGGTTGGTAAACAGCACAGAGAATCCATTTCCAAAAGGAGTTTTTGGAGGGCCTCACAGAGGCTAGAGCTTGTACATGCGGACATATGTGGTCCTATAAAGCCTACATCAAATAGCAATAAAAGGCATTTGTTAAGTTTTATCGATGACTTTAGTCGTAAAACTTGGGTTTATTTCTTGTATGAAAAGTCAGAAGCTTTTGCTGTTTTTAGAAGATATAAAGCATGTGTTGAGAAAGAGACAGGTGCATATATTAGATGCTTAAGGACTGACAGATGTGGAGAATTTAATTCAAATGACTTTGTTGAGTTTTGTAAAGCTAATGGAGTGAGCAGGCAATTAACTACAGCTTATACCCCTCAGCAAAACGAAGTTGCTGAGAGAAAAAATAGGACAATCATAAATATGGTAGGTTCGATGCTCTCAGAAAAGCAAGTTCCTAAAGTTTTTTGGCCTGAAGCAGTAAGGTGGAGTGTGTACATTCTCAACAGATCTCCAACTTTAGTAGTACAACATAAAACTCCAGAAGAAGCATGGAGTGGCATGAAACCTAATGTGGAATATTTTCGTGTCTTTGGCTGTGTGGCTCATGTACACATACCAGATCAAAAAGAAGACCAAGTCGGATGATAAAAGCTACAAGTGTGTCCTTCTTGGTGTGAGTGATGAATCGAAGGCATACAGGTTGTTTGATCCAGTTTCAAAGAAAGTAGTTGTCAGCAGAGATGTTGTATTTGAAGAAAATGAAAGCTGGAATTGGGGTAGAAGTCAAGAAAAAATAGGGCTTGACATCCTTGAATAGGGTGACAGTGATAATGAAATTAATCAAGAAATGAATGAAGTTGAAGAAGCGACTCATGAAGATGAGAATGGTGGTGCTTCAAGTGGAGCTAGTTCAAATGATGCTAGCTCATACTCTAGTGAGTCACCTGCTGAGAACTCACCAAGCTCAAATAAAGGAAGGCTGAGAAGAGAACCATATTGGATGTAGGATTATGTAACAGGAGAAGGCTTGTTAGAAGATGAAGGTTTGAATGCTATGATTATGCTTGCCGATGATGATCCAATCACATTTGAAGAAGCTGTCAAGAGCAAAAAATGGAGAAATGCAATGAATATAGAGATTGAGTCGATTGAGAAAAACAAGACTTGGGAGCTGACAACTCTACCAGATAGAGTAAAGTTTATTGGAGTTAAATGGGTGTTCAAAACTAAACTCAACGAGAGTGGAGAAATAAAGAAGTGTAAAGCTAGATTTGTGGCTAAGGGATATGCACAGCAGTACGGGATTGATTACACTGAGGCTTTTGCTCCAGTTGCAAGGCTTGACACCATTCGATTGATACTTGCTCTAGCAGCTCAACAAAGTTGGAATGTTTTTCAGCTGGATGTAAATAGCACTTTCCTTCATGGTGAGCTTAGTGAAGAAGTCTTTGTGCAACAGCTTCAAGGATACGAGAAGAAGGGTGAAGAAGATAAAGTGTACAAGCTGATAAAGGCATTATATGGGTTCAAACAGGCGCCACGAGCATGGTACAGCAAGATTAGAGCTTATTTTGTTAGAGAAGGCTTTGAAAAGTGCTATTGTGAACACACATTGTTCACAAAGTCGAATGAGGGAGGTAAACTCTTAATTGTCAGTCTTTACGTTGATAATTTAATTTATACTGGCAATGATAAGAGTATGTGTGATGAATTTAAAAAGTCAATGATGTTGGAGTTTGATATGTCTGACTTAGGGAGGATGAGGTATTTTCTCGAGCTTGAGGTGCTACAAAGTTCAGATGGAATTTTTGTGTGTCAAAAGAAATATACTCGTGAAATTTTAGCAAGGTTTGGCATGGACAAGAGTAACCCAGTGAAGAATCCAATTGTTCCAGGTACTAACTTGTCGAAAGACGAGGCAGGGACTAAAGTTGATGCAACCTTGTTTAAGCAGATAGTTGGCAGTCTCATGTACTTAACTGCAACCAGACCTGATTTGATGTATGGAGTAAGTGTTATTAGTAGCTTCATGTCTTGTCCTACTGAGCTTCATTGGCTTACAGCAAAGAGAATACTCAGGTACTTGAAAGGTACAACTGAGTTGGGAATCCTTTACAAGAAAGGAGGCTGCAAGGATCTTATAGCTTACACTGACAGTGATTTTTCCGGGGACTTGGATGATCAGAAGAGTACCTCAGAGTACGTATTTTTGCTTGATTCTGGAGCAGTGTCGTGGTTGTCCAAGAAACAGCCTGTGGTGACTTTGTCTACTACTGAGGCTGAGTACATATCTACTGCCTCTTGTGCTTGTCAAAGTGTGTAGTTGAGAAGAATTATGGAGAAGCTTGGTTATATGCAGAACAAGTGTACTACTGTTTTGTGTGACAATAGTTCAACTATTAAGTTATCCAAGAATCCTGTTCTACATGGTCGAAGTAAACACATTGACATTCGCTTCCATTTCCTTCGTGATCTTGCAAGATATGGCATTGTTGAACTGGTGCATTGCAACACTCAAGAACAAGCTGCTGACATAATGACAAAGCCTCTAAAGTTGGAGAAATTCTTGAAGCTTTGAAGTATGATTGGAGTTTGTGAGGTTCTTAATATAAACTGAATGCTGAGAAGTGTTTAGTTTAAGGGAGGGATTGTTGGTTATTAAGATTTACTCTACTGCAAGTTTGAAATTATGTTAATAAATCTTATTTATAAGATAAACCTTATCTATAAGATAAAGCTTATCTATAAGGGTTAGTGGTTTAGGATTAGTGTCATTCAAATGTAAGTTGTTATTTTGATTTTTCTTCTTGTAATTGGCTATATAAGCCGGCTGTTTGCAGTCAATTTAATATAACTTTCTATTCAGACTTTTGCACTACATAAATATTAGAGTGTTTTCAAAAAAAATAAACTGGGGCAATGGTGGGTCATTGGGCCGCCTCGCCTCATCCTACCCTGTTCTGCTCTGCCCTACTCTATCATACAAATTGGCGGGTCTAAGGACATGAACAATTAATTCTTGAATGATCGTAAAGCATATTTTTACTGAATTATGTCATCTTAATTGTTGCTAGACCATTAACTTTTTATGCATTCTATGAATTATTGCGGTTAACTATGTGGCCTTTTATTTGGCTTTCAATATTTAGGCAAGAATGAACTAGTACAATGATAGGTCGAAAATACTTTTATGGAATAAGGGCCGTTAATTGCGCATGACCCACTAATGGTAAAATGGGATGGATTTGGAAAGAAAAGATTATTTGTGCCATAAATGATTGAAATAAGCACGTTATTGTCAAAAATGAAAGTATAAGTCCTCAACTTAAGTAAAGACAAACTATATGGACCATTTATGAAACAAGCCCTTGAAAAATTGCCCAAACTTTTGAGCCATTCATATTCGAGAGCGTAATCATGTTGTGATAAATGACAAATATGACTTCACGATGCTTCCTTGTCGTCTCTGCTACCCAAACCCCTCTGAAAAGCCGCCCAGAATCTTAAAACTCACCCCCCCCCCCTTCAAAATCTCATAATTAACTACTTTTTGCTTTTAAGTGTCGATCTTATTATATAAACTTACAAAGTTTCAGTTGTCTATGAAGAAAAATCAGGTATCTTTAGTGCCCATCAAGAGTTCCGATCTTGAGGTGCATTCAAAGTCAAATCCGTTTCACAATTCTTGAAGTCGGTTGCTCTGGAAGTTGATTTTATGTTGGGCTGATTCAGAATTTTTTATAGATTGGTGGGTTTTTGTTAATGTTTCAATCTTTAGATTTATTAGGGTTCAATTTCAATCCAAATGGTCAGTTTCCATAGCCTAATATCGGTTGACCATCATATACACATGGAAAAAACTGTGAATTCGGCCGACCCTTGTTTGAAATTTAGGCAAATTAATCAGTTCTATAAGAATAAAAAGACATCCAATTCTCAGAATCAGTTGAATATTCCGGCTTGTGAACGATCTCGTTATGCTATGATCGATGTAATAATCTTGATTGCCGTGATTGGTGCATGCGGGGTTTTGTTCTATCCTTCTGTAAGGCTTTTAGTACACAAAACTGTTGAACTTGGAGAAGAAGTTGTAGATGTGGTGAGAGAGGAAATTGTTGATTCTCCAATTGTGTTTGGATGTTTAGGACTTGGCATTTTATTTGCTGCAATAGCCCTGGTGACAATCGCGGTGTGTATAGATCGGAGATGTGGGAAACGAGGCTGTAAAGGGCTCCGGAAGGCTGCTGAATTTGATTTGCAATTGGAGACGGAGGAGTGTGTAAAGAAGTCAAACTACGTAGCAACGAATGGATTGAAGAAGGGACTTTTTGAATTGCCTCGTGATCACCATAGGGAACTGGAGGCCGAGCTCAAGAAAATGGCACCGCCTAATGGAAGAGCTGTTCTAGTGTTTCGAGCAAGGTGTGGATGCTCTGTTGGAAGGATGGAGGTTCCAGGCCCAAAAAAGTCTCGAAAGGTTAAAAAGTAGGGTAGATACGATACTTTATTTTTTAGGAGCATATTCGATACTGAAGTAGCCATGAATCCATGATGATGAGCAGATACTTTTCCAATTTAATCTTATCTGAACAAGTTAGATTTGAATAAGTTCAATAACTCATGGGAATAAGTTATGTTGACAGTATACATAATTGATTAATATATGAATATAAGGATCCCTTTTCTCATTAGCCTTTATTATTTTAAATATAAAGATCATATATATTCTTGTTATGTTTATCGTCTGTGGTTCTTTGCTTGTATCTGGTTAATGTTTTTGGTTCAAAAGATAGTTCATGTTGTTTTCTTCTCATTATTAATTGAGTTACTTTGAGACTGTGATTTGAAATATCATATTCGATGCATTGCTTTCTCATTTTATCTTGAGATTGTTATATTGAGGGCAGATGTTTTCTTTCTTTGATGGACGTTGGCTGTCTGATTTTTCTGTTACAAGATGTCTAGAAATTATTTGAGAAACTTCGAAATTCTGATAATTAATTGTAAATTGTATTGCCAACATTCAATTTATTTGTTTGCTGGTGAGTAAGACGATTTACTTGGTGAGTAAGACGATTTACTTGTTTGCTGCTATGGTTGCTTGATTTCATAAAACAATGCTGTAGTTTAAACTCCACACTGCAGCTTCCATCTAAATTTATCCATAAAATGCCTCGGGCGGGTTTTTTCTGCTATTGCTAATGCACCTAATATTCTGGGATCAATATGTTTCTCAGTTCATACCATCTTCCACTATACCCATTCTTCAGCATGTTACAGTTGAAGAAGGTCCTTTTATGCTCCATTCAAGTAAAGTTTTTATGTTTGGTTCTGGCCACTGAAAGGTTGGATCTAAGAATATTCTTATAGATGAAAGTTTTCGCTCTTCTATGATAAGAAACGGATCCTTGTTGAATGTTCCGTTCCTCTGTAAAGTTTAAGCTAATTTGATGCCATAGGTGGTACATTTATTTCCTTTTCGTTTCTCTTTCTAAGAGGAGTCTAGCTAATGGCCAATTATTCAACAGATTTAGGATAATATTCAGGATGAGCCTAAAATCTAAGTCAATTTGAGATGTTTCGTGGGAGATATTTTTCTAGTTGATGATAGTTTAATACAGCCAATTTGATTCCATGGAATTTTATCTTTTTGGTTGGGGAGCCCGTGCATGAGTTTTTTCTACAATTGCGAATTTCATGCATATCATTGCATGGCTGGACTTGTTCTTAGTAGTTCTAATGTTTATGCTGATTGCTCAGTTCATTTGTACCTTAAATGCTACGTAAATATGCTTGTTCTTGGTCATTCCAACGCTTTACATTAACGTCTTTAATTCTATGTAAATATGGTTGTTCGGCTCTTTGTTATTTGTGTCCCCAAGGCTATGTAAACCTTATTGTACAAACTCCATTAGGACAGAGAAACATGCTGCAGGTGAAATTGGTTCTATTATGATCTAGCTAAAGCACATTTTATGGATAAATGTCTTATCATCCTTGTAATAGAAAGCCTAAACTTATTGCCCTCGTTGTACATTTGGCTTGCTTAGTCGAGGCAATTGCTAATGCAAATCGTGCAGCCAGAAAAATGCCCTATGAGCTGTACTACTTTAAATCATTGACATCATTGATCGTGTAACTATTGCGGAAATACGAGATCGTGACTTGTTGGGCAGAAGTGCATCACCCACTATTAAGCCTTCTATAGCAGAATCTAATTCTTCTGGACAGTCACACAAGTGTGACTTGTTGCGCAATCGTGGAATCTAATTCTCTCGGTATTTTGTGGATACAACAAGGGGTGAACAAAGTTTTGTCTATTTGCACGCAACTCTTGATTAAAAGACCAAGTCGTAGAAAGTATCAGACTTTATGTTCACTCTGAGGGCAACCATTTGGAATCGGAATTTCAAGGTCTAGCTGATCATCGATGAAGGGTCCATTCTCGAATTTAGAAATTGAATGAGGTCCAAGACCAAAAAGTCTTTGAATTTGATGAATTTGTGTATTTTATTCATCTCTATATTCGAATATGCACATAGCAATATATAGAGAGTATTCTAGACATAAATCCCAAGAATCGAGCTATAATCCCTAAATTACTGCCATATAATTTCCTATAGTTAGGTGTAATCTCCTGAATTAGGAAAGTAGAAATAACACAAATTTATACAACTAATGACAGTATTATTCAACACTCCCACTCAAGCTGATGCATAGATGTCCCACATGCCCAACTTGTTTAAAAACTTTAAGAGCACTCGATTTAAAACTGATTCGGTGAAAATGTCTGCCAGTTGGTCCTGTGATCGAATCTTAGGTAATTCTTCAATCTTTCCATCCAATTTTTCCTAAATGAAAAATCTATCTACGTACTATGTACGGTCATGTTGAATTGGATTATACGCGATGTCACACGCTGCTTTATTGTCACAAAACAATCGGATAGGTTGTTCTGATATATAACCCAAATCTTGCAAGACGAGTTTCAGCCATAATGCTTCACAAAGTGCATTTGTCAAACCTCTAAATTCAACTTGTACACTTGAGTGAGTTACAACATTTTGTTTCTTGCTTCTCCATATCACAAGATTACCTCCAACAAAGTAAAGTAACCAGAAGTAGATCGTCTGTTACCTACATCACCAGCCCAGTCAACCTCAGTATATGCTTCTATGTTTTAATAGTATGTCTTTTTAGTGAATAATACTCATTTCCCTAGAGCAAATTTAAGATATCTCAAAATGCGAATAAATGCATTCATATGTTGTTTTCCATGATTATACATAAAGTGATCGACAATACTCAAACCATAAACAAGATTTGGTCTGGTATGAGATTAGTATATCAATCTCCCTACAAGCCTTTGGTATCTTCCTTTGTCAACTGGTACGCGGTTGGACTCAACACATAGCTTTAGACCTTTTGTACTAGTGTATCAATTGGTTGACATGCTGACATACCAGTTTCTTGTGATAGATCTAAGGTATATTTTCTTTGAGATAAAACTATTCCTTTATTAGATCGGGATACTTCAATCCCAAGAAAACATTCAGAGGGCCAAGATGTTTCATCTCAAATTCTTTAGACAAGTAATTCTGTAAGGCCTTTCTTTCATTAGGACCATTCCCTGTTACCACCATATCATCAACATATACAATGAGCGCGGTGATCTTATCTTGCTGTTTATTGAAGAAAATAGTGTGAACCTTCCATACTGTGATGGTAGCCGAATGTTATCATAGATTTTGTGAACTTTCTAAACCATGCTCTAGGAGACTGCTTCAGCCCATATGACGATTCTTTAGCCTGCATACTTTCTGGTTTTGCTTTTTTGGTATCATGCACCCTGGTGGAAGATCCATGTAAAATTCTTCGAATAATTCACCATGTAGAAAAGCATTCTTCACATCAAATTTTTGTAATGGTCAATCCAAATTTGCAACTAATGACAGTAGGACATGAACTGTGTTGATTTTTGGCTACAGGTGCAAATGTTTGTGTAATCAATCCCATAGGTTTGAGTGTATCCCTTTGCTACCATCTCGCCTTAAAGCGTTCAATTGTGCCACCAGCTTTGTACTTCACGGTGTATATACATCGACATCCAATTTGTTTTTTTCTTAATGGAGGATCTACTAAATCCCAAGTTCCACTTTTTAGAGATTTCATCTTCTCGTTCATAGCTGCTGTCCATCTAGGATCAGCTAAGGCTTCCTGCACACTATTAAGAATAGATATAGTAGATAATTGATTTACAAATAACATATTTAATTCTGACAAACAATGGTTAGACACAAAGTGACTCATGGGATATTTTATTTTACTATAAAGTTCATGTTCATATGTGGGTTTCGGAATGCCTCTAGTGGATGGGGTGGTAACTGTCTTCTGTGAAACTCGAGAACATCTTCCGTAAACGACTAGTGTGATATGTCGATCAGAGATGAAGCTATATTTTCAAGGAACTCAGTTTTATTTTGAGTTGGAGATAGACCCACTCCTTCATTTATTTGGTGTTTATCACCACTTTGGTCTAATGTCATACCACTTAAATCCAATTTACCCATTTCTTGAATCTTATCATTCAGTGAGTGAGTTATCAACACTGGAATCCAATGTTATGCCACTTATATCCACGTTGCCCACATCCTGGTTATCATTTCCATCATAATCTAAAGTCTGAATTTCCTTATCGTACTCCCCCTAATATTTAGGCTCAGAGAAGTACATTGTATCTTCATGGAAAACAATATCCATCGTGACATATAATCGACATGTTGGAGAATGATAACACTGATATCCCTTTTAATTAGTAGCATACCCAAAAAAAACACATTGTAATGCTTGAGGAGTTAATTTGGTGCATTGAGGCCTATGGAGATGGACAAACACCACACAACCAAAGGCATGAGGGGGTAACTTTGAGACAGTTGGGGCGACAATTAATTCGATGAGAGGTTGGAATGGTGCTTTGAAATTGATGATGCTGGAGGGTACCCGATTGATTAAATAAGCTGCATAAGTGAGCACTTTTCCCCAATAAGGTAATGGCATATGGGCTTCGATGGTAATTGTATTTTTATTGTATTATGTTTCATTTTTGTCATTAATAAATAATTAATGCTATTCATAGTCGCTCACTACCGATAGTCAGTCTATTTGACATTAATCAATTAGAGTAATTATTTATAGTTGATGACTATAAATAACATTACTTAATTAGAGTAAATAATTACTCTAATTAAGTAATATCATATAGGCTGACTATCGATAGTGAACAACTATAAATAGCATTATTCATAATGAATATGGCATCATCTAGAGTGATTTATTTGAGAAAAAATGGAGAATTACACAAAGGTTTCCAACTTTTAGTTTCATTTGCACTTTCGTTCTTAACCTTTTTTCTATATTACTTTGGTTTCAACCTTTGAAAATATGTAATATTCGGAAGGATTCCATCTATTTTTCCGTTGATCAATCCATTTGATTAGCATATTCAAAAATAAAAAATGGAAAAAGGATAATTACTTATTTATTTATTGGAATTTTTTTCTTTTCTTATCTATCTCATTTATGTTGGTAGTACGAAGGGGTTGATTGTGATCATTTGCTACCTTATTTACTTAGTGTACAATTGATTTTGCTAAAATTAGCTTTTTAGCATATTTTGATAAAAATGTGTAGTTTAAAAGGTGATAAAAGTTGTGGGTCCCTTAAAATGTGTAGTTAAAATTTGATAAGCCAAGAATATGCAAACAACCAAAAAATACAGAAATAATATGCGTGAAAAATAAAATAACACAATAGATCTTTTACTCACTAACATGTCCAGATGTTCACATGTTCTAAACGCTACTCATACATTGAGTATCTACCACAGTAGACAAAGCCCAAGTACTAGAATCACAATAATCTTAATCAGTTCTTTACATACTAAGAAATCACATAGATTTCTTCTAACTCAAATCATGCTCAGAAATACAAAGTTAGTGTTCACCAGAAGAACAAGTCAACATTCTCTCTTCTAAAATTATAACCAGAAACCACTCAGATTTTTAGTAAAATGAAAAAGAGAAGGAAGAAGATGAAGAATAGACTCAAATGAAAGAGAGATAAAAACTCTGAGTGCACATCTTACACTCTGATCTTAGAGAAATAAGGTAAGGCTCCTTTTAAATGATACAAATCATAAACCTCCATCTGATGGTTGTGGGAGTGCCACGTGTGCAGACCATATGAATTCTCAAGGTAAACAAGAAAGCATATTTCACAAATACGACTTCAGTCAAAAAGTCAGCTGAGGCACTTAATCTCAACATGCTCCACCTTGCTAAAGAGATGACCCAACTCTAGCACTCAAGACTTTATCAATTGCAGTTTCCTTTGCTCTGAAACATATGGAAAAAAAATCAAGTTAGTTAATGATCCAATCGTTCATCAGACAGTTCATATTGCCAACAAGTAACTTATCCGCAAAAATTACTTGTTGGTAACATTTAAACTTATTTAATGGAATAAATTTTGTGCTATTAGTATACAACCTGGTTAGTTCACTAATGAAGCCAATTTCAGTAACCCTATTAACCGAAGTCCCTCTTTCACAGCATCACAAGCTGCTCTATACTCTACATCTATAGAGAAAAGAGCTACAACTTTTTGTAGTTGTGATTTCTAACTAATGCACTCAACACAAAATGTGAATATGTAAGAAGAGGTGGGCCTCCTCTTATCCAACTCACTTGCAAAGTCCGACTCTGTATATCCCTTAAAAATTATATCTTCATTACACTTTATAAACTTTAAACTCAACTCAAATGAACCTCTTAAGTATCTAAGCATCAATTTCATAGCAATCTAGTGAGATTCACCCGATTTTTCATGCATCTACTTAAGATACTTATTCCATCAATCAAGTCTGGACTTGAACAGACCATAAGATACTTAATAAAACCAACAAAATTAGCATAAGGAACCATACACATTCTATCAACTTCTTCATCTATTTTAGATAATTGTTTATTTGATAGTTTAAAATGATTGGTTAAAGGCAGAGAAATAGGCTCTACATCACTTATGTAAATTTTTTCTAAAACTTTTTCTAGGTAAGATAGATGATTTAAGTATGAAGTGCAATTTTTTTGTTTCTTCTAATCTCCGTACCCAAAATTCTTTTTGCTTGTCATAAATCCTTCATTTCAAATTCAGATTTCAATTATTCTTTTATAGCTTCAATTTCTTTTCTCTCATGACAGGATAACAACATGTCATCAACATACAAAAGAAAATAGTTAGAATTAATAGCACGGGTACCTTTATAAAAAAAACATGAATAAAAAATACTTGTATTAAAACTCAAGCTTTAAATATAAGAATTGAGTCTCTTATACCACTGCCTTTGTGCGTGTTTTAGGCCATAAAGAGATTTATTTAACAAGCAAACTTTTTCAGTTTTTTATTTTATTTCAAAACATTTGGGCTGATTCATGTAGATGACTTCTTCAACTTCTCTATTTAAAAAAAATTGTTTTGACATCTAATTGATCTAATTCCAAATCTTGAGCAGTCAAAGCAAGTAATAATTTAATAGAAGTGTATTTTGCTACAAGTGAGAAAATATCATATAATCTATCCCCTCATTTTGTGTGAACCCTTTAGTCACTAATTTGGGTTTGTGCCTTATTTCCTCAGCATTTGACTCTCACTCTTTTACTTTAAAGACCCATCTATAGTCTACTATTTTCTGATTTTTAAGTTTAATTAACCAAAATCCAAGTCTTGTTTTTAATTAGAGAGGTCATTTCATCTTGCATTGCAGCAAGCCAATAATTTGCTTCTTTGCAACTTACAACTTGTTCATAGGTACTTGGTTCTACATTTACTATATCTAGGGCTGCGAATAGAGTCGCAAAATCATCACTACTTATTCTAGACGAGGAAAACCTTTGCCTTTTGTCTCTATCCCTAACTAGCTGATAATCAGCTAAAAGTTGAATATCGGTTTGATCTTGAACCTCTTCAACATCAATCTGAGTCTTCCCAAATTCAGTTTGAGGTGTCTCCACCTCAATCTGAACCTCCTGACCAATGTCATCAATATTTTGTAATACTAATTCTGTTTTTTGTAGTACTAATTCGGTTTCCTTACTTATTGTTTTTTCTTCATAATTTGAGAAATAATCTTTATTAAGGCAAGACATTACACTTTCTTTGAAAATCACATTTCTCTTAATTATTATTTTAAAACATTTTTTTATCTTTAATCCACAACCTATACTCTTTTGTTTCCTCATCATATCCTAGAAAAAAACATCTTAAAGATCTTGGTTCCAATTTGTCCTCACTTTGATGTATTTAGGCAGCACAACCAAATACTCTAAGCTTAGAGTAATCTGCATGTTTACTAATCCAAACTAGCTTACTTGTTTTAAGGTGAATAACATTAGATGGGCTCCTATAGGTTCTTAAGGCCTCACCCCAAAATAATTTGGGCAATCATGAACCTAAAAAGGATACACATTACTTTATTTAATAGGGTCATATTCATTCTTTCTACCACACTATTTTGATGTGGTGTATAAGTGACAGTTCTATGCCTATATCTTTGGAAAAAAAGGTCAAATTCAAAATTGAAGAACTCTAGACCATTGTCGATTCTGAGAACTTTAATTTTTTTACTAGTTTTATTTTCAATTAAAGTCTTACAATGCTTATAACTCTAAAAAATGTCATATTTATATTTTAGAAGAAAATTCATATTTTTCTTGAGAAATCATCAACTATTAAAAGGTAAAACCTGAACTCACTACGAGTATTTACAGATGCTAGTCTCCAAAGATCAACATGAAGGTAATCTAAGATAGATGTTGATTCATGAACTCTACTTATAAAACACACTATTCATAGAACTTATGCTTGTCTATATTATCTTTTCAAACAACTCATTTTTCTTTCAAAAATTGGAGTCCTGTATCACTTATATGACCTAACCTTTTAATCCATATAAGTGATTTATTACTTTCTAAACTAATGGCAACAACAGTATTACCTACCAAAGCTGTCTGTTGTCTTTATAACATATATGCCATTTGTCTTAGGTATGGCTAGGACTTTTAGGGAATTTAAAAAGAACTTGGTATACCCCTTATGAACTCTTATCTCATATTTATTATCTAGTTCACCTAGTGAGACTAAATTTTTTAATTTTACAATTCTCTTAACTTGAAAACTCATATCATTTCCCATTTGCACTTTATCCCTATCAATTTCTACAAAATCAATGAGCCATTCCCTAACTAGACACATGTGAAACGTACAACTAGAGTCAAGTATCTACTTATTTGTGCTTCTCCTGGTTGAGGCCTATTATTACGGGCTAAGGCTGCACAACTATCTGGAGTTGGTTTATCTTTCATGTTTGTCATCGTCTTAAAAACAATATCTAATCAAATAGCCTACTTTACCAATAGTAGTAGCATTTTTTTCATTTTTCTTTAGTCTTGTTTTTATTCCTATTTTTATCCGATGAACCATTTACTTATGAAAATTTGAATTATTAAGGTTATAGTTTTTATTTGTTGATTTCTGTTTCACAAATAACAACTCCCCACTCTTATTCTCTTTCGAGTCTTCATTTAACTTAAGTTCTTTATTCATTAGAGTATGATAAAATCGTTTCTCCCATACTAGAGCGTTTCTAAGATCTTTATATCCCTCTCCTAAGCGATTTAGAAGAGCAACAACCTATTGGTCATAAAATATTTTTTTTTTATCATAGTTTGCTGAATCTTGAATCAATTTAGTGAACCTATCAATTTTTTTCCCCAATTTGAAGATGTATCAAACCTAAAGTTATAGAAAATCTTCAACAGATAGCATTTATTTGGCATTGTCTTAGTTAAATACAAATGTTCCAATTTTTTCCATAAAATATCAGCAGTAAGGGTTTCACCTACTTTTCTGATTACACTATGTGACAGGTGGAGAAAAGTGGAACTCCAAGCTATTTCGTCAAATTCTCTCCTTATAAAAGCACTAGTATCTGCTGCCTATGACCCATCATGAGTGGCAGTACATCTTTGTTACAAAAAAAAGGGTTCTCATTTTCTAGCGCCATAAACTAAAGTCTCCAGTACCATTCCAGAGTTCAACTTCAAACTTTTGAGAAGATGGTATCACATAACAAAGTGTGATTCCACACAAATTCAAAATTCCAATAAAATAAAATAAAATAAAGCAATTTTAACAAAACCAAACCAAAAATTGCTAGTTTTCAAAAACTTATACGAGTATATTCTCTACAGTCATATATAAAACATGTACAACAGTCAATATTTTGTAATCTACACAAATAGAGTTTTAGGCTCGAAGTTTAAGGGCTAATAACTCCAAAAATCCAACATTTCCTCATATTCTCAGATCCTCCCAGAAGATTTTGGACAAAGATAAACAGTTGGAAGGGTTAATTACCCTAACAACATCATAAACAAACATGCACAACAGAAAAAAGGGTTAGAGTTTGCAAGGTGAAACCCTAGGTTTCAAGATGCAAATGAAAAGTCAACCAGAAAACCAATTACCAAGAATCACTAGAAACCAAGTAAAAAAACACCATTGGGGATAGACCGAGTCACAAAGGCTCGGGAACTAGTTGTTTACTTCTAGATTCTTACAGATCTAGAATAGATCCATTGATTTCACTAAAAAACCAAGTCAAGATTTTGTGTTTCCAGACTCCGATACCACTAATTAGCCAAGAATATGCAAACAACCCCAAAAATACAGAAATAATATACGTGAAAAATAAACAGATATATGATATTTTTTACTCACTAACGAGTCCGAACATTCACGCGTTCTAAACATTATTCATATGTTGAGTATCTGGATAAAGCTCAAGTACTATAATCAAAATAATACCAATGAGTTCTTTACGTACCAAGAAATCACACACATTTCTTCTAACTCAAATCACACTCTGAAACACAAAGTTAGTGTTCACCAGAAGATCAAGACAACTTTCCCTCTTCCAATATTACAACCAGAAAATCATTCAGATTTTCAGTTAAAAAAAAAAAGAGGAGAAGAAGATTAAGAACATACTTAGACAAAAGAGAGAGAAATAGAAAGAGAAACTCCGGTTGTGCATCTTATACTCTAATATCATAGAAATGAGGTAAAGCCCCTTATAAATGACACAAACTGTTAACCCTCCATCTAACGGTGGTAAGCACACATGTGCATACCATATGAATTCTCAAGGTATACAAAAAAGCACAATTCACAAATACAACTTCAATAAAAAAAAGTCAAGTCTAAAGTATTTAATCTGAACAAAATTAATTATTAACTTTGACTTCAACTATTTAATAAATTTTTAAGTAAAACCAAACAATTGCTTATTTTTTCTTCTTTTTATAATTTTAAGCGTCAAGAAAAAGGTTAGGAACAAAGTTCCAAAGGGATGAATTCCAACCCTTTTTCTTTTTCTTTTTCTTTTTTAATATTTTAATTAAGAACAATTGAATAACAATCTTTTCCTCTTAATTTTTGAATATGGGGTTAAATGGGTTTATAAATCCAAATGTCGCCTATTTTTAAAAATTAAGAACAAACTAGCCAGCTAAAAAATATTTAAAAAATAAAGTAAATTGCTGCAATTTACCCAAAACAGAGTCAAACAATTAACAGAGAAAATAAAATATTATAAGACCTTTAAAAAATATTTTAAAATGGAAAATTTTCATTCAAAACTTGTATTTTACTGTACAGCACCACCACCTACATAAAATTAAAACCTCCCTATCCTCGAATTTAAAACCACAAATATATATATATATTTATATATATAAACAGAATCGACGGCTATGATTCTATAACATGTCTTGATCAGACAACCCGTCATTGCCATCAGGACCCGAATCACTCCCATTATCCGAACCCGAATTGTCATTCTCGTCTTCCTGGTTCCTTCGATTGGAGACCCGACTGCCCGTTAAGAACATATGGATCCTCAATTCACCTTCTGTTCTCGTTTCATCATCACTAACAGTTTGTTCTTTCTTCTCCTCCTCCGGCATCTTGTACCGACAAAACGGGCATGACCCATGGATCCCCAACCATTTATTAATACAATCCGAATGGAATTTATGGTTGCACGGCAATTGTTTGACATCTCGGTTGACTTCAAACTCTGATAAACAAATCGGGCAATCCAAACCCGGTTCTGTAATTCGGACCACGGGTAGGGATTCAATCGAAGCTTTTGAAGCTGGTATAAACCCTTCTTTTTCTGGGATTTCTCGGAGAATCGATTCGACATCTCCGGAGCCCTCAATGATGGTTATTGACCCCGTGCCTTGGTTTACGAAAACCATGATTTCTCGACTGGAGTTGGTGGCGGTGGAAGCGGTGGTGGCGAGTACCCATGGGAGGAGTAAAGCGGTGGCGCCTCTGGCTGTCAGCTCCTCGAGCGATGGCGGAGCTGGTGATGATTCCGATGAATCCATTTTATGGGTATTTTCTGATTCTGCTTTTTCTGTATGATTGTTATGGTTTCTTTGACTGGTTTTAAATGGAGAAGAAAATAAATGAAATTCGATATGCGAGTGGAGATATTACATATATACAAGTGGAGACGGTGAGTGGAACCTTGTGGAAGGATCTAGAAATTGTGTGCTGAATTCAATAGCTTTATGGTTTGGGAATTAATGGTAAATTTTTGGTTTGGGATTAGATTTCTGATTAGACGCGTATGCCGTCAATTTAGCAACTTTGACCATTTAAATACGCGGAATATTGCACGTGCTTTTCAATTTATTATTCAAGTGGTAAGATAGTCGTCGACTTTCAAAACTGAGCCGGCTATTTTTTTTTTTTAAGTAAAATTATTTGACATTTTTTAATTGAAGTAATTATTTATTTTAATTGATTAATACCACATAAACTAATTACGGTAGTTAACGACTATGAATAACATTACTTATTTTTTAACTTTTGTAGTTATATTGTCACTGGCCCCACTACAACTTTTATTTGTTACACTATAATTTAAATTATTTATTTATTTATTTACTAACTTGATCTTAAGTTAAATGATATAAATAATCATATTTTTAAATTTGGTTTTTTGACGTAAAACTTTTTTTTTCACCAAAACCAAAACTTGTTTATTTTTCCACTCATGGAAGTGGAACAATATGTCAATATATCCTCTAGGAATAGTAACGGGGCGGGGTCGGAGCGAGAATTCCCGTCCCCTCCCCGTCGAAGAATTTCTTCACCCATACTCGACTCTGGGCTGGGCAGCTTCATGCCCCCCTCATTTTTACATTTGTAAATGTGATTTTCATTGAATTTTAATTACGTTTAAGACTCGATGTCCAACATAAATAAATTATTTGATTTCGTACAAGAATGCATTTTTTATAATATGTTTACTAAACAAAATGAAAAAAAAAACAAAAAACAAAAAACAAAAAGAAACAAAAAAAAAAAAAGCAAATCAAGGGGTTGTAGTGTAGTGGTTAGGAATTTGGATTATTCTTCCCAAGCCGGATTCAACTCCTTTTAGTTCTATTTCAGCAAAATAGTTTTTAAAACTTTTTAGAATTTTGATAAAAATAATAATAATATATCCGAGGTGGCTTCAGGGTGGAGTTGCTCTGCCCCGTACCTGCCTTGGGGCAGCCATACCCACTTCATACATGTCCCAAATACCTGACTGTTCAGGGGCGGGGCAATCATAAACGGGTCAATTTGCTATCCCTAATATTCTATCTTTCTCTCTCATCGGGTCCAATTCTTTGTTCCCCAATTTTGTAATACGAATCGGCATAAACTGTCTTCGAATCACAATAAGAAATTCAAGAAGAAAGAATTTGATCCTAAGAAATTCGAAAGTAGATGAGCACTTGAAAATGAAATTCATGAGCTAGTGGGGTGGGAATGGTAGCACATTCAAATCAAAACATGATATGGTAGCACATTTAAATTAAAACATGAGCCAGTAGGGGTGGGGACGCTAAGGAAGTGGAGGAAGAACGAGAATGGTTGGGAGAGTGAGGGAAAATGAAAAATATAATATTGGGAATGAATGTGGTGTGCTTTAGTTTTTTTTTTTTTTTTGAATTGGGCTAATGTTATATTTGTAAAATAATTGTGGTTTATTTTTTAAAATCATGCTTTAATTGGTGTGTTTATAACGTGGTGTAGCAAACAAAAATCATGGTAGCAATACAACCACCATTCAACTTTTTATTATAGTTAGAGCATCTCCAATAATCAGTGGGTTTAGGGGTCACGAAAAACTCTTTTGAACTCGTTTCTCGTGAAACCTCGTACTGAATGGACGAGGATTCCCTCTTAATCGGGTTTTCAGGGCAACAAAAAACATGGCCCTGCCTTTATATATATATATATAAAAATCCTTTATTATATAAAACTTTTGGGTTAAGTAATATTAAACCGTGAGTCTGGAATCTTTCATAATCTTGATTTGGATCTAAAATTTCTTCTATGTTTTGATCATTCTGCACTGTTCTTCTTAATAATCTATCTAACAAAGTTCTATCTACACTTGAAGTACTTGGTCTAGAGATTCCTTCGCTAACCGTTCTAGATCTTCCTAAAAAAGTGTTTCTAAACTCATCTTGGAAATTTAAATTCTTTTGGTAATTTTCTAGTTATTTTTTCTTTTCCTGTGGGTTGGAGATTTAAGCTTCCTAATTAACCTGTTATGGTTCTTAAGTCGTTTTCTATACTAATAGATGAAGTTGCAATTTTTGTTTTATCTAAACTATCAATTTTCTTGTGTAAGGAGATTAACAATGTTATAATAAAATTGTTCTGTTTAATTAAAATTGATTCTGATGACTTTGGAGAATCTAACTTAGTGATGCCTTTGGGTTCCTTGTGAAATGAACTACAAAAATCTAAAGCTTCTAGATAATTTTTGTCTAAGATGTCAGTTTCGTTCATCAACTAAGAATTAAACTTTTTAATTCTTTGATAGATTCTTTAGTCTTAATAAAAATCTTTTTTATTTCAGTTTCAGTTTCTTTGGATTTATTAAAATCTAAAATCTTTGTTATTTGAGAAAAGTCTATTTTTGAAATCTTTTCTAAAATGACAGAATTTTGATTTTTAATAAAATCTAAACTTTCTTTAATATTTTTAAGTTCTGCGTTTCTTGTTTTAAGACTTTCTAAAACCGATTCTAAAGATTTAAAATTCTTTTTGTTATCTAGTTCAATATTTCTAGATAAATTAATTATTAAATCTATAACAAGGTTTTGACTAGGGTCTTCTGAAAACAAGCTATGTAATTTATGGTTTGTATCTAAATTACAACCTAAAATATTATTATCGATAGTCTTGATCTTTCTGTAATTAGTACTTAGTTCTAAATTTAAAAATTCTAAATTTTTCTTATTATATATGGCTCTGATACCAATTTGAGAGGGGGGGTGCGAAAAGATAGGCTCGACCCATGGCGAAGGGTCTATCTTAAGGTTGGGTCGTGACCGAGTTTTTTGCGGGTCGTGAAGTTTTGCTTGATCTGCTTAATGCGGAAGTCTAAATTTTCTATTAATTCTTTTATTTTTAAATAATAATCTAAGAATTGACTATCTTGTTCTATAGTCCCGCTTGTTATAATTTCTTCTAATTCTGTAACTCTTCTTTCAAAAGTATTTAAATCTTTATTTTGTAAAATAATATGTTCTTCTAAAAGAGATGAATCTAGATGTGGTAGTTCTCTAAAAACTCTGTCTAAAGTTTTATATCTTGTTCCTAAATTTTTTCTTATCCTTTCTAATTCTCTACTTTTTCTTCTGACAGGTAAATAAAGTTCTGAATGAGTTCTGAAGATAATTTTATATTCTTTTCTAAGTTGGTTTCTTTTGTACCTGATGTGAAGCTTTGTCTGTTTTTGAGCTTGACGGGTTCATAAAAATTTTTTGTTTTGTTTCAAAATTGTACTTTATCCTACTTGGTACTTTCCTTTTCATAAATTCTTTTATGTGTCTTAACAAATCTCCATTTTTTTTTAAACCGGAAAAACAAATATCACAACCTAAGACATGTTAACTTTAACCTGATTCCTTTTATTAAGGTTACCAATGGTACTCCCTTAATAAATTCCTAAATTAATTGTTTCCCTTTCTCCAACATCCAAAGGATATCACATGCTCACTCCGGCCAACAATCCTTAACTATTTGGATCACTCAGGATTAATTTAGAAACAGTATGACTTCTAAAAATCAAGTTATGCTTTTATAACATGCATATGATGAAATGATTGATACACCAAATAAAAAAATTTCAACAAAATACTTTATAAAACTTCATAAAAAATTACAGATAAAACATTTTTTGGAAATCTGCTAATACATAAAAGAAATTACTACTAAGGATTTCGCTTTCGGAAAATCCCGAAAATATGAAAAACTAAACTGAATTACAAGCTCTGTATAACATGTACCTGTTTACAAGCTTTTACACTTTGGATTGAGATTTTTCTTTATACAAGAGAAGGTATTGTAAAAGAGCAGTTTTTGTGTGGAAAACTCTTGTGAAAAACTTACGAAAAACCATGCTTCTTACAAATGAGGAACTTCTCCTTATATAATAAAATTCTAGGGAGCAGAAACAAAAATTAAATCTAAAAGTAAGATTCTTCTTTACATGCATCTGCAACCTTTCTGTCTTTTCTTTGACACCCGTTTCACCGAGAAACATCTGACCAAATTCTTGAAATGAAAATTCTTCAAAAGTCTGACATCTTTGAAAAAACGTACGAGCTGTCTTTCTTTTTCAAAAGATCTATAGTATTCTGTCTGGACATCTTTGACAAATTTTTCAAAAATCTTTCTGGCATCATCTGAATTTTCAAATTTCTCACAGTACCTTTTTTTTGTCTTTTTTGTTTGTCTGCGGCATCTCCCTATTTCAAAAAGATTTGTCTGGAAAATTTCAAAAAGTTTCTTGTCATCATCTGGAAATAAATTCTTTGCAACAGAATTCTGGATTGTCGTCTTTTGCCTGGCATGACATCTTCAAAAAATCTGAAACTTTTGACAGCAAACAAATCTTCTTTTTTAAAGCAAAGATCTGTCACGAATTCTGATTTTTCTGCAATTTGCCTATTCTAGGTATCCAAGTTGTGTTCTGCTGTAGGGAAAAAGACATTCCCGAGTATGAATTATTACATCTGTAATCTTCATCTTCTCCTCTGAAACTACTACCTTCTGAATTATTTGGAGATTTCTCTGGATTCTGGTGCACTTCTTTGATTTCTTTTTCTTTATCATGTTATTTCTTTGCTAAAAAATTATTAATGGCTTCAGTAATTACATC
This sequence comes from Forsythia suspensa, assembly GCA_023638005.1. Taxonomy (NCBI): domain Eukaryota; kingdom Viridiplantae; phylum Streptophyta; class Magnoliopsida; order Lamiales; family Oleaceae; genus Forsythia; species Forsythia suspensa. Next base: position 44,214,082 of record CM042673.1, on the reverse strand, counting down.
TTCAATTTTTTTCTTTCTAACAATTTTCTTTTTTCTTTTGGATGAAACTTCATCTTTTTGCATTTCTTGAATTTGGAAAAGGAGTCTATTAATTGAAATGACATCGTCTTCTGGGTCTTGGCTTTCTTGTAAAATCTCTTTACCTTTACTATTTTGGGTTTCTGGATCTTTAGTTGGGCTTTGAGATGGGCTTGAAGAATAATCAACTAAAAGATCAAATTTGCCACTGGGCTGGCCAAGGATGTCTTAGATTTGGGTCTTTTCTGAAGATGTAGGGAAATCAACAGTTCCTTGAGTCTGTTGGACTTTTGGCAAGTCCACAGCCATCAACGGATTTGATGAGTCTTTACCAGCTACCGTTTGGGCTGGACTAGCTATTGACTTCTTGGGCTCAATAGTACCATTTGGGTAAACAAGTCTTAACTTAATAATTCCTTGTTCTAAGGAAGAAATCTTTTTCTGTAAAGAGGTTCTTTCTGAAAGTAAAGCCTGGTTAGATTCATTAATAATCTTAAAATTGTTTTGTATGCACTCACAGTGAGTACAAAAAATCTTATTGTCTTTACCGGGGGAAAAATCTAAAGGGGGATCTTGAAAATTTTTCAAAGTTGGGGAAATAAAAAAGTTTAAACCAATTAACTGTCTAGCTGCATCTAATGCTTCTTGAAAGCTTGAAAAACCTTTGTAAAGAGGGTCCTTAAAATTTTTTATCCACTCTACAACTTCTAACCATGAATGAAAAATACTGGGATTATTTCCCTTAATTACTACATAAAACTTGTATTTAATTCTATTCTGATTAAAATGTTCTGAAAGTGAAAAAGATTTTATGGATACACAAGCCTATAGAACTATAGACGATACCCCTTTTGATAAGACCATTAAGCACGAACCTTTTGTTTATGGACCAGGATTCTTCCCTAGAGGAGCATATGATAAGTATAGTGACCCTCCTGAAGACTCAAAATATATAGCTAAAGGTAGTGAAAGACCCTTAGAAAATAAAATAGAATTTCAATCTGTAGCAAAAGCACAAATTTTAAATTTAACTGCTTATGACCCCCATATGTGGACTAATGTTATAGATGTATGGAAGAACACTATTATAGGACACTATATTAGGAATTTCCAAGAAATAGAACCATTAGACATGTATAGATATTTAGAAACTTTTTTGGGAGAAAGTATCAAAGCTATGTGGGAAGCATATAAAAAAGAAAAGAAGGAAGAATTTGATGAGTTAATTAAATTAGGAAGTATTCCTTATAATTTTGTTAATAAAATTCAGGTTTTAATTACTGGTTCAGACCCAAATTCAGGACAGATGAGTGTTCCAAAAAAACCTATGAGAGATTTAGAACAGCTTAGTTTATATAAGGGGACTAAGGGTAAATACGTTAAGAAATTTTGAAATGAATATCATTATTTAGTTTCAATTTCAGGTAACACTTTTAATCAAGAAATATGACAGAAATTATTTCATAAGTTACCAGGCCCTTTAGGATTAGAAATAACAAAACAATGGAATAATTTAGCTTCAGTAAAAGAATTTCCAGATAAACAATGGAGCATAGGACATAGAATTCAACATATAATCAGATGTTTAGAAGACAAATGTGTAACTTTACAAATTCAGAAACAACTTAAAAAGACAGACTATAAATTCTGTAAAGACATTTTTACACCTCAGACTTATGGCGCTTCAAAGCCTATAAAAAAGAAATGTAAAAATGATAAAAGGAATAAAAGAAGACCGATTAAGAAAAGATATTTTCTTAGAAAGTCTAATAAAAGAAAGCCTTATTTAGATGAGAATAAGCATGTTAGAAAGTTCAAACCAGATAGAACTTATAAGAACAAGCTTAGTTGTTTCGTTTGTAATAGTAATGAACATTTAGCAAGAACATGTCCTAAAAGACTAAATAGTTATGATAAAAAGAGTACCTTAGTAGAATGTACTAATGAAGATTTAATTCAATTAGATAAATATATTTCAGATAATGAATCCATCTATAGTATAATATCTATAGAAGAGAATTTTGAACAAAGAGAAGACTCAGATTATGAAATTTTAGATGAATTTACAAAATTTAAGATTATAGAAGAATCAGAATCTGAAGAAGAATTAGATTTAGTACAAACTATAGAAAGCGACTGTAATCATAATTGGCAGAAAATAACAGATGCTGACAGTACAGCATGTTTTTTATGTAATTGGTATCCAGCTAGAAAGTTTAGAGCTAAGTGTTTAGAATGTTATAAAGAAGCATGTATTAAATATTTAGAAATAAATAGTTTAATTGAAAAAGAAAAAATTACCTTTAAAGTTGCAAGAAAATACTTTTGTTCTTTTGGATTCTTGTTATAAGATATCCACAAATTATCTAAAATGCATCTTTCTTCTCTAGAAACAGAAATATGAGGTAAAACCTTAAAAGAAATATTACTGTTTGGAAAACATGTAAGTTCTTGATTATCGAATCTGATTTTATCTTTGTAATAAGGTCTGTTCTGACTACTTGAAGTCTAAAGTAAAGCTGTAGAAGCAAATGAATTCCCATGGGGAATTCCTGGTCTAAGTGGAGGTCTGGACATCTGAAAAAGAACATGAAACAGTTATAAACATTTAAAATTCTTTAACTGTAATCATTCTACTTAAGATGTCTGCAGCTTTATTATCTACGCCTTTGATATGTTCAAAGTCTATATTGATTCCAGTATTTGTAATTCTATCTACAAAATTTAGCCATCTTCTTCTACTGCTTTTCTTAGAATCTAATTTGAGCTTATTATAGAATGAAACTATAGCAAAGACAAATCATTCTTATCAAAATTTCTTTCTTAGAAACTATAAACAGTTCAAAGCTATCTAAAGCATAATTAATTGCTAATAATTCTGCATCTATACTACTCAAATTTCATTTCTCTTTATAATTGCCACTATTGTATCTACATATTCTTTCTGTAGTTTTGTCTGCATATTTATTGGGTTTGCATAAAAGAATAGCTCCCCATCCTAAAATACTACCATCTGTTTCTATAATTAAGAAATCTGTGTATAAAGGCATTGCTAATTTTGGTAGACTTCTAATTTTCTCTTTAATTATCTGAACCAATTTAATATCTTCTTGGTTAAAATGTCTTTGTCCTGTTGGTGAAATCTTTGAATATAATAGACCTGCAATTTTTCCTAAATCTTTAATAAATGGTTTGGCATAATTTACTAGTCCTAAGAATTGAATCTGCTTAAGATCTTCTAATTTGTCTGGAAATTCAAGGGCTTTTTGAGCTATATGAGGCTGAAAGGATATATTCCCTTGTCCTATATTTACTCCTAAAAAGTCTATGAATTCTTTAAACAATACCATTTCCTTCTTACTTATAATTAACCTATGTGCTATGAATTCTGAAAAAACAATCTATAAATGGCCTCTATGGTCTCTCCTATTTTTACTGAATACTAAAATATCATCTATGTATGTGACTACAAACTTACTATGTTTGTTAAAGATACTATCCATTTTTCTCTGGAAAATACCTGGTGCGTTCTTTAATCCGAAAGGCATGACTAACCATTCAAAATGTTCTTCTGGAAAAGTGAAGGCTGTCCATTCTATACTATCAGAGTGCATTCTTACTTGTCAAAATCCTGATTTTAAATCAAACTTACTAAAAATCTTACAATTCTGAATTCTATTTATAAGAACTGTCTTATCTGGCAATTTATAAGCGTCTTTTATTGTATTATTATTTAATCTTTTATAATTAAAAACTATTCTACTTTTACCTCTAACTATTTCTGAATGTTTTCTAATTATAAAAGCTGCTGATCTATGAGGGCTATCTGATTTTCTTATTACTCCTAATTTTAGCAAATCTTCTGTGTGCATTTTAAAATCTTCTAGATCTAGATTTGTAGCTTCTATATTTTTATATCTGATTATATTCAGGGTTCTTAGTTTTAAGCTCACATGTAACTTTGTCTTTTTCCCAATACTTTAAAACATTTTCTCCTAAAATTTCCATCTTTTCTAGTTTAGAAATCAAGCTTTCTATGTCTTGTTCTGTTACTAAAGTATAATAAATCTTTTCATTGTCTAAAAATTGTATTGGGCTAAAATCAAAGTCTTCTAGGTTATTATACTCATTTTCTTCTAAAGTTTGATTTTCTATTAACTGACATTCTCTTTCTATTTTACAGGGGCATTCTTTTTTACTACTACTACCACCACGCTTCTCAGCGACACTCTGATGGAAAGTAAATAGTCTGGGTTGGACTGAATAATGTATGTTTCTGAAAATGTATAAAGTCTTCAGTAATTGTAATACTACCATTGTCCTTTAATAAAAAACTTAATCCTAAAATAAAGTCTGTATCTTTGAGGTTCAATGGTCTTACCCATGTTGAGTCTCTAGGTAATGTGTATTCTATACTTAGGCCAAAGTTTGTTTCAAAACTGATCTTACTATTAGGTCTTAGTAATTCTGTATAAGTATAATGGTCTCCGTCCATTTGTTGAGCATCAATTGGACTTTTTGACTTTTCTATATATCTATCTAGGATTAATTTTTTATTGATTATACAATTACTACATCCCGAGTCTATCAATCCTAAACATTTAATAATATATTCTCATATTCTAATTTGGCATTTTACTTTAATACTTTTAAGTTTTTGTGAATTACACACTATCTGAACTAATTCTGGATGTTCTGAAATTTTTTTTTCTATCATTATTTCTTTGTCTTTATTATTAGATTCTAAGATTTCTAATCTTTGAACTAATAATTTCTGCATATCTTCTATATTTTCAATTCTTCTTCTAAGAATTCTAATTTCAGAAATCTCAATTTGTTCTGTTGTAATCTCAATTTATTATATATATATATATATATATTAATATATATATATATATATATATAGCATTGTCAATAGGCAACGCCTACCAAGCAAAGCTTTCTTGAAGAGGCTAGGCTGCTTCTTTTTCTGCGCCCGCCCTTATTTATTTAGATGTTGAGGCAAGGCATCCAGGCTTGGGCAGAATAGCAGAGCAAGTACAAGTATTTGTAGCATAACAAAAATGCCTTCCTTGTCATTGATATGTTTGGTCGCGGCAATTGTGAAGGTTCTGTTATACGCCTCGTCCATTCAGTAAGAGGTTTCACGAGAAACGAGTTCAAAAGAGTTTTTCGTGACTCTAAACCCACTGATTATTGGAGATGCTCTAACTATAATAAAAAGTTGAATGGTGGTTGTATTGCTACCATGATTTTTGTTTGCTACACCACATTATAAACACACCAATTAAAACATGATTTTAAAAAATAAACCACAATGGCAGATTCCTAAACAGGAGAGTTTGAAGGCAATTCGATATGAGCGCACCGAGAACGACAGAAACCTAACGGACCGATTTATTGCTGTTAAAAATGTTGACCCGATTTCCAAAAACATGGATTTGAGATTTCACAAAATACCATAGTTCGTCGGAAAGACCATACTTCACTAATTAAAAATTGAGCTTGACATCAATATATATATATATATATATATATATATATATATATATATATATATATATATATATATATATTACTTTTAATACCACGTTACTAATTACCATCAACATTCAACAAAATAAGATTTGGTTGGAGTATGAACGCATGAATGAATCATTAGAAGTGAAGAGTGTAAAAGGTAAACAAAATGGGACACAGCCACCGAAAGAAATGGTGACCCACAACTTTCAGCAACCTTGGAAGGCGAGGATTGTTCCATGTGAAAGTTTGATTAATTATATTAAATTCAATTTTAATCATAATTAAACAAGTAGTGGACAGATTGAAGTCAGAACTGACGTGTTATAGTTAAAAATAGTTCTAACTCGTACAAGCAGGTTCAAGCAGTGTTCGTTAACAACAGTTTGTTAAGTGCGAAAATTAATGAATTAAACTTAGACACGAACACAAAATTTAACGAGGTAAATCTCGACGAGAAACATCCACGGATCCCCATGCCGTAAAAACAATCTACTAAAAAGCTTGATTAAAAATACGATAGTATCCGATTTTTGTAATTTCGCAAAATTAACAAAATAACAATCAAAAGAACTTCAATCAACTTTCCTTTAATACTTCTTCTTTTGACTTGTTGATGAAGTGAAATCAAACCCACATGCCTTGACTTTATCACCACTTCTCTATTGTACTTGGTCACAACCATCACTTTGATTAAGAAATCTCGTTCTTAACTTCACGCCAAGTAGATTAATCAAAATATGGAATTGTTCCTTAAGCACCAATTGTTTTTTTTTATTCTTAAATGTCGTTGAAGAAAACGTTTGATTTGAAAATTAGTCAATGAAGCTTTGTGTCTTGTTCTTCTTCATGAATTCGACTGGCCATGAGAGCTTGGAGAACAATAACGATCATTATGATTTCAAAGCTTAATTCTTTATTGATTTTTACTCTTACTTATATGTAAAATAATAATCAAATTAAAAATTATTTCTTATCTAAAAATCTGCAATAAGAGAGGTAAGAATATGTAGACGAAAAATATTTAGAAAAGTCAAAATTATACATAAATATTTTCCTCTTAAACAAATCTAAGAAAAGAAAATAAGAGAATGTATACACGGGTTGTTGTTATTTTTCACGAGATCAGATTATATAATGTAAAAAAATAGAATAAAAAAACGCAGCTTACAGAACTGGAATAAGAATTTGCTTACCGTCTTAGCCAGTTTTACAACGGCGTGTCGAGTCAGAATGTACGTGCTTATCTCATTTTTTAACATTAAAAATCAACCATATAATTTAAATAAGCTAAATTAAAATAAATGTAACAATATGATACACTCATATTTTTCCAACACATCCAAAAAGATGTTGAATGGCAGGGACCACAAAGAGATGGAAACACATCAAACAGGTAACTAAAACGCAAAAATTGTATTGGCTTTCTCGTCATAAATAGATTCATGTAGTATTTCAGCAAATGGAAGAGGTTTTCCTGGCTTGATGCAAATATGTATGGAAGATTGTTAATTAATCAATATTTCTATTACTTCATAATTGTTTGAAGGAAACTCACAATGAATAATGTTATTCATAGTCGCTCACTATCGGTAATCCTACGTGGCATTACTCAATTGGATGAATTATTTACTCCAACTCAGTAATGTATTTATAGCCATTAATTATGAATAGCATTACTCAATTACAATAGTTACATATGATCTCAAAAAGGAAGCTTGGAAGATTGCAAATGTTTACCTTATGAAAGTATACTCTTCCTCTATTTTTAAGTAAAGATTTGACAAAATCTGTGTCTCCCATAAAAACACCTTAAGAAGTCACAAAGATATCGATTCTAGAAGGTAAAGCTCTATCTAAAATCTTCTCAATTTCTTTTTCACCATCATGAGCTATACCAATGTCAAGAACTTTGTGGTATGGGGCTGCCCAGCCTTAAGTGGGGATAGAGACAGGGCAAGGGATGGAAAGTTCCTATGGGGTTGGAGACGGGAATAGCCGCCCCCTCCTCACTCCGTTGTCATCTCTAATAGTTTGTTAAAAAAATTTGTCACTTGAGTACAATAGACGATGTTTAAAATTTTTTTATCTTCAATGCCTTCTGATAGAACTCTATTAAAATGACGTGACAAAGAAAAAAAACAAATATTGTCTAGATTTTTGTCTAGATTTAGAAGTTTTGTTAAACATGCTGACTCGACAAAATTTATATTTTCCATGTAAATTTATATTTAGATGTAATTTTGTTTTTGTTTTAAGAAAATAAAAGATACTAGAAAGCGTCATAAGGTTGTAAACAGAAGACATTGGAGGTTAATTTTGGAGTTGAGTATTTACTTATTATATATCAATATCACATAGATCAAAAGTCTTTCAACGTGCATGCCATTTAGATAGTACTCCATATAATGCATTGGAGATGCTCTTACACATTTATAGGGGTGTCTTGAACTTAGATTTTAATAGAATTCTTAATTTTTATGATTTTTTATGGATTTCATGGTTTTAATAAAATCTGATAGATTTCAATATATTTTTATATTATAGATTTTAATAGATTTTCATGGATTTCATTGATTATAATAGATTTGTGGTTTTTTTATTTATTAAAAATTATATTTTTACCTCCTCAATTGCTAAATACAACTTGTCAACTGGAACTTTGAAGAAAATTTTAAAATTCCATCATACCATTTCAAATCTATTTTTTCGTTTTCAAATCAAATTATGTTCGGACGAGCAAGTTGCTCTAAACTTAATGTTGACAGGTTAACTCTTCACAAAAGTACACAAATTTATTTGTTAAAAAATTAGACTAATAGTCAAAAAAGAAAAAAAGAAGACAATTTCTTTCTAGAACTTTAAAAAGTTGAATACTCAGTTGATTTGACCCTTATTAAAATTTACCTTTTAAATATTTTAAATAAGTAACAGGACATTTATTATTTTTAACAAAATTCTAAATTATATAAGTTAATGGAGTATGTACAATGTATTTGTGATTTTTTTTAAACTTTAACCACTTATTGTGCACAAATTGAATATGAAGTTTGAAGGAAAAATAAAACAAAAAATTAGAATAACTTCCGGCTAGATCACTAAAAAAAAATTCTAACATAGTGATTAAAAAATAAAATCTATAACAGTGTCATATATTTAAAAAAATTCATAACTTTGTCATTTAAAATAAAAAAATTCATAAAATTGAAAATATGGGCAACGTTTAGAAAAAAATAGAATAAAGACGTGAAGAATTACAAATTAATATAAAAGAGTTTCTAGCAAATTCTTATGAGAGAGAGAGAGAGAGAGAGAGAGAGAGAGAGAGAGAGAAGAACAATTGAAATTTTGAGATTTGATACAATAATTGTTAAAAAATTTAGTAGTTATAATTATGGTTCCAAATTTATGGAAATCTGTTAAAATTCATTAAATTAATGAAATTCTTTGAAATCCACTAATTGTTGAGATCTAAATTTTTAAAAAGTCTATTAAAATTCAAGTTGAAGATACCTAAATTTTAATGAATTCTACTAAAATTCGAGTTCAAGACACCTCAATTTATATGACCAATGTTTTGAAAATTGACCGGGAATTGACCAATTAGACAATGAAAAATAAAAAATGATCGAGTTAATCGTAAAGATGGAAAAATTAAAAATCATTTAAAACAAGTCAATAATTAGACTGTTCAACTTAAAAAATGTTTTAATGGGGAGATGCACTTCAAAATTTTATTTTTTCTTATATGTTTTATATTTTTTTACCACCTATTAGATATCGATTTGACCCTTTAAGCGTTGGACCTATTACTTTTCTGGATCCCGGACCAATTTTCAAAATATTAGGTAAGACTTTTATTTTTTTTCCTCATCTTTAATAGTTGAAGACTAACTTGGAAACTAATAGTGTAGTCTTCCATCTAATATATATTAAATTAACTTGACGTGTGTTGCAAATATGACGTGGGCATTAGCCAAGTGAATTTCTTAAATAATATTACGTATTACTTTTGGTGCTTGGTATGAGTTTAATTGACAATAAGGTCCATTGCTGTGTTGCTGCATATCCACTGTTATCTAGACATACTCCATTGTCATTAATAATGAGTATTATTAATCGATAACTAATAACGACGGAATCAGTACTGATTTGGATTACCGTCTAAGGAAGAAGAAAACAATTGGAAAAGAGGGAAACCCACAAAAATAAATAACACAAAAAGTGGATTCCAATTTCTTCCTTTGTTAAAAGAAATTAGAGTACACGTTGCTTACTATAGTTCCCACTTCCCACTTCCCTCTTCCATTTATTTTTATAAACTAGTTTTTGCACGTGCGTTGCACATTTTGTAGCTGTCGTTGAATTTGCAGTTGTCATTAAATTGAATGAATGAAGTATGGATAAATAAAATTTGTACTGGATAAAAGCTCATAGCTTACAAAATCACATATTCCTTCGTAGTGAACACACTGTTGGGCTTGTAGATATTTGACTTTAACAAATTGCTGCATCTAACATCAGCATCCCTTAATTCAATGCTGCATGATATTAATATTTAGAAATTAGGAAAAAAGATAGAACTAAATAGTGTAGATGTTATTTTGAATGGAGAAGTAAAGCTATAAATAGAATTTAAGAGAAATTTAATCAATGAATCAAAAAATGTTTGTACCTGATTTGAGGGATGGAATGTGCTGCCTTGGCGATGATATGGCATGTGCTTCCTTTTTTTTTTTTTTAACGGCCCACGACTTTTTTCATAGCCGCGTGTTAATTGCGAAAGAAAGATTATGTAACGTGGTTTCTACTACGTGACAAGCGAATGAAAAAAATTAACGATAGACGTAAATAATTTAGGGAGATGAATGGAGAGTGATTTGAGTCAATTGCATAACATTTTATACCTCATATTAGATAGGCAGCCGCAAATCGCCACTCTTGGCTTTGACGTGCTAAAAGTTTTGATCCCAAAATCTTCGGTAACACTCATAGTTTCGACCCCCTTCACAAATCAAAACACAAAGCAAAAGCACAAATGATTAATTTCGTTTAAATTAAAAGCAAGCTTGGCTTTCTGTTGTGATGCGAACTACAATTTTTATTTGTGAAGCCAACAATAGTTTAGTATCGGCACCTCAACAAGACACCACCGATACTATACAAATTAACATTTAATTTTTCCCTTAGAAACTAATTGAACTAAAATCTTACTCGGAGCAGAGCATTACTTTCAGTGATATATCCAAAATTCTAAAAGTTTCAGTAGGTGGGAAAACAGAGACCGTTAGAATATACAAAACCGCATTTATAATTAAAACTATTATCACATGTAGCACTAACCACTATTTTCTCCACAACCTGGCAGATCTTATCAACTTTTTCCTGAGATAATTCTTCGATTCCAGTCAAGTTCTAGAAAAAGTACACACACTACGGTTAAAATGTAGTTGAAATTGGAAAATTTCATATAATTACAGTATCAAGTTGATTTTCTTCACCTTCTTAGTAGATATCATCAAGCCATTGCAGGTGTAGATCCCAGCACCATGCACTTTCTTCAAATTTCCAGTATTAATTCCATGAGCTATTATTGCAAAGTATATAATGGGAAAGAAGTAAAAAAAAAAAAATAAAGTACCAAGTTCTATCCAGAAACCATTTGCTATAAAATATCAATCAAAGGTAATGGACGTTTCACAAATTAATGTCCGAGATTGGAAAGAATATTTTCAAAGAAGAAATGAACTAAAGTATAAGTGTCATGTCGTTGGACTACCAATCATTTTCCATTTTTGTACTGGAAAAAAGATGGCAGTTGGTTATTCGATAAGAAAGGATAATCATGAGATGGAATAAGTCAGACTAACTATAGTGTTAAAGGTATTTTAGAATTCCAATAGGACACTACAAAATTGGTAAAAAGAGAGTTCCACGAATTTTGTCCATCAATTACAAGAAATATCATATATAAGCAGTCTCCCTTTAAGATCAAAAAATGGTTGAGAAAGGACATGTAACTCTGTCATTGAAACATAATCAACTGGTGACAGATGAACATAAGAAGATGTTTATGATTTCGGCCATATTTAAATGAACAAAATATTTAGTTATGCACTTCGTATCTCTTCCAACATTGATGAGAATATTGGGGTGGGAAAATCCTTGATTTGTAATATAACTAAAGATGACAAATCATAATATTAACGTGTCAAAATTTCCATTTCATGCATTATATTTTTTCAATATCATCAAGATCATTGTATGATGTAGATGAGGCATATGTGTGCAGTAATTGCAATTGCAAATCATTCAAGATAAATAAATACTGAGAATTGAAATTACTAAAAAAATGAGCAAAGTTAGCATAGTGGCAAATAAACGATGTAAACAATTAGGCATTTGATAAGTAATGGCATCTCCCAAACAAAGTTCACACTAATTATCGCCGCTTAATAAACCATGTGAAATAGCTACTTCACGAAATGAAGACATATGAACACCATTAACTATTCTCAAATTGTCAAATGATGTAGCTCATTTAATTTGATTTAGCAAGATGCGTAAATAATATATTTCTCCCTCACTTATATTAGCTGATACCATTCTACCAATTACATTTCCTTGTTTCTTTGAGTCCATATTTTATCTTGTGCATTCCATACAAAATAATGAGGAAAATCTTTATACAACAATGTTTTGGCATGTTCATTATTAGTATTCATGCTAAAGAATTCTATTAGCATTGTTTGTTTTCTATAATCTGTATTAATAATTGTTGATAAATTTTCTGAGTTTTTATATGTTATTAATTGATTATTCTCAAGATGTAATTGTGGTGAAACAACTGATGGAGAAATTTCAGATAAAATGAATCCGTATATTTCCCATATTGCTTCAAGTGGAGAAATCCATCTACTAGATTGGTATCTTTCAATTTCATCGATAGTATCCGAACTTGTATTATTGTTGACACAAAAACTTACTCTATCATGTCCTTTATACATATATTTATATAAATATTTAACAGTCTTTACAGTTGAACAAATTTTTACGTTTATATGAAAGTCAAATTTTACAGTTAGATAAGGATTGTAAGGCACAACTCATCCATTATCTAATAAGTGTCCTCAAATTCTAACTGATTGATTATCGTTGCGAAGTCTATAATTTAGATAAGAATTATCACCAAGATAAGTTTTTGTAGAAATTTGTTTTGGATATTTATTTTTGCACTCTCCTTTTTTATTCATACACACATTCTTTGAATTTAATACACCACACACACGTGCATCATATGTTTTATAAATGAGGGTGTTCATTTTTAATTGGTATATCATACGAATCAATTTCATCAATTAAATCAACACTTGTAATTTTGAATCATTTTTAAGAATTAACAAAAAATGAGCATGTGGAAAACCTCTTTTCTAAAATTTTATCACATAAATATAAGTAGCTATTGGTCCAAAGATTTTTTTTTAAGTAAATCAACTTTCAATTCCTCTAAGTTAGCTCTAAATATACGCGCAATCAAATCAGGTCTATTGTGATTTATATCATTATGTTTTAACTCATGTTTTATTTCTTCCAAGTTAGAATTACAAGTTATTATTAAAAATATATCAGGTTTACCAAACCTTTGAACTAATGCATTGCAAATATTTTTTCATATCTCTAGGTCCACCGTAAAAGATGAAGGTAAAATAATTTTTCAATCAACTTTCCAACTTATATGTTCATCTATTTCCACACTATCAACAATCCCCTGATAAAGCTCAGTGCGTATTTCAATTTGGTTCTGACAAAAATAATCCAATCGACTTGTTTCAATATTAACATACATATTTTGATTTATATCATTATGTTTTAACTCTTGTTTTATTTCTTCCCAGTTAGAATTACAAGTTATTGTTAAAAATATATCAAGTTTACCAAACCTTTGAACTAATGCATTGCATCCATATAATGTTTTTTCATATCTCTAGGTCCACCGGTAAAAGATGAAGGTAAAATATTTTTCGATCAACTTTCCAATTTATATATTCACCTATTTCCACACTATCAACAATCTCCTGATAAAGCTCAGTGCGTATTTCAATTTGGTTCTGACAAAAATAACCCAATCGACTTGTTTCAATATTAACATACATATTTACTACATATTGCTGGAAAAGTCTACCAGCATGAAGCAAAATAAAATTATTGCAAGTCCATACCTATAATTTGAAATAGTAATATTCTCAACAAGATATTTGCAATATCTTTTTCTTCCATTTCAAAGCTACAAATAAATAAACAAATGAATTAACTAAAGTGAAAAAAAAAATTGAAAACAAAAAACATAAGAGAACGTAGATTAACTAAATATAATACTAATAACAACCTGTATTCTCCTTTTCGATTAATTCGTTCACATAATTTAAACTATCTACGTCAATTCTATCTTGTTTGCACTTTTCTATACCTTTATGCCATCCAGATTCACTAAAAACGAAATAACAAAGGCTATTGAAGAGGATCATAACAACCAAAATAGTAATGTATTATATGCGAATTATTAAAATGACAATAAATAACTATGTCTCGAACTCTAAATTTTGTAGATGGATCTTCATCCACCCAAACGGCAGCAACTTGTGAGACAGTAGGTGTATTATAAACCATCTTATCAAAGTCACATCTTATATGTATTTAACACATATCTAACAAATAAATATCACTTAAAGAACGAACAAATTTGCAGTAAAGAATAACCATTAATACATCTATAATTGTGTGCAATATAGATGAGCAAAATTTATCTTATTTTTCAAATTATTTTGTATTTCATTTTCAGTATCGTAGAAGTACAACTATAAATAAGAAGGATTGTTATCAATTGGTAAAATTGGATTTATATAATTATACACCTGTCCCTATACCCTAAATATATAAATACCTTTATAATTTGTCATTAAATCTTTATCATACTTTACACCAAAAGACGTAAATGAAAAATGGTTATTATAATTTTGTACATTATTTTAGAAATGCAACGTTTGAGTTGAGGTTGAAGTATATAACTCATATAGTTCATTAGGCACACTACTTCTATGTAATTTTATCTTTCCATCACTAAAACAAAAACCTTTACTTTCTTTTTCAATTTTTTTAGTTCTACAATGTTTGCAAATTGTTGGTGTTTGTAATATGTAGGTTTGAGTAAGAATACTTGATATATCAATTTCTATAACACATTTATTTTTCATGAATCTATTGATATTGTTATAGCTGATGTGTAGATCATCTTTGAACGAATGAGGATTGTCTAACCCGTCTTGAAAACTACTACTTTCAATAGCAAATAATTCTTCATCATCGACTTCTTCCACTACAATAACGAAACTGCATTTCAACACTCTATACAACAAATATCACAAACATCGCATTACACATTCCACATAAAAGAAATAGAACTCACCAGGAAAATTTGCACTACTACTTGTAGTATTTGAATTTACTTGTACTGAATCGAAAACCTAGATTCTTTGTTCTATGTATTGCCTTTTTAGAATTGAATTTTTATGCTCGGCATGCAATTCTTCACGTTTCTTTCATATTTCTTTAAGTGTTGCCACATTTTTCTCTAGATCCATCTATCGTAGATAAAGAATTCAACAATATTGATTTATTTTGTTAATCTGTTGTCCAAATCAATAAAACAAAAACCGACAAAACATGTAACGCTATTCATATCTTACATTCATAATAATGATGATACCTAGAAACCCTTTCTTGCATTCTAAATATTACATATGCAATTAACAATATCACAATGTGCAATAAAATAATATGAACATGGTAACAAGTGTACAAAAAAGCGAAAATATAATATAATTGTATTTCATTAATTACATATTAATTACAACATCACATGCCAATTGAATAGCAGCAATAAACAAGCTACACAAAGGGAAAAACACAAATCAAGCACAACGAACCCCCCAAAAATCCTTAAAATATTTCACCATCAAATGATTTGCCAAGTATAAGAAAAAAACAAATTATTCAAAAATATATTTTTGTTTTCAGCATTAATAATCACATGCGAAAAAAAAAAAATGAATGTCATTCCAAACATCGGTTTCATTCAGTATTCTCTTTTCGTTTCTCGCCTAAACACACAATAACATACCGAACATAAAAAAAAAAATGTATGTCCCTCTTCCAAGCTATAAACTACAATGCGAAATAAAATAATACCATACGGTTGATCCAAAACTCATCGAGTGCAATTCTTCAAATAAAGAAGCAGTTTAGTATAAAATCTAAAATGGCCAATTCATGTAAACAAAAGCAGTAAAAATTAATAAAAATAGCCCATGTGTTCCAATTTTTTGTTTGTAACAAATAAAAGAAAAAAAATCCGAACAACTAAAAAAAAAACCCAAACTTATAAACTTATGATCAGACCCAGAAATATAAGTATCTAATATATGCAGGAAAGACTGAAATTGAGGTCCATGAACCTTTGTAGGACGATTTTTTTTTTTTTTTTTTTTTTTTCCTCACATACGCACACAAAGATAAATATCTCAATCCCAAATTGAGAACATATCACAAAAAATTTCAAAGAGAGCTAACTCATTTACAAAAGTAGAACATATTAAAACTTAAAAGAGCTGCATCCTTTTCGGTAAAAAAAAAAAAAAAATTATCAAACATCAAAGAGGATAAAGGCACAAACACAACAACAAAAAGCATACATGCTGGAGAATAGACCTATTAGCAAAATAGGATAATAGAAATAAAACGAAAACTTGCATAGGAAAATGTAAAATCCTATGTCACATAGAAAGTAAAAATACGAAACACAACAAACAGAAAGGGCAAACAAAATTGCAACACAATTAAATTGTATTAGCCCCTCGATGGAGGAAAACAAAACTAGACCCAAATTGAACAAAAAGCATAGAAATCATATCGCAACTATTAAAATGTATAAAAATTTATCTATAGACAATAACACGTACACACAAGCTATACATTACAGAAAATGACAAGAAATATGCGTATCTAAGGAAAGAAAGCTGCCCAAATGTCAAGGCAGTGTCTTCTTATTATGTGGTGTTCTTTGTTAATTTGTTTTGCCAGTGAGCTTGTTATGACAAATAAAAATCCATGATTTCTATAAAAATGTAAAAAAATTATGAAATGAAGAAATAAATCAAACAACGTACCTTATTTGTAAAACAAATTCAAAGAAACCTAGTTAAAATTCCTCATATATATTCAGAACGAACAAATAAAATTCCAAAACGTTATATAAAATCTGTAGAAAATTATGAAGCAAACAAATCAAAACACATACATGCTTTCTAAATAATCTAACAAAAACCTAGTTGAAATTCACCACAAATTTCAGGAATAACACATAACGGGAACATATTTTTGAAGACTCAATTATTGTTCTTTTTCAAAATCACGAATACATCATAAAACAAGTTCACACTAAACCTGAAAGTTCCGCTCATATAAAACACACAGATAAAAAAAATAATTCCACAGCATTATAGATATCTCATTTATTTTTAACAAATAAAAGGAAAAAAAAAATCCAAACAACAAACAAAAACAACCTAAACTTATAACCTTTTTGATTCTGGATGGATATGGATTAGATGAACATTTTTAATTCCTAATATCTGACCGATTTCACTCTTACCAAATACCACAAAATAGGAACCAAAAGGAAAACACATGGATGAAAATAGGCTTACAGTTGCTAGCCGGGTTGAGGTCGACGATGGAGTCATAATTTCTTATTTACACCAAATTGGTGCGTGGCTAACTCAAAGCACCGTTCTAGGGTTTGAAATTTGGTGGACAGTGGAACTCAGCAAACAATGGAAAAATACGGTATATATATGGATCTTAAAACGACATCGCTATGAGGAGCCCAATTTTTTTGTTTTTAAAAATACAAAACGGTGTCGTTTTGTCACTGACCAAACGATGCCGTTTTGGTTGATGGATGAATAGTGTTAGGAAACCCACTCTTATATATTGTTACGATTTTATCACAATAATATTAATGTTACCTTTTATCTTAATTTCTTTTTGATTGTTCTCTTTTCTCATAAATTTTACCATCGAATTTGCACATTTATCCTTGAATAATTTTCAATTCAAATCAAGACTACTAACTTGGATTTAAAAGGTCCAAGAAACTAAGAAAAAAAAAAACGTTGATGAACAATTTTTTATCAACACTACGTTGAAAAATAAATAGATTAACAAATATTATTTAACAGCAAATTAAGAGTTTTCACCTAAGTCAAAAAAATAAAATAAATAAACTTTATTTATAGGGTGAGAAATATAGTTACTCTCCTCATTCCATTTAAATATAATGATTTTTCTTATTTGTCCGTCTTAAATTATAGTCCACTTACTTTGTTGATGATATATTTGATTTTTTTTTTTATTTTCTAATGTATCCTTATTGAATGTACTTTGTTATCAACACAAATAAACTTGTACTCTTTCAAATGTAGTGATAATTGATAGTACTCAAATAAGGTAAAATAGGAATATTTTTTGTAAAATTTACTCTTTCAATAACACTAATTAAAATTTCTTAATTCTTATGAAAAAATATATTAACCTATATAAATGGGACGGAGAGAATATAATTTAAAGGAATAATTGCATGAAAGGTCTCCAACCTTTCAAAATTGGTTGGGATATGCCCATAACCTAAAAAAATAGCATCATACATCCCCAACGTATGAAAAATTTAGCATAGTAGGTCCTTTATGATCATATTGCCCTTCCTTTTAATTAAACAAAAAAAAAAAAACAAGAAAAAAAAAAAAAAACATGATTGAAAACTAACCAAATGTACTTCAAAAAATAAAAAAGTAAGAAATATACCCTACAAAAATAAAAAGAAAGAAAAAGATCATCTTCTCCAAAAATCCAAAATCCAACAATAAATAATCAAAAATAATTTACGGTGTGATATTCAAACTGTTCTTCACTAATTCACGTCAGTGTTGGCAATAACAGTCTCTCCGATGTGGTTCCGTCCACAATTGGTTCACTCAAAAGTCTTCAAGTTATCTCATTGCCGCATAATTTGCTCTCTGGTGTGGTCCCCTTGTCCCTTCTTTGCAACATTTCATCATTAAATGCTCAAACAATCAAGATTCTTCACTTGAGTATTAATCGGTTCACGGGGATAGTCAAACCAGAGAGCAATGATGGTGCAATGTGTTCGAGTGTGTTGGAAGAATTAAACCTTCACGAGAATCAAATAAATGGCGCGTTTCCAGATTTTTTTACCAATTTTTCTACATTAATAGTCTAGATATTTATGGGAATTTAATTTCTGGTTATTTGCCAGATAATCTTGGGAATTTGATGAATTTAGAAGAAATCAAAATGGGAAATAATTCAATAACAGGTGAAATTCCGGTGAGTGTGAAGAAATGTGAGCTTTTAAGAGAGTTTAATCTCAGAGGTAATCGGTTTTCTGGTTTGGTTCCGAATATTTTAGGGAATATGGCGAACTTAAAAATCCTGTTTCTTGGTGGGAATTCATTTACTGCTTCGATTTTGGTGAGTTTAGGTAGGGCTCACGGGATGGAATTGTTGGATATGAGATATAACAAGTTGATTGGTAGTGTGCTAGTGGAATTGATGAGACTTAGAAATTTGAGTACTTTGAATTTGAGTAATAATAGGTTTTCAGATGAAGTGCTGATGAATATTGGGGAATTGAATGGTTTAGAGGTTCTGAATATGAGTAGTTGTGGATTTTCGGGATGATTCCGGTGAGCATTGAGAATTTTTTGGGGGGTATATTTCTTACTTTTTATTTTTTGGAGTACATTTGGTTAGTTTTCAATCATGTTTTTCTTTTTCTAGTTTTTTCTTTTTTTTTTTGTTTATTAAAAGGGAAGGCCAATATTGTCATAAATGACCTACCATACTAAGTTTTTCATACGTTGGGAATATGTGGTGCTATTTTTTTTAGGTTAGGGGCATATCTCCAATGATTTTGAAAGATTGGAGACCTTTCATGCAATTATCCTTAATTTAAATACAAGATTTCGTGACAAATGAATAATGAAAAGATTTCACTAGGAAGAATTTGAAATAAATTCTACGAGTCTATGTTTGGTAGTGTTTGAAATTATTTTTAAGTGCTTATAAATTATATATTCTATGAAATATGTGGATAATAATTAGATAGTAAATTATGAATTTTACAAAATATATAAATAAAATTTATGTTTGACCAACTTAAATGATAATTTAGGCTTGGTCAACATGTAAGAAATAAGAAGTTATATTTTGTTGTTGGGAAAGTATTACAAGTTTAAAATGCCAAAAGTAGGTCTAGAACTAAAAGTATAATGAATAGAGCCCAATAGTTAACTGCCTTGTCATAGTGCTATTTATGTCATGTTCCTGGTGAAAATATCTGGACAGGTCCAGTACTTTATAGAGATGGACCTATCGTGGACTGGGTCCAAGCCCATACATAATCCATTCATGATACTTCCAAAGGTTTTTTCACAGATAACTACAATAAATAAAATATTTCTTAAAATACTTATTATATTTTTTTATTATAAAAATATTATTTTTTTATTTCTATAACAGTTGTTATATTTTTTATTTTAATTATAATAAATAAATTACAATTGTTATTAACAAAATAACAAATATAACAACATGTGTTACAGAAATAAAAAACAGTATTTTTAGAATAAAAAAAGTTAGATATTATTTTTTAAATTATTTTATATTTTGTAATATATGATAAAATTATCACTACTTTCAATTCAACAAGAAAATTAACATGGCCTCAACTATTTTGAGGATTGGCTTTTTTAATAAGTCAATATTCTTCATATATACTTTGATCTTATTATTAGTAGAACGAATAATTACTCGATAAAATCACTTTAAATTTCGTTGACAATGAAAATTGTCGAGCAACTCTTGTCAATATCCAACGGTGGACATAATCCATTCATGACTCTTCAAGCGTTTCTCGACTGTGAGTCACAATTCATGCCTACAAAAAAAGTAATAGAAAATATATCCGAAAACCTTCTAACAATAAAATATCGTAACTTCAAGCATATAAAAAAAAAAAAAAGGGTAATAGCCCCCACGAGTATGGCACGGTGGTAAAAGCGGGAGGGTTATCTATGGAGCGTCGAATGTTCGAATCCATGAAGAGTTGAAAGGCAACATTTTAAAAAAAAAATTTGTTGGAAGGCAAAGGTCCACGTGAAAAAGAATCTTCGAACCGCTGGTCCAAGTGTGTATAATCTATAACTGTATCTGGAATTTACTTAGGTGGCGAATTAGGCGAGAAGGCCGCCACTCCTCACGATTAGTCAAGCGAAGTTTGGAGGCTGAGTCATTAAAAAAAAAGAGTAATAAAATAATAATAATAAAATATATAAAGATAGTTGTAAACCGTAGCTAAAAAGAAGGAAAATTAACATCCACGTGTCATCTTAGGACAAAGCTTTCATTAAACGTGGCCGTTTTATATTAAGCATGGTTATCAAAAATTAAGTGTCATTATTTTTTGGTAGTTCGATGCAATAAATTCCAACAAAAACATACGTCAAAGGTTGATGATTGTTATTTTGTAGAATTCAAACTAGGGATAAGAAGGGATTAAAGATAATACGTCTTTAGGGATTCCGACAAAAATGGTTTTAAATTGAGTGCTGTTGCCACTTTTCCTCGATGTTTTATGACCTTACAAATTATCGAAATTTTTGTTAATTTATTATGTGTCGTAATTAAAATATGTTTTGAAAAGATAAGTAATAATATTTTGGCTTAAAAAAAGTTAGACACGTGATAATTATATAACGATTTGTGTTATCGAACAAAGTGTACAACTAAAATGTTTTAGATCATCTCGTTATTAGAACAAGTTGGTAACTATTAGGAAACGAAGTTTAGTCTTACACAAAGAATTCTTTATAATCTCAATTAATATAATAATTACACTATGTCCAGAGTTCAAATCTCATTGCCATCTATTTAAATGAAATTGTACACGTGTTAAGTTTTGATTAAAAAAATAAATCCCACCTTCATGTGAGTGGACATGTTGAAAACAATATTTAAATTATATACATGTAGTCTTATTTAACGACTTAAACTTTTAGATCAAATGATCCAATATCTTGTCAAATATCAAACTACATAAATTGCTCGTGTTCTTTTTTTTTTTTTTTTTTTTTTTTAATTTGACTAAAATCAAAATTTGAAGCTTCTATACCAAACTCATAAATGCAGAAAAATGGACTTACAAATAGTAGATAATGAAAAATTTATAATTAAATTACATGTCTAGTGAATGTGAGATTTTTGTTTGTACGTCTTCAAGATTTAACCTTCGAACGAAGTACGGTGTACACAATTATCATGCTCAACTCAAACACCGACTTTTATTGTATATCTTCTTTAAATTAAAAAAGATCACACACACTATTCAATTAACGATGAAACATGTTAAGGTTCCCATTCTTTCAAACCATTTTCATTTCCCTTTCTTTCATGTTTTATTAATAAATAAAAAACATACAATAACAATGAACTTACACAATTCAAAAGGGAATACCGCCTTAATAATACTCATCATCATATGTTCGTATTTTGGTAATTTATTTTATAAAGTATAAATAGTGAGTCTTACGAAATGTGTAGATAAAAAGTAGATAAAAATTGTGAATTCTACCAAATGTATAGAAAAAAAAAATTTGACCAAATTATAACTACTTATAAGCATTGACAATTATAAGTGGTGATATAGCACATATGGTGGGCATTAATTATGGTGCCCACTGTCCACGTGACATTACCACATTACTTATTTTTTAAAAAGTTATTGACAAATTTTTTGAATTTTTTAAAAAGTGACCAATGTGATAATGTCGTAGATAGTGAACAGATGTCTGTAATATAATTAATCGCTTATTACTGATATCTTATATCACCACTCTAACAAATATATACTCAAAATAGGGTGGTAGGAAGCAAATGCAAAATTTGAATCCTTAACTCATCGGTAGAAGCAACAATTCTTAATCAATCAAGACCAAAATAATTGCTTCCAATCTAGTACTTTTCAACATAAAATAAGAATACGTTGATAAATATTTTTATAGATTATAAGTAGTGAGTTCTATGTAATGTATAGATTAAAAATTGATAAAAATTATGAATCCCATAAAATATATATAGATAAAAATAAAATTTAAATAATTTATAAGTACTTATAAGCATCTAAAATTTGGACGAATTTAATTGTGTATATTTATGATTCAAATGACAAAAGTAATTAATGGGTCAGCAAGTTGACCAGAAATTAGAACCATTGTTAAGAAGCACAACCACAATACCAGAACTCTTTATTTCCTACACTCCTCACTATTCATCATCTACCCCACCACCCCACCACCCCCACTGCAATGGAATTGAACAACTCGACACAATCAGCCACCGTGAAAACCCCAGCTGGGACTGAAATTTCAACTCAGATTCAACCCACCAAGCCTTCACCCTTAAGCAACGGCGTACTGAAACGACACGCGCCACTCCACATCCTCCGCGACTACCACCAACCTATGGCGGCGAGTGTGACCTACAAAGAATGTCTCAAGAACTATGCGGCCAGCATGGGTGGCCACGCCGTGGATGGATGCCGGGAGTTCATGCCTTCCGCCAGCGCCAACCACTCTGATCCCACTTTCCTCAAATGCGCCGCATGCGGATGTCACCGCAACTTCCACCGCCGTGAGGTCGAAGAACCATTATTTCCACCGACGTACGCCACCCTGGCTCTTGAGTACCAGCCTCATCACCGCCACCACCCTCCGCAACCGATTCCAGCTAAACGCCGGAACAGAAACAGCCCGACTTCCCTTTCCCCACCGCCGATCTCTTCTTCATTCTACTACCCCTCGGCACCCCACATGCTTATGGCCCTAAGCCATGGGTTGTCGCCGTCAAGCCCCCCGCCAGACAACAACACGCCGATTTCGGCCACCGCAAATTGCAAAAAACGCTTCCGAACGAAGTTCACTGATGATCAAAAGCACAAAATGCTGGAATTTGCCAAAAAAATAGGTTGGAAAATGCAGAAAAAGGACGAAAACGTGATCACAGATTTCTGCAGCGAAATTGGTGTAAACAAAGATGTCTTCAAAGTGTGGATCCATAACCACAAGAACATTTCTGGCAGTAGAAATAGTACAATATTTAAAGCCCCCACAACCGCCGCTGCCGCTGTGCACCACCACCACCACGACGGTGACAACCACCAAGACGGTGAAGATTTGAGTCAGCGCCACCTTCAAGAAAATAGTTGCAGTAGTGGCCATGATCTTGGTACTAATGGGTCGTCTTCTTCTTCTTAATCTTGATTAATGATAGATTCAATAAGTGTTTTTAGGGGAAAAAAGTGATTAATAAGTGTTTTAGTTTGTAATTAACTAGTATAATTAAGGATTAAAAGTTTATAAGGATTATTATTATATTATGAATTTTTTATTTCATTTTTCAATAATCTTCTTGGCCTATGATTAGTGTCTTCATCATGCATATTGTTTTATCGTGGTAGCCTTAGAATGATTATCTTGATTGACATCAATATTTCTCTTTTAAAGTTCTTAACAAAATGGCATGTCACAATCTTCCTATACAACTTTTTGGGCATTAGCCTAAATATTAGTTTTTGCTTTAACGACAAGTCATCATAAGGTCAACACTCTCGATAATTAATTGTGTTTGAACCATACTTTTTTACTTACAAACGGACAATTCAATAATGTTTAGACCTTTTAAGTACATTGGGTCATTTAAATTATAATTTTAACTAGTTAAATTAATTAAATATATTTTTTATCTACCTATTTTATAAAACTTATAATTTATAATTTACTTTTTATCTATATATTTATTAACAATTTATAATTTTAACACTAAAAAATAATTTTAGCATTATCCAACATGTGCTAAGTTGATTGAGAGCTGTGACATATGGGCCTTTTAAGATGCTTGATTTAGGAATCATAAGCAGTGAAAATAATGGAAAATGGCCTGGTAATTTAGCTAGTTTACCTAAAACATCTTTTTAGATAATATGTTTATATATATATATATATATATATATATACACCCAATATACCCTAACTTTGTCTAAATCCCACTAAAGCCAAAATCCACATGTATTCTTTCATCACATACCGAAGGCAACACCGATGGTAAGAAGTGTGCAAATCTTTCAAGGAATTTCAATTTGGCATATGAGTGATCTCAAAACAAGTGCAAGAAGTCTCATTTCACGATTAGAATCTAACCCAATTTTTGAATTTGTGTTTACTTTTTCTTATTTTAGTAATTTGGAGTATAAAATATTGTTGGACAATATATATTTGAGTTGAAATTTGTGCATTGTGGTTTAAAATTTCAATTTAAATTGATTGAATGCTTATTTGTGGATTTGTATTCTTCCACAACCTTGTCGGTGACGCAATGTTCTTCATTGACCATATGGGTTGGTGAGGATTGTTCCTAACCGACCACTTATTATGATTGGAAATAGTTGGTTAGGAACAATCCTCACCGAGAATTTTTCCTCATCGACTGAATTGACCCAGGACGGTGAAGGATTGGTGAAGAACATTTCTTCACCGACTATTTTTTATTGACTCTATGTTTAAAATTTGTTTATTTAAGTATGTTTATGTAAGTTTAAATTATAATTTAAGTAGGAATGGTAACAGAACAAGATTGTAGCCATTACCATCCTTGCTTCGTCGGAGATTTTTGGGAGGCGAGACGAGGATTGCAACCATTACCATCTCCATTTATCATTCCGTTTAATTAATTTTAATATTATTTTTTTTACATACAATTTAAATTTTAAAACATAAAAATAAAATAAAATAAAAACATTCAAGGCATGTTCGAGATATTCGGGATGGGGACCATGATCCTGTCCCCGTCCCGTTAGTAATCGGGATGGAGATTTTTCGTTCCATTCAGGAGCGGGGTAGGGTAGGGTAGGGTAGGGTAGGGTAGGGTAGGGCAGAGCGGGATTTTTTGCCATTTCTAAATTTAAGTTGATCAAATTGATCAAACATATTCTTTATTTACACATTTTATAGGATTCACAATTTACTATCTACTTATTATCTACACATTTCATAAGACCCACAACATATAAATACTTAAAAAATAATTTAGCATTCCCAAACATGCGTTTAAATTACTAAAATCCATCTTATATTGCATGATAGAGTACGCTATTGATAATAGTATGAGTGGAATTCCGGAGAAGATGCCTAATTGTAATCTTGGGAACGTAAAGAAGGTACGATGCTCTAGATGATAATCATAAACAGTAGTTGCGCCAATCATGCCTATGGAAATTCTGTCACATAAGGTGCAATGCAGTTCTTAGACTTGATCATCAATATATTGCTTCTACATTTTAAGTTAGTCAACTCCAATGAACTGTGGTTTCGGTTAGGGGACGAGACTGTGGCACAGTTCATCTTCTTCAAGTTTACCCTCGCTACAGGACTGAACTCTCAGAATGAACAAGAAGTCAGGCCCAAAATTCATCGAAACAAAAGACTGTTGAATGAAGATTTTGGATGCAGGTCTACAACTATTCCTACATAATTGGAGATTGTATTTGATGGATGCAAAGTGATGGAGGATAAATATAAGCTCGGGTTGGTATTTATAATGGAGACTGTGTTGAGATGAAAATACTACAAGACATTGATCAATCTCTTTTATTTGGATATGGTAGACGATGTGCATGTTTTCAATACATATCCATAGGTCGTTGGTGATTTATGGATACATTGCATGCTTTTATGAGGGGGCATCTGACCAAGTCGTCGAAGGCTGAGCGCAAATATGATGCCTACGGGTTCTGTTGACCTTGCATGTAAATGGCAAAACCTTATTGTGGTCGATATTTTATTAAATTTCTACAAATAATGCAAATAAGTATTGCAGGTATGACCTTGCGAGGTTATCCCAGAATTGTCAGTCAAATTAACAATAAGAAAGGACCAAACGAGGGTCCACAAGATGCTGAACTGGAAGGCGACGAAAATCCCTAATGCAAAAGATATTAGTGCTATCCTTGACGATCCTCGAGTGAGTATATTTTTGCATTTTATATTTATATTCGTATATCACTTCAATGCATGACAATTAACATGTGTTTAAATGTTAATATGTCAGCTCGAAGTTCTTACAGTGCTGATCGCTACAGTCAATGAGATGGATGAGAAATACGTTTGAGGATTGTACCTTTCCGCCTAGACAAGAAGATCCAATTCTTGATGCCTATCTTGTTGGGATTGAGGTATATAGATTTATTTTTCTATTTTGTATTATTATATGTGATAAAATTATATTAATTTCAATTTTTCTTATTTTTCTAGGGCCACTTTCCTATTGCATGATGATCGTCGACCCCGTGCATACCTCTCCCACAACAGATAGAGAGAGATCTTCAACATGTTCCTGCTGATGAGGTATTAATATTTATAATTCTATTTAGTATTACTTGTTGAGATAAAATTGTAATAAGTTTGTGTTTTCTTGTTGTAATGATCATAGACTTTCCCATACAAGCCTTTCGTTCATGGACTATTTCATACACCGTTAGCATATGTATTGTCCACTGAGAGTTTCGTCCCAAATTGGATTTCTATCGAGTCCCTAGTTATTCGAACCCTTAACCTCTCTCTTAAGAGGAACTTATGGTAAATTTTGGTACCAATTTTGTGTTGACCTATGGTTAACTTTAAACCTTAATGTTTTGATTATTACAAACAAATTAGCTATGTTTTCTAACATTTTATTTTCAAGCAAAATTTCAAAGTGCTACAAATCGAACTCTCATGCAATGACAAGTTCAAGGTCAAAATCAATTCAAGAGTTCAAGCATCTCAAGATCCGCCAAATTCAAGATTCAAAGATCAAGATTGAAGAATAGATTTTTAGATAAAATTGTAAAGGTATTAACTCTTTAATCCTTAGCAATTAAATGAATGAAAGCTCAAAATATTTTTATGCACAAAACACATGTCATTATTACTTGCATAAAATATTTGTATCAAAGCCAAAAATCATTTTTCAAAAGCGTGAAACGGTCATCCGTTTGGATCATCCGTTTGGATCATCCGTTTGAACCGGTCATCCGTTTGAAATGAACCGGTCGACCGTTTGACCGCCATCGGCTCCAAAAGTGTCCGTTTCGATTTTTGCAGCTCAACGGCTAGTTCGACCAATCGGGCCGGTCTCTGCTTTGGTCATCCGTTTGGTCGAAAGTGACGAAAAATTCATCTCTATAAATACCACTTCATTTATTATCATTCAACAACACTTATAAGAGCATTTATAGAGAGAATCATATTGAAAAACTTCATCCAAAGCTTCATTGTATTTATATCTTCAATATCTCATATTGAAAAACTTTGTTTGATTAAATCAAACCTTTGATTCATCTTTCTCAACAAAGTTTTCTTCTAACACTTGAGCTTTCCTTATTCATTGCTATTCATTAAAGTGTTAGTCTCTCTTAGAACTAAACTTGTATCTATCATTCATCTAGAGAGAAATACTCAAATCAATTTCTTCATATATTTGGGTCATATTGAGGTCCCGTGTAAAGCTCAATATTGTATAAGGATCGGTGCTCCTTGTTTGTAAGTCACCGAATACATTGTAAGGGTTTGGATTGCACCATAAGTCAATCAAAATAGTGGAAAGGCCGTGCTCGTGTTGGAGAGCTTGGTAATGGGGGCGTAGATCATTGGTTGGATCGAACCTCCATAAAAATCGTTTGCACTCTCTCTTCTCTTTTATTTACTTATATTGTGCTTATATTTGAGTGAATCAATTTTTATTTCTTAAATTTCATTTTAAGAATATTTTTCGAAAAAGTTTGAGAAAACCAATTCACCCCCTCTTGGTTAGTTATTCTTGGGCTATCAATTGGTATCGAGCAAGGTGCTCATTTTTTGATTTCACAATCTTGAGTAATGGCTAACCAAAATTTTCAAAACCTTGAGGGTCATTCTACAAATCGTCCTCCCTTCTTTAATGGCTCCCACTACAATTATTAGAAAACTAGAATGATGATCTATATTCAATCAATTGATTATAACATTTGGGAAGTCATTGAGTTTGGTCCATATGTGCCTAAAAAATTATCAAAATTGATGATAAACCGGACCAAACTACTTCTAAGCCTAGAGAGGAATATGATGAAGAGGATAAAGAAAGTTGTCTTTGAATGCTAGAGCCAAAAATTTACTTTATTGTGCTTTAGACAAAAATGAGTTTAATCGTATTAGCACATGTGATTCCGCATATGATATTTGGCATGCATTAGAGATAACTCACTTAGGTACCAACAAGGTTAAAGAAACCAAAATAAATCTTTTGACAAAAGATTTTGAAAATTTCTTTATGAAACAAGATGAACCTATTGTTGATATGATTACTCGTTTCACCGATATTATTAATGGCCTTAAGGGCTTTGATCGAAAGTTTACTAACGGTGAACTTGTGAGCAAAATGCTTAGGTCTTTATCGGAAGATTGGAACTCTTTGAGGATGTTGATAGAGAATACAAAAGATATAAACACTTATCCATTGGAGGAGCTATATGGAACATTGATGACGTATGAGCTCAACAATGCCGAAACAAAGGAGAAAACGAGGAGAAGCAAAGAAGAGATGAAGGAGCTTCCCAAGAAGCAAATTGCTTTGAAATCAACAAATGATGAAGGATCCTCCAATACAAACATGACTGATGAAGAACTTGATGACTTAGTTCTTCTTGTCAAGAAAATGGAGAGGATTTGAAACAATAGGCGATTTCAAAAGAAAGAAGACAAAAGTGAAGAAAAGAATAAAAGATCATATGTTACGATTGTGACAAACCCGGTCACAAAAGGACCGAATGCCCAAACAAGAAGAAATTCATCAAAAGAAAGCACTTCAAGCTACATGGGATGATAGTGATGAAGATGATCAAGAAGAAGATGAAATTCAAGAAGAAATCGCTAATATGTGCTTCATGGCTATTGAGGATGAGGTAAGTACAAATAACAATAACTCTTACATTGACTTATCTTCTTCTTATGATGAAATTCTTGAAGAGTTTGAGAAACTTATGTCAAAATACTCTATTCTCAACAATAAACACTCTTTGTTGAAAAATGTAGTCAAAAAGCTTTTTATTGCTCAAAAGGACTTTGAAAAAGAGAAAGATGATCATAAGTCCTTAATTAAAGAAAATGTTTTATTGAAAGAAAAAGTGGTTGATTTAACAAGCATTGTTCACAAATTTACCCAAGGAAAGAAAAATTTTGAATTAATGCTTGGTGAGCAAAAATGTGTGTTTAACAAAGGAGGGATTGGATATAAACCTCTCTTGAAACAAAAATCCCTTGAAACCATTTTTGTAAAATCATCCAAGTTTTCTCAACAAAACATCACATGTAGTTTTGCAAGAAAGATGATCATGTTGCTTATAATTGCTTAACTAAAAAGAAATTATTCTTTGAAAGGAAACACAAGTGGATAAAAGAATCCACAAGCTCTAACTATCAAGGACCCAAACTTATGTGGGTACCAAAAATCAAAAATTAAAATTATTTTTGTAGGTACCACAAAAAGTCAAGAGCAATTGGTTCTTGGATAGTGGGTGTTCAAAACATATGACGGAGATCGATCCTTGCTATCAAATCTCAAAAGAAAAGATGGAGGTCATGTGACGTTTGGAGACAATGCCAAAGGAAAAATCATAGGCATTGGAAATATTGGTAATCATTCTTCTCCATCTATTGAAAATGTTTTATTAGTTGATAACCTCAAGCATAACTTGCTTAGCATAAGTCAATTATGTGATAAAGGTTATCTCATTAAATTGATTCTTCCAATTGCCTCATTGAGGATGCTATATCTAAAGAGGTATTGTTCATGGGGGAGCCAAGTAAAGATGTTTACATCATATCTATTGAATTTGAACTTGAAAAGGAAATAAAATGTCTTTCAAGTATAAAGGATGATTCTTGGTTATGGCATAGGAGATTAGGTCATGTTAGTATGGACTTACTTTCAAAAATCTCCAAAACAACTTTGTAAAAGGATTGCCAAATATAAAGTTTGAAAAAGATAAAATTTGTGATGCTTGTCAATTTGGAAAACAAGTAAAGAGTTCTTTCAAACTTAAACAACACTCTTCTACTTCAAGACCTTTACAACTTCTCCACATGGACTTATTTGGACCTTCTAGAACCGCTAGTTTAAGTGGAAAACATTATGCATTTGTTATTGTTGATGATTTTTCAAGATTTACTTGGGTCATTTTCTTGAATTTAAAAGATGAAGCCTTAAATGCATTTAAACATTTTTGCAAAAGAGTCCAAAATGAAAAAGGATACACCATTACCACAATTAGGAGTGATCATGGTGGAGAATTTGAAAATATAGCCTTTGATGAGTTTTGCAAATCCAATGGATATGAACATAATTTTTCGGCTCCTAGAACTCCTCAACAAAATGGTGTAGTAGAAAGGAAGAATCGAACATTGCAAGAAATGGCTCGGACTATGTTGAATGAAAACAATTTACCAAAGTACTTTTGGGCCAAAGCCGTAAACACTTCATGTTATATCTTAAATCGAGTTTTGGTAAGTCGAAAAGAAAACCAAAACTCCTTATGAGCTTTGGAAAATAGAATTCCCAATATCGGATATTTTAAAGTTTTTGGTTGCAAGTGCTTTATTTTAAACACAAAAGAAAATTTGGGAAAATTTGATCCAAAATCCGATATTGGAATTTTTCTTGGATATTCATCTACTAGTAAAGCTTTTAGAGTTTTCAACAAAAGAACTTTAGTAGTTGAAGAATCCATGCATGTTGTTTTTGATAAAACTAACTCCTCTATACAAGAAAAAGTTATTGATGATGAAGATTTGGAAATTCTATTTGAACAACTAAGTGTTCAAAATCAAGACAAAGGGAATCCAAATAACATTGAAAGTCAACATGAGGAGGAAACAAGTATGCAACAAAATGATGAAGAACCTCATGAAGATCCCAACACTTCATCATTACCAAAAGAATGGAGGTTTGTCCCATCTCACCCAAAAGATCTCATCATTGGTGATCCATCAAAAGGGGTAAGCACAAGAAATTCTTCTAGAAATTTTCATAACAATTGTGCATTTCTTTCTCAAATTGAGCCAAAGAACTTTAAAGAAGCCGAGTTTGATGAATTTTGGATCCTAGCTAAGCAAGATGAACTAAATCAATTTGAAAGAAATCATGTTTGGGATTTAGTTGCTAGACCAAATTCACAAACCGTAATTGGCACAAAATGGGTTTTTCAAACAAACGAGATGAAAATGGTATAATTGTGCGTAACAAAGCTAGATTAGTGGCTCAAGGTTACAATCAAGAAGAAGGTATTGATTTCAAGAAACTTTTGCCCGGTTGCTAGATTAGAATCAATTAAGATGCTTCTTGCTTTTGCTTGTCATAAGAATTTTACTTTATTTCAAATGGATGTCAAAAGTGCATTCTTGAATGGAGTCATTCAAGAAGAAGTTTTTGTTGAGCAACCACCGGTTTCAAAAATCATAAGTATCCGGACAAAGTTTTCAAACTTAGAAAAGCTCTTTACGGTTTAAAACAAGCTCCTAGAGCATGGTATGAGAGATTGAGTAAATTTCTCTTATCAAATGGTTTTTTAATGGGTAAAGCGGATACTACACTATTTATAAAAACCAAAAAGAATGATATGATAGTTGTTCAAATTTATGTTGACGATATCATTTTGGTGCTACTAACATTTCCCTATGTGAAGAATTTTCTAAGTGCATGAGTAGGGAATTTGAGATGAGCATGATGGGTGAACTCAAGTTCTTTCTTGGTCTCCAAATCAAACAAACCAATGATGGAATATTCATTAGTCAAACTAAGTATATCTTGGATATGCTCAAAAGTTTGAAATGGAAGAGTTGAAGCCAATGAATACTCCAATGAGCTCATCAATCAAACTAGATAAAGACGAGCAAGGTACTTCCGTTGATGTAACAAAATATCGAGGTATGATCGGATCCCTTCTTTATTTAACCGCTAGTAGACCCGATATTATGTTTAGTGTTTGCTTATGTGCTAGATATCAATCTAATCCTAAGAATTCCCATCTTAGTGCCGTAAACGCATTTTCCGTTATCTTAGTGGAACTAGATCTTTAGGTCTTTGGTATCCTAAAGAAACTCATTTTGATTTACTCGACTTTTCGGATGCCGATTGGGCGGTTGCACAATTGATCGTAAAAGTACTAGTGGAACGTGCCATTTTCTAGGCTTTGCTTTAGTTTCATGGTTTAGTAAGAAACAAAATTCGTTGCTTTTATCAACCGCCGAAGCCGAGTATATCTCGCGCCGCTAGTTGTGCTCAAATCCTATGGATGAAACAAACTCTAAATGATTATCACATTTCATTTGAAAAAGTTCCTATTATGTGTGATAATACAAGTGCGATCAACTTATCTAAAAATCCCGTTTTGCATTCTCGTACCAAACACATCGAGATTAGACATCACTTTTTACGAGACCATGCACAAAAGGGAGATATAACTTTGGAGTTTGTAAACACCGAAAAACAATTGGCCGATATTCTCACAAAACCTCTAGCTCTTGAAAGATTTTCATATATTCGACGAAATTTAGGCATACTTGATGAAGGTGAAATATGTGGCTAAACTCTATGCATTTTTTTTTTTATGATTGATTGCACTTTATGTGACAAATATGTGTTAAAGATTGATAATAAGACCAAAAAGCAAAGTTTATAATGTTTTTGTGTCAAACGGACGACCGTGCAGATTAAACGGTCGACCGTTTAATGTCAAACGGATGAACCATTGATCATCCGTCTAAGCAGAGTCTTTTGCCAAAATTAAACATTTTCAAACGGACGACCGTGTAGATGAAACGGACGACCGTTTTATCTTAAACGGACTACCTTATGATCATCCGTAGAATCGTCCGTTTGAGCAGATATTTAACTTGTCAAACTTTCAGTTAAAATGGACGACCGTCTGGGCTTTACGGTCGACCGTATGCGCGCAAATCAGGGTTTTAACCCCCTTCTTTTTCAAAATTCCTCATTTCATCTTTGCGCGCCCTAGGGTTTTTCCGTTCATTTCTCTCTCAATCATCTTCCCATCTCCTAATCTTTCCATTTTACACTCAAAATCACAAAACCCATATCTTTTTTACACCAAAAACCGAAAAATCCCCAATTTTTATCCATCAATTTTACCCTTTCCACCCAAACGGACGATCTCTAAACCCTAGGCTCCAAATCCGTCTTCAAAATCATGCCTCGAGTGAAAATGGCAGCCAAACGACCTAGGAGGGATAGGCAACCTACTCCATCATCCCAAGAAGAGGATTCTCCCTCGAAATTGGATTGCCAAATGTCCCGTCCTCTCATCGGTAGAACGTGGACCTTGCCTCTTTTACTTTTGAAGCCCCTTCCTTTCATATAGAGGATCTTTTCATAGGTATGGGTTGGGTAGGCATTCTCACGTTGAATGACAAAGTTTACCCTTCCCTTGTCAAAGATTTCTATAAAATATGTCTTCCTCTCCAAGGTCCGAAATTTCTTGTCTAGTTCGGGACAAACGAATTAAGATCACTCAAGACTTAATTCGATCACTTCTTCATCTTGAGGAAGGCGGTCTTAGCATGTACACCACAAAAACAATTCCTCATACTCAAGATTACGACCCAATCGCGGCTGTTGTCATGTCACCGGCAAACAATTTGAGGTCACGTCCGTCTTCATACGAACCAACTTACTCTTCCATGTCGAGTCCTCCATAACATCATCGCACATATTATTGTTCCTCGTAAAGGTCACTTAGATGAGGTTAATCACTATGATGTATTTCTTCTCGACTCTATCCTTCGTGGGCGTAAACTTGATTTTCCTTACATAATGATCCAACACATGTCATCCGTTCTTAACGGCACTAGGGCTAAGGGGCTTCCCTACGGAATGTTTCTCACTAAGATTTTTCAACATTTTGAAGTTTCCTTCCGTAACTCGGTTGCCACTCTTCCCAAACCCACCGACACCATAAATATTCTTACCCTTCGCCGTATGAAAATTGTTAAAGAAAATGGGCAATGGGTAGCAAAATCCAAGGATTTGACGATGAGTCCGGCCCCTCGACTTTGCCATTTGAGGATGAGGAAGAAATGGACGAAGGTGGCAATGCCAAGATGCTCCGCCTCCGCGTCGACCCGATCATCTCAAAGGCCGTCATCCTCCACCTCCGGCTTCAACGAGGACCAGTTTAATCTTCTTAATGGCGGATCGATTCTCTTGCATCTACCGTCGATGGCCTACAACATGCCGTGAGTGACCTCCAACAAACGGCGGCCAAACATTCAAACTACGGTTGGTGGACTGCAAACTTGGTGAGACGGCATCACATCCTTGCTTCATGCTCTTCACTCCGTCTCGGCACCGGATTTCCTCCGCCTCCGCCACCGGAGCCTTAGTCTATTTATTACTTTTGTTTTTATCGCTATGTTTTGGAAACGAAGTTTATTTATTACTTTTGTTTTTGTAGCTATGTTTTGGAAACGAAGTCTATGTTCTATGCCTTTTTTAAGTTTATCAATGAGCGGCATATTTTGTTTCATTTAGGGGAAATTATTTTAAACCTTAATGTTTTATCTTTTGCCTTTTGTTTATGCCAAAGGGGGAAAATAACTATGTGATGAAATATGATGAAATGTGTGATGTGATGGATTTGTGATCAAATGGAATTGATATCATGTAATGACATATATGATAAATTTGGCAAATCAAATGAAAACGATAAAATGTGATACAAATTCATCAAATTCATCAAATTATGTTTACTTGAAAAGAAAGGGGAATATATATGCTTTATTGTATATTATTATCATATATTCTCACATTGTTTGTCATAATCAAAAGGGGAAATTGTTGACCTATGGTTAACTTTAAACCTTAATGTTTTGATTATTACAAACAAATTAGCTATGTTTTCTAACATTTTATTTTCAAGCAAAATTTCAAAGTGCTACAAATCGAACTCTCATGCAATGACAAGTTCAAGGTCAAAATCAATTCAAGAGTTCAAGCATCTCAAGATCCTTGAAATTCAAGATTCAAGATCAAGATTGAAGAATAGATTTTTAGATAAAATTGTAAAGGTATTAACTCTTTAATCCTTAGCAATTAAATGAATGAAAGCTCAAAATATTTTTATGCACAAAACACATGTCATTATTACTTGCATAAAATATTTGTATCAAAGCCAAAAATCATTTTTCAAAACTGTGGAAACGGTCATCCGTTTGGATCATCCGTTTGGATCATCCGTTTGAACCGGTCATCCGTTTGAAATGAACCGGTCGACCGTTTGACTGTCACTGTCCAAAAAGTGTCCGTTCTGATTTTTTGCAGCTCAACGGCTAGTTCTGACCAATCTGACCGGTCGACCGTTTGGTCATCCGTTTGGTCAGAAAGTGACGAAAATTCATCTCTATAAATACCACTTCATTTATTATCATTCAACAACACTTATAAGAGTATTTATAGAGAGAATCATATTGAAAAACTTCATCCAAAGCTTCATTGTATTTATATCTTCAATATCTCATATTGAAAAACTTTGTTTGATTAAATCAAACCTTTGATTCATCTTTCTCAACAAAGTTTTCTTCTAACACTGAGCTTTCCTTATTCATTGCTATTCATTAAAGTGTTAGTCTCTCTTAGAACTAAACTTGTATCTATCATTCATCTAGAGAAAAATACTCAAATCAATTTCTTCATATATTTGGGTCATATTGAGGTCCCGTGTAAAGCTCAATATTGTATAAGGATCGGTGCTCCTTGTTTGTAAGTCACCGGATACATTGTAAGGGTTTGGATTGCACCATAAGTCAATCAAAATAGTGGAAAGGCCGTGCTCGTGTTGGAGAGCTTGGTAGCAGGGGCGTAGATCATTGGTTGGATCGAACCTCCATAAAAATCGTTTGCACCCTCTCTTCTCTTTTATTTACTTATATTGTGCTTATATTTGAGTGAATCAATTTTTATTTCTTAAATTTCATTTTTAAGAATATTTTTCGAAAAAGTTTGAGAAAACCAATTCACCCCCCTCTTGGTTAGTTATTCTTGGGCTATCATTTTGTTCAATTGGTACCAACATTCACTATAAGTTTCTTAAAAATGCAATGCCAAGGGTTAGAATTGATGTGACTTGATAGAAATTTAGTTTGGGGCAAAATTCTATCAATTCGTACCAGCATTCATCATAAGTTCCTCTTAAGAGAATTGTCAAGGGTTCGAATAGTTGGGAATGTGATAGAAATTCAGTTTGGGGAGAAATCTCCAATGGACAATACGTATACTAACGGTGCACAGAATAGTCCATGAGCAAAAGGCTTGTAGGAAAAATTATATGGTAATTACAAAAAAAATGCATATTTAGTAACGATCACAGACTTTTCCACTGGGGGTTTTGTCCCAAATTAGATTTCTATCCCGTTCCCATTGATTTGAATATAATACCTCTACTTTATGAGGCACTTAAATTGAATAATGGTACGTAACGACTACAGACTTTTCCCTATAAGCATCCTACCCATAGATTATTCTGTGCATCGTTAGCTTACGTACTGTCTACTGGAGATTTCTCCCCAAACTGGATTTCTATCATGTCTCCAACGATTCAATATAAGTTCAGTCGAGAGGTCAATAATTATAATCGTTGGGGACGAGATAGAAATTCTGTTTCTAAAGAAATCTCCAGTTGATAATACGTAAGCTAACAGTGCACAGAATAGCCCATGTGCGAGAGGCTTGTAGGAAAAAGTTGTGGTCATTACACTTGTGTTCTTAGGTGCAATCTTCTGTGATACGAAGATGTTTGTCCCTCTCTGCACGTTGGTCTCCTATACTACGTTGACATTCACCTCTTGTGCACTTACATTCTTGATTTATTTGAATGTTTAAGCAGCATAATGTCATTGATGGAGTAGAAAATTATCAGTCGCCTGACCTAGTAAATAGGTTAATTAAACAAGAACGTAGATGCATTTCTTAAGTGGGCATGACCCTACTGTTATGAGGAGATGACCGGAGATTTTAGGTAGAGACGAATGATGGGATGGTGGATGGAGTAGAGGTGGAAAGGCTAGAGGATGTGGTGCCAAAGGGGATGTAAGGGTACCTGAGGGGACAAAGGCAATTAAAGAGAGATGGAGGTGACGAAAGATGTGCTAGAAGGGACGGAGGGAGTGCCTAAGGAGATGGATGCGACATAGGGAGTGCTTGAGTGGGCGGAGGAGACAAATGAGGTACTGAAAGGGACGAAGATGGTTCAAGAAGGAGAGCAGGAAGTCTTGGTGAGACCTCTAACATAGAAAGCAAAAGGCTGAGGAGACCGAGACCGTGCCGGAGGTGTCAGGAAAGAGAACTAGAATACCCTCACAACACGTGAGTTCTCTACGCACAGTCGAAGCAAATAGGAGAACATACTTGGAGAGCACGATGGTCGATCTCTTCCAAAAGTTTGACCTGGTGAATGAGACAGTACTTTAAAAAGTACTCTAAGCTACGAAGTGGGTAAGTATTGTTGGCATTTATATTGTACAATAGAAATAATTTATACTTATCAACATAGTTGTGACTGTTTTTGCAGCGTCATTCATTGATTGGAGAGTGTTCAAATCAAAGACTTCAAAGTATGGTTCGGTGATGTGCTAACCAGTAGACAGTGGCTCAGAGATGATGTAAGCACAATTTTACAATAAGTATGTTCATATGCTATATGTTCTTATTTATGCACTATTTTTTTATTGTAGCATGTCGACCTTGCGCATCTTTTTGCAACTTCAAGCATCAATGTATCCGAGATCATTTGGCAATCAGAGAATTATTCTTAACTTTGCATTCAAGAATGCTCTCAACTTCGTGCAGTTGTATAAAGGTGCGGTTCTAGATAATTTTACGATGCCAAATTATATCTTCGATTACGTCCAGGTGAAGTCACAGTCACTGGGTAAGAATTGGAAGGGTTGTACACATGTGTACATTCCAGTGTTAGCAAATTCACACTAGTTAGCTTCAAGTGTGCCAATATAGATGTACGACATCGACAAGAGCTATCTTACCCAAGGTTAGCTTGGAAAAAATTTGGAGTCTGTGTGCTTCTTCCTCCGGGTGCTTGCTAGGCCAGCAAAGATTCAAGTTGATGATAAACTTGCAGTTGTAAGGATGGATGACACTACATAACAAAACATATCGTAAGTTCCTCAATTGCAAATTATAAACTGTACTTTAAGTCAGTTTATTTAAATGTTAACTAATCTTGTACTATTTATTTGTAGGGATGATTGCAGTGTGTTTAAAATCAAGTTTACTGAATTCCTAAGCCTTGGATGGTCAGCACTCATCGTTAACAATCATCACATGTCAATGTGGATAAAGAATATGGCGTGCGATTTGTATACCCTAAATTATGAACCGTATTGTTTTGTTAATCTACTTTGTAAATATGTTAATTTGTCGTACATGTACATTTAAGGTTTGTAAATTATAATTTCTATTAAATGTTATGAATTTGTACATGTTTTCAAGTTATATGAATTGATATCGTAGTTGAAAAACTTAAGTGATTTATATATTTTTATTTTAATCAATAGAAATAAACTGAGTTATAAGTAAGGTTTTCAAGTTTAGCCAAATAGGCTCTTAAATAAATTATGAAATTTACTTATAATGTAATGACTTATTTTTGACAAAACACATTATCCCACATGGATGTAACGTGATGTTAGAACAAATTTAGAGAAAATAGAGAATAGTAGATGTTGTTAATTAAAATAAAATGCAGATATTTTTTTAGAAATATTAATTTGTACAAGTTTTCAAGTTAGTTTATTTTATTCATCCGTGTGATGATCAGCAAGTGGAACCTGACTTCTAGTACCCAATTGTGCCGCACTTGACGCACTTACGATTGTGTAGAAACTCTCCAGTGAATTGTATTCTTATTGTAGATCTACCTCCAAGATGTCGTCGGACTAGCTATGGTTAACAAATTAAGTGAACTAATGTGGTCAGAAAATTCCCATTCCACCATATTCAGTACAGGGAATATAGTTTTGACATACGTTGCTCTCTAAAAATCAGGTGTGTAATACTAAGACCACAACACGTGTACTAGAAACCCTCCATGCATTACGACGACGATTGCATGTACGTAGAAAAAACTCTCTAACTGAAACTTCCTACATGTTCAAGTATTTCCATTCAAGTTCACATCATATGTAAGTTGGGTCCACTTCTCACGTCAAACCGAAACTGATCTAGGGGCTCTACATACAACTTCTTAGCCACCTCAAGAGTCTTGAAAAGTTTTTTTCCTCATTGTCGGGATTAGCATGCTTGTATACATTTCTAAATTTGTATGTCTGTTATAAAACTATTCATGCAACTTGCTGCGAATGTGCTCAATCAACGCAAGAATTGGTAACTCCGGATGTTTCTTGAACAATGATTTTAGCGACTTTGCATTGTTTGATGTCATCATATTGTATTGAATTTCTGTAGAATGTGACCTTGCTCAATGTTCAACCCCCATGTCATCAAAATATTCCCATGTACCCTCAGATACAGTGCGTATCTCACCCATATATTTATTAAACTCTTTACAATTATATGCCTCTACCACTCTCTTAAACAACGGTAAGATCTCAGGAATCTTCAAGTTGCCTTGTATATGGTACCCTTTATTATACTCCCACCCCGGTCAGATTACAAAAACAATGTCCTCGACATTTTTCGTTACTGCCTTCAACTTTGTGAAAAACCAATTTAACGAGACATCGTTATAATAATTGACTATGCCAAATGCAAAAGGATAAATTTGAATATTCGCTTGTTGACATGTAGCAACAATCAACATACCTTCGTATTTTTATGTCAATGTTCCATCGATGCAAATTAGGGGCCGAATTGAAGAGATAAATCCTCGAATGCAAGATTCAAGAGCCATGAAGAAGCTAGTCTCGATAAAAAACACCGAGCTAGGATTAGTTCTCTCTATGTTATGGCAATACGAGGCGAGTTTAGCATAACTCTCATCAACTGAACCCATTAAATCCTCTAAATCGCATTCTTAGGCCTTCCTTGTCTTTTGATAGCTTAAAACCACCTCAAACTTCCAATGAATATCTTGAATAATGTCTGCAGGTTTGTACATTGTTCTGGGGTATTAAAACTTATGCATTACATGTCTTCCAATGACCCATAAACTATATTTTATGTGATCATTACGACTAATACCCAAATAGCAAGCATGTTCGAGTGTATAATAGAGAACTACAAAATAATCTTATGTGTTGAACTTCATTTCTCACAATCGTCATTTGTAATTGCCATCTACACAAACAATTGTGTACTTAGTCTTATTTGATTTCTTCACTTTGAGTTCATAGTTATGTTTCAATGCAATAGTTTTTGAATATCTTTCTTTGTGTCAAACAATTGGTCTACTTGCAAATATTCTTCATCGAAAATCACACGTGACTTATGAGAAGATCGTGAACTAGGTCCAGGATGGGAGTTCCCACCTAACTCGTGTCTACATATAGATAAAGCTCCCCATTGTCTTGAACTCTCTTGGGTGACCCGTGTGTAGCATTTGTCTCCAGAATATCTACATTGTCCTCTTTAGCTATCTCCAATGTGTCCCAAAAATCATCCATATTAGGGTCCATTTCATTCACATGTCTTTGATCAGAAACTGCTTAGTGTTCATTTTTAGGAATATCCTTCCTAACAAAATTTAAAAAATGTTAGCTAAATATCAATGTTCAAAATTGAACTGCTAACCAAAATGCGATCTATGAAACAGTAGGTCGATAGACCACATTTCGGTTAGCAGCCGATAGAACACATAGTGTTTGTGCAAAAATTTACTAATCTATCCAATAATTCGTGCCTATGTATCTAAACACGAGGACTTTACAACTTAAATTTTGTACGTTAGGTTATTAGCGGAATTGGCATGTTTAACTAGGCTATTAAGCCAATTCCCCTTCAAAAGCATGGCCAGTCATCCAACATTCAATAATATTGTTTCATTTAGTCCTTGAATTGCTTTTTAGTTTAAAGTATTCAATGTATTTTCATTTGTACGAGTAGATTGTATGTTACCTTTATAGAAACGTTGAGGTAACTAGCAAAAAAAGACATGGTACGAAAAATTCATTAGTACATTATTTTTATTATCTACATGGAGTAAAAACGTCGTGTTGAATTAGCAATACTTTTTAAATGCATTTTTCAAAAAAAAAATTCAAGAAAATGAAAAAGATGTGTTTGTATAGTTATGCAATAAAGTAATGCACTAACAAACAAGGACAGACCTATGATCGAATTTTAAGGTGAACTAAAATTCAAAAATAGTAAGTAATGAAAGGCTAAAACTCCTACAAATTCTTTTGTAAACCCGAAGCTTAATCGGTCAATTTTATTCTATATAGATTAAATACAAACTGAAAATAAGTCGTGTAAAAAAAATTATTTTGCCAAGTTTACTCTGAGCTATAGCTCAGAATAGTCTACAAGTAAGTCTGCCTCTACTATAGAACATTTCGCATATTTTCTATTTGCTACCACGTTTCTTTTGATTCCACAAACAAGATAGACATAATATTTAAAATAAAATACAAATTAAAGTTCAGTGATTTTTAGACTTGCGAACATATTCGGCAATCAAAATAAAATAATGATGTAAATTGACTAATTAACAATATTTTTAACTCAAAATGCTTGTTTTCTCGAGATGTGCACCATGCATACTTTGTATTTCCCGTAACTTACACGCCGAAAGACAACTAAGACTTCTTCTTCTTCCTTGAATTTCATCAAACCCTAGGTTAGAATGTCTGCTTTTTCTCCTCAAGTTTTCCAACCCTTTTGAAGTCTTGAAGTTAGGTATTTATAGGTTGAGAATTGTCCTCCAAAATCTCGATTAAAACATCCCCAAAGTACTCTTAAACCAGTAACAAAAGAATCCTAATCGAATTATGAATTAGGCATTTCCCGCGCATGAAAATATCAAGCTCGTGCACAAAATGCTATAAAATTATGTCACGCTCGCACTTTTTTTTTTTGTGAACACGCGAAATGCAGCAATGCTATTGGATGCCCATCTTCGCACAAACGATATTTCTCTTGGTTATTGTGAGCATGACAATAACTTAGGCAGACTTTTCTCTCTTTCAATATCTTCATCTATCTTTCTTCTTAGCATCTCTCGAGCATACTTACAAACTACTTTGCAGTTGTTTTGTCCAAGATTTGTCCCAATGTTGTAGTACCTCCTACAATGCGTAAAATAATTAAAAATGAACATAATCTTGAGATAATCGAACAAAAATTGTCCAAGATAAAAATCGAGATAAGTGTAAATATACACTTATTAAACATTGCTAAACTTACACATTGCTAGTCCCCAAGCAACACTAGACACAACTACAATCTAAAAATAAAATAAAATAAGTGCTACTTGTTGGAGTATCATACTTTTGCGTGCCTGGGGGATGTATTTAAGCATGTAAAATAAGAAGTA
Organism: Forsythia suspensa; assembly: GCA_023638005.1. Classification (NCBI taxonomy): domain Eukaryota; kingdom Viridiplantae; phylum Streptophyta; class Magnoliopsida; order Lamiales; family Oleaceae; genus Forsythia; species Forsythia suspensa. The sequence continues at coordinate 44,170,764 of CM042673.1, read as the reverse complement.
TTTCCTAGAAATGCCATATTCGAAAAAATATGTACTTATTCCATGTTCGACCTTTTCTCGTGCGTGTGTGCATGGCCTTACCCAACCTTTGGCACATACTCAATTGACCTCAATTATACATGTGACCTATCAGTTCTCTTAATTATCAAACCAAATCCCTGTTGGTCCAATTTATGCTTGCCTCGCTCGTGTAGCTCAAACACTCCTAAATGTTCACTATCCAACCTGAGGGGTTCATTAACATTTGAGGTTCACTCTCACAATTTGATATTTATCTTTTAGAACTAGGTGAACTAAACTTAGTGAGGTGACTACTTAAAAAGTCAATGGTTCGCAACTTCTATATTGATTTCTTCCATCTCCAAAGTCTTAGCTCCAAAACCCTTATTAGGCAAGTCAAACCACTAATTAATCTAAATATCCGATTGTGATGTTCAAGGCCAAGTCAGATTTTATAATACTTCTCATTTTCTTGCTACTGTGCTTTGTCCCTCCTATTTTCATTTTCATTTTCATTTTCTTTTTCTCACTGTTTTTTTATTTATTTACACAACTCAATTGGTAGTTTTTACTGTATTGCAAAGGCATTCCTTCTCCTTGTTAGATGATCTCTTACATATTGGTATACAAAGGGTCAAATTACTCAAGGTTAGTTTCGCATATTAGTGTAGACAATTTTTCCCACTTGGCTCACCTGACTAGTACAATGCCCTTTATGTAAACTTGTACATGGGATTAGAAAATTAGCATTGTTGATATCCGAACTGACCTATGACGACTGCCTAAAGAACCCTCCTCCAGGGGGAAGGTCCTACCAAACCACATGAGGGAGGTCCCCTATCTACTTCAGGTCATACCTAACTTTTATGGAAATGGGGAACTTTTGTCAGGGAGGTCCTACCCTTGCACTTCAGGTCGGATATGTTGCCACTTTAACCTACGGTTGAGCTCCTACCTAGCTACTTCAAGTCATACCTAACTTTCCACGTGTTAGACGTTAGACCAACCAGCCTGTCAATCATAATTAATTCAAATGTCACTTCATCTCTTTTTACCCAAAAAAAGAATGTCTTGTAAGTATTTAATGCCCAGCTTGGCATTAAATACAGGTAATCATTACTCATCTCCTATAAATAGGAGGTGTAAATATCATAAGAGAGGACATTAATTGCTGATAATAAATAGCACACTAAGAAAGAACTTCAAAACAAGTCTTCTATTACAATTTTACATGTCTATTTTCCTTCGGCCACGTCCGACCTCAATCTTTAACATTAAGTTGGCTTGGAAAATACCACGTCATTTTCCAACATCAACAGTTTGGCGCTAGAAGGAGGGGGTCTTCACTAAAAAAGGCTCTCCATATTTCAGAAACTAGGAGATCAACACTTGATCTCCACAAAGAAAATCCCTCCCACCATACCTAAACACTTTATCTCTAAAATACCTTCAGTATGAGCCGTAGTCATGACTTAAGGGCTTGCATCCACGGAAGAACGAGGAGTCAACATAATTGATCTCCCATCGGGCTTCTGCCGAAGACATCCCGAAGAAACTTCAGCTCCAACCCATGATCTTGAAAGTGAAGTAGTCCTACAAAAGTTGGAGTACCTAACTTATGCCATTGAATGGCTTGAAAAGAATCAAGCTACCACCAGACACATTTCTGACTCAGAAGTAGAGTTTCCAGCTCAGAGCCGATTTGAAGATTTTCGTGTGAAAAGAATGTTAGAATTCAGCGAGAAAAGTCCATCGGGTAGCATAGAGGGTGAAAACAGACGTCCAAGCCCCCGAAGAAAGCTACATCGCAACAATTGGTAAGTGTTTTCGATCGTATAGGTCGTCCCTCTTAAATCCCAGCATGCGCCACACGAAGAGAAAGTACGAAGGAAAGAAGGAATGAGCCCCATCGACAGCAGCGTCAAGTGTACAAATGCCCCGGATAAGCTAAGGCAACTGAAGCGATGCCTAGCCAAACTGGAGGCAAAAGAACATCCCAGAAGAATATATAACTGATCGATACTCTTCATTCTTGGAGGACATCCTTGCAAAACACTTACCAGAAAAGCTCAAAATGCCACAACTAACTAGTTATGAGGATGACAATGGCCCTGTTGGACACCTCGATCGATATACCTCTTGGATGGAACTCCAAGGGGCCAATGATGCCATTATGTGCAGAGCTTTTCCATTAACCTTTGGTAATAGGGCAATGAGATGGTTCAAAAAACCACTACAGTGTTCGATCCGAAGCTGGAATGACCTCTCAGCTCAGTTCGTCTCTACCTTTATGGGGACAAGAGCTCGGTCTATTTCTAATAAATGCCTAGTAAGTATCAAACAAGGACGAATTGAATTCTTAAGGAGCTATTTGGATAAGTTCAGTAAGAAGATGGTTGAAGTGGACAAAATCTCTGACAACACTGCTTTGATGGCTGTCTTGTCAGAACTACGTACCAAAATGCAATTTTGGTGGTCTATTCATGAAGATGGACCAACAACGTACCGAGAATTCCTATCTAGAACTGATAAATGCATCAGCACCGATGAAGCTACCTCAGACCATGAGAATGAAAAGTTCGATCGCAGAAATAGCGTCAAAATTGAAGAAAAAGATCACAGGTCGGAGAAGAGAGAAAGTCCTAAGAAAACACCCGATTTCCAACACCCAGGTCTGCAAATCCCATTCCCGAAAGGTTTCAGGAATACCACATCTTGAATACTTCACTTGAGAATTTCCTAACGTAGACAAAAGGCAAGGACATCCTCAAAAAGCCCTCTCCTACGAGAGCGAACTTATCTAAATTGAACCAGAGGAAGTACTGCAGGTACCACCGATTTGCTGGACACGACACTGATGGTTGTCAGGACTTGAAACACAAAATAGAAAACCTTATTAGGCGAGGTCATCTATGAGAGTTCCTAGCACGTCCCACGGGAGGAGCTGAGCTCTCACCTCTCAATAACCGACCTAAATTCCTACCTTCACCTCAACCTCAACCTCAACAAGGCCGCGGTGAACCACCACGCGCTGAAATACGCATGCTAATAGGATGAAGTCAGCACCTAGAAGGGTCAAGAAGACAGCGTCGCAAACTCTCCCGAGAAGCCCACACCAGTTATCAGACATTGTCAAACATCCTAGTTGACCTAGAGGCAAAAAGGTTCGATTTTTCTGAGAAAGACATCTCCCACGTGTTGCAGCCACACTCGGACACACTCCTCATCACTATGCTCGATCTTAGGAATCAATATCCATCGAACACTTGTGGATGACGGGAGCTCTGTGAATGTTTTATATTTGAGAACATTCAAACAAATAGAGATCGATGAACGACACGTCGGGCCTTTCCAAAGTTTCCTCCAGGGATTCATGGAGAACTTCGTAGATCTATAGGGGCAGGTCGCCCTCATGATCGAGCTCGGACAATCTCTGTGCCAAAAGAGAATCATCGCAGATTTTGTGATAGTAGACTTCCCATCCAATTCCAATGCAATCTTGAGACGATCAATACTACATGAACTCAAAGCAGCTGCGTCCATCTACTACTATGTCATGAAATTTTCCAGTCTCCACGGAATTAGAATAGTCCAAGGAGATTAGATAGCAGCCAGGAACTACAACATCACATTCTCCCGAATAGGAGTAGACATGCTCCACGAGGAGCTCGGATGTCTAGATCCGAGGTCGGACTAGCATGAGGAAAAAGCAGAGCTAATTGAAGAGCTGGAGCTGATTGAGGTCAACCCCAACCTAGAGAAGGTCCTACGTATCGAGAAAGAACTCGACGAACCAGTAAGAGCTCAACTCACGGCCTTCCTGAAAGATAACCTCGACGTCTTCGCATGGGAACATGCGGATATGGAAGGAATAGACCCCAATGTTAATATTACAGCTACAAAGTTTGCTATCAATGTGTAACAAATTCATCAGGAGGTTAAGGCTTGGTTTGATATTGCTGTGCTTTTAAGAGAATCAGCTTTTACTCTGCTGCAGAAAGAATCAGTTGTGGGAAGAATCAGATAAGTGTTTGGTAAACTCTTGTTTCAAAATTATTGTGTTTCAAAAGCAACATTCAAGCATTTAGTAAACAAAAGTGATTTATTGTTGTATAAATATTAAATTACTAAAAAGGACATTGATTATAATGATGTTATTTTGTATTATTATTATTATCATCACGAGTGGTAACATTCATATTTTCCCCTTTATAGTAATATGTAATATTGTCAAATATTTTTTAACAAGACAATGCATTCTCTATTATTATTTTAAAATAAAAATAATAAACACCCCAAATTTCAAATTTTATAAAAATTACAAAATAAAAGCATAGTCATATAGTGCAAAAATTAATTTAATTATTATTATTATTTATGCATCAAACTAGTATCAATTTGGTTTCTCAATTTCTCCATTTTCATGTAATAGGAAAAACGTCAAATAATTTTAAATTATCATTAATTAATGACTTGCAGAAATTCAGGTTCTCAATTTCTCTATTTTCATATAATAAAAAAACATCAAATAAAATTTGGTTTCTCAATTTCTCCATTTCAAATAACGTGAAATCACTAAAATGTGTAGAAAATAACCCTATGATATTAAATGAAATAGTTTAATTAAGTAGGGGTAAAATAGGTAATTTAATAATATATAAATGAAAAAGCTAAAAGCAGAATATGAAAAGCTGCCATTTTACTGCTTCTCAAAATCAGCTGTTAGGTGAGTCAGATTATTTTATAATCACCTTTAAAATTTTTGTCAAACGTCTAAATCAACTTCTGATTGTTTGAGAATCAGAAGTTGGGCTCCAAAATCAATTTCAAACGGGGCCTAAGAGGAACTTAGATCCTGCCAATTCCAAGTACAAAGTTGCGGCTAATCAACATCACATGCTAAAATTGTTTGACGAAGATTTAGTTATGGTGCATCTTTGTAAAAACATGTTTCCAATTAGAACTTACAGTAAACTGAAAGATAAGAAGATTGGTCCATTTCGTATTTTAAGAAAATCGGGTACTATAACTATAAGATTGATCTTTTTGTGGATTTGAACATTTCATCTACATTCAATGTTACATACATCTTTGAATATTATCTGCCACACGAATATTTTCTTCCACCAACAAATTCGAGGTCGAGTTTTCTTCAAGTGGGAGAGAATGATGTAGGACAATCCTATTATAAATAGGATAGAAGTTAATTATTATTATAGTAGGATTTTTGTTTCTTTTTAGATTATGATTTTGTTTCCTTTTAGGATTTTAGTTTTCTTTCCTTATGTAGGTAAGATTAGGAAATGATTTTGTCTACATAAACAAAGGCTTTGTGTAATTTTAAGCACCAATTCATTATACTCAAATTATTCCCTACATATTTTTTGATTTTTTAAACTTTATTTTCGCACCATAAGTGGTCTATTACCAAATTTTCCTACCTCATTTTGTCGCAAATCTCCAAATCGAACTCTTGTAACAGAAGTTCAATTTGATAAATATCGGTTTTGCATCCTTCTTAGTTAGCAAGTACTAAGAGCTGAGTGATTAACAATTTTTGTAAGATAAATGTATAGTACATGAATATTCACATGTTGTCCATCGACTACGCATTTTGGCCTGATCTTAGGCCCTGACTCACCCTCAATGGATGAACTTTGCATAAGAACCATTGTAGACAGTCACTCTTGACCCAATAAGGTATGAGTAAACTTTATCAAAGGCAAAAATTACAGCTAATAATTCATTTCTATTGTGGCATAATTCAACTGTGCATCTATGAGTGTCCGCTTGGCATAATAGATCACCTGAAGTACTTTATCCATACGCTGTCCCAAAATTACCCATACGACATAATCAATGGAATCACACATCAACTCAAAAGGAAAACTCATGTTTCGTGCAACTATGATTGGTGTTGTCACAAGCTTTTCTTTCAGAGTGTTAAAAGCTTGTGTGTACTCTTCAAAAAATTTAATGTTAAATCCTTCATTAGCACCTTTGAGAAGTCTTTGGTGAAGCGCCTATAGAACTATGCATATCCCAAAAAGCTTCTCACACCCTTTAATGCGGTCAGTGGTGGTAATTTCTCGATAATCTAAATTTTTGCCTTGTCAACTTTGATCATGTTAGCTGAGATTCAATGCACTAAAAATATACCTTCTTGCCCCAAAAGTGGCATTTTGCCCAATTGAGCACAATGTTAATTTTTTCACATCTCTGCAATAATAGACCCAAATTCGTTAGACAAGCATTGAACAAAGACCCAAATATCGAGAAATCATCCATGAATACTTCAATATACATCTCTTCCATAGAAGATAATATAGCCATCATCCAACACTAAAAAGTACTTAGAGCGTTGCACAATCTAAATGGCATTCTTCGGTAGGCGAATATTCCATACAAAAATATGAATGTATTATATCTTGATCTTCGGGTGCTATATGGATCTAATTGTAGCCTAAGTAGCCATTGAAGAAGTAATAATGAGAATGAACAGTTAGTATTTCCAACATCTGATCAATAAATGACAATGGAACATGGTATTTCCTTGTGGCGTTATTCAACTTGAGATAGACTATGCACATTCGCCACCTCGTGACTGTTCTGGTTGGGTTTAGTTCGTTATTGTCAATTTTTCCACTGTTATGATTGCTTCGTTGGCACCACATGAATTAGATTGATCTATGGACTATTTGAGATGGGATAAAAATACCGTAGTCCAATAATTTCAAAACATTAGCCTTTACAACATCCTTCAGCTTGGGATTTAGTTTGTGGTAGTTTTGAAATGATGGCTTGTATTTATTTTCTATTAGGATTTTGTGCAAGCACAAAGAAGGGCTAATAGTCCTAATATCAACAATAGACTACTCGGTAGTTGTCTTCTAATCCCTAAGTACTCTAAGCATCTTTTCTTTTTCGATGTGGCTTGATGAATTTGATATGATCACGAAAGAGTTGATGATAAACCAAATATGCATATCGCATGTGCGATGATGGTGGCTTGAGCTCGAATGTAGAAGACTGCTGGATAGACAGTAGAGGTTGAGAGGGGCCTTTTCTCAGTTCTTCAAAATATGGCCTTTGTTTTGGATAAATATGCGATATAGTCTCCAAGTACTATGTACACTCTTCAATTTTTTGAATTTTTTGACTTAGTAAAATCTGAATGCATAATACAGCGCTTTGAGTGGTTCTGTACGATGCTCATTTGGAAAAGATTCTACCGCCATTTTATCAATATTATCTATCTGAAAGAAGGTATCTAACTCAAATAGATATTTGATCACCTTGAATATGTAGAAGGTGACCTGCTCATCCTCGACCCTTAAGATCAATTGCTCCATCTGCACATCAACGAGAGCTCAATCAAGAGCTAGAAATGGTGTTCTTAAGATCAATGGAATATCTCGATCTTCCTCCATGTCCAATACAATGAAATCATCTACAAATATAAACTTATCCACCTTTACAAAAACATCTTCAATAATTCCTCGTGGATGTTTAATTGATATGTCAACTAGCTGAAGTGAAACTGTATTAGATTTTACCTTTCCCTAATCTAGTTTCCTAAAAATAGACAACGACATCAAGTTAATGCTTTCACTAAGATATCACAAAGCTTTATCAAAATTAAAATTGCCAATGGTGCAAAGAATAGTAAAACTCAATTGTTCTTTTAACTTGAAAGACATCTTGTTCTGTAGAATTGCATACCTGTGTTTGTTGAAAGAACTTTTTTCATAAATTTGGCATAATTGTGCATGGTGCCCAAACATCTTTGAAAGGTATATTGATATGAAATTTATTGAAAACCTCTAAAAACTTCACAAACTATTTGTCTAACTTGTGCTTATGTAGACGTCAAGGAAACATGATGAGAGGAACATATGCTTTGACTGGAATAGTTGCCTTCACCTGTGGAATTTTTGACCTTTCTGCTTGTGCTACATCTCTTGTTGGTTCTGATTGTTCCACTTGTTCCTCGCCAATGGTAAGTACCTCATCATCGTTAGTAATTGCTCTCTTTATTGTATTTTCTGGCAATGGGACTCTACTTGTCATAGTGATGGCTTGCACCTAGAGGTTGCTCAGCTCGTCCCCAAAATATGGGCTCGGTTCTGTCCACGAGCTCGTGAGCCGAACGAGCTAAGCCGAGCTATCCACGAGCTTGGCTTGGCCATGATGTTTTTTTTATTTTAAAACGAAAAAGAACAAAAATATCGGGAATTCTTTATGCTAAAAATTCAAAGTTGAAAAGCCTCCTCATTTTTTCGGACTTGGGACTACTTTGAAAGTAGGCGGAGTTAAAATTATACACGAACAAGTTGTTACGTGTACAATCTTTTATTAAAGACAAAAAAATGTTAAATACTAATGCAAAATAATACTTACTACAAATCTAAATAATCCATATTCAAATCTTCAAGTTCTTTGGACATCATTCTGTCTACTTTATCTTGGATTCGAAGTTCGACGTCATTCCAATATTTTAGATACAGTAAGCTTTCTAAAATGTCAGCTTTGAGTCTTGACCTGAAATCAGACAAAACACTGCCACCTGTACTAAAAACATACTCCGATGCTACAGTTGAGACCGGAGGTATTAGTAGATCATATGCAAATTTTGAAAGAATTGGGTATTGACGTTGATGTTGTCTCTACCATCGTAGTTTATCAAAAATTTATCTATTCGTCATCTAAAATACTAAGCATGTCATGCATGAAATACCTAATTAACTCTACAAGTGTATCACTAGAACGGGAATGGAGGAAGTAGAGAAGAACCAATTGAATGTTGACCTTGATCACTTTTATGTGAACTCACATAACTCCATAAGTCAATATCATCAGTTTATGACGAAGTACATGTTGTAACAGTGGGTCGTACAACGTTCGTACTGGCCTTTTCAGTATAGACCTCATACATTTGATATAAAGTTTGTTCTAAATTACAACACATTATTGGATTTTTGTAAGTTAATTTTTGTAAAATTACAATTATTATTACTTTTTTTTTTTTTTTAAGTTAAGTCTAGGATCCATAATACATGCTAATGAAAATAACATAGGCAATTGTTCTCAATATTTTCTAAATTTAGCTTCTATGACATGTATAATATTAGAAAAAAGAGTAAAATTCTTATACCTATTAAAATTGTTAGCAATATAATAGAAATGATTTAAAACAAGTGGACTAGTTGGATAATATACACCAGAACATGCATTTATTGCATCGTAAAAAACTTTTAAAAATTTTCTAACATGAACACATATTTTCCAGTCATATGCTTCCAAATTATATTCTGAGTCGTGTGAGTGTCGGCCATTATAATATACAATAATGCAATCTTCGTAACTTTCACAAGATTCAAGCATGAAATATGTTCAATTTCATCTATGGCCAACATTAGTACAAAAATATTTTGATTGCAGCCCATTTTCAACACATAGAGCAGCAAAAACTTGTTTTCTTATTGGTGAGACCGTAATATAATTAATAGTATATCTAATTTTTTCTAATTAGTCTTGTATAAATTTTAATCCATATTGCACAATTAAATTAAACACATAACATACACAACGAATTTGAAATAAAATACCATCAAATTCTCGATTGCAATGTTGAATTAATTTATCTATTACTATATTGTTGGGGTTTGTATTATCAAATGTAAAACTTCGAATCTTAGAATCACATTTAAATTCATGCAACACACCCAATAAAATATAAAAAATATTATTATGAGGATAATCTATTTGTCTAAACGCTATTATTTTTTATGCATTATCCAATTACTATCAATGTAGTGTGTAGTTGCAACCATGTATCTTTTTTGGTTATAACATGTCCATAAGTCTGACGTAAAAGATAAAACACCGTTATAATTATTAATATCATTTACAATAGTTTCTTTCTTTTTATTGTACAAAACAATAGTGTCTTTACGAAGAGTATTTCTAGAAACATTAACGTACCTTGGTTGGAGATATTTTTGGATAAAGTTCGTGAAATGAGGATTTTCCACCAAGCTCAATGGAAACTCGGCATTGGCCACCAATTCCAGCAGTCCTTCGCGGCGCATGATATCTTGTGAATATATCCAATTGTTGAGATTGGGACTACTGGACCTAGCTCCCAGATATCCAAACTGGAGTTGTGCCTGATTTGATTCCAAACATCCATGTTTGAATAGACACTTTTTGAAGTATCTTTTTAGATGGGTCGTGTCTATCCCCTTTTGCCTGGCTAACTTCTATTTACAGTGTTTACAAAGGTACTTTGTACTTAGGGACTCCATCAACTAGTTTACCAGTCGACACCAACTCAAAGTGCTGTTAGCACTTAGCCTTTTGTTTGGTTGCTTTTCGTTTATTGCTAGAACCGATAGTTGTTTGTGTATCGGCATCTTCTTGAATGTCATCCAAATCAATTGGATCAGTGCTACCTCCAAACTGATCAATAATATCGTTTGGAATTGGAATATCATTAAGACTACTGAAATCATCATCACTTCAATTGCAAGCCATTTGGAATAAAATAATAAAGAAAATAGTAGAAGATGAAGATGTAGTAGAAAATACAAATGTAGAAAATTAGTAGAAAAAGTAGAAAATTAAAACTTAAAATTATAGAGTAATATCTAGATAATGAGATATGAGATAATAATTATAACACTAATATTGAGAGATTGAAATTTAAGAATTGTTAATGAATTAAGTATATAATAGATTGAGAGTGTACAAAAATGAGTTTAGAATGTGAGTATTTATAGGAAAATAATTGAATTTTAAAAAAAATAAAATCTAAAAACTGGCCAACTGTCACAAAAATGTGACCGTTAGCACGAGCCATAAGTCGAGCTGGCTCGTGGGGCCGGCTCGTTGGGCCAGCCCATGAGCCGACTCGTATTTTGGCCCAACCCTTTTTTTTTTGTTCGGCCCTAGCTCGTGCTCATCCCTAGACGAGCCTGAGTCCAATATGGGCTGAGCTTTCATGGGCTGAGCCGGCGAGTCGACGAGCTGACGAGCCATTTTGTCACCCCTACTTGTACCTATTCTTTAGGATTGGTATCAATGTTGCTTGGCAAGGTACCAAACAATCTTTCTTATTTCATCGTAGCCAGTTGAGTTTCAAGATTTTTGATTGAAGCTTGGTAACTTGGAAATTTTGTATCAAACTTCTATAAACTTAGCAAGTGCTTCCTCCCAAGATGCCTTCTTTTCTTGATTCTGCAATCCAGTTTGTGCCTTTCTATTGTTTTGAATTCCACGCCATTGTATTAGGTTACAGGTTGTTTTATTGGCGCTGGAAATTTTGCACACAACTAGCTTGCTCTATAGATTGATCAAATGGACTCCTTACCTGACATTCGATGCTCGAATAACGACCCCCATAGTGTCCACATGTATATATTATATATCATATTAACAGCTTGATGTGCCATTAGAGTGTCGAGTTTATTCGTCAAAGCAGTCACATGTGATGCTAAGGATGTCGTCTCGCTAACCTCATGCAACCCAATAGTTTCCTTGGGCATATTCCTCTCTGAATTTCATCTACAATTATTTGCTTCTAGATCTTCAAGTAGATCATATGCATAGGCGGATCCAAGGGGGAGGGGGGACAACCCTGGGCTGTAGTCCAGGGCTACCCTCCAAGGCCCAATAAAAATTATTAAAAAAAAATTATGTTAGCTTAGTGCTTGTTTGGTAGTCTATTTTGATGAGTTTTCAACAAAATCCATTTTTTTTGCACCACGTAGGCCCAATATTATATAAAAATTTTGAAATCTGCACTTTTGTCCCCAATGACATCATTATTTGTTTTCCTTAATGGCATAAATGCCCTTTGTTGGGAGAAAACAATTGATGAAATTTTTGATGGGTAAGGGTAAATTGGGAATTGAGACAAATGTCATGTCACATTATTGTTGGTATTAATGAGTGTCCAGTGGCCTCAATTTGTTTATTCTGATTTTAAAAATCCAACGGTCAAATATTGGATTAAAAACTGATAAAAATTCCAGAATATTTGGTTATAATATTATCCTTTTGTATATGACTGTTTGTACGTCGTTTCATTAAATATAAAATTATAATATAATTATATATAACACTATTAAACGGTTTAAATATGTTGTGCATCGATTACATAGCTTAGTTTTAGATAAAATAGATATAGATTATATTATAAAACAATTTTTGTACATCGACTTCATAATAATTTTTATTGAGAAGACCTTGTTAATAAAATAAATATAGATTTTATTATAGAAGAATTTGCAACTGTAAAAAATCATCGGACACAACTTTCTTTAACTAGTTTTTGATCTTGAATATTTTTGTGTAATGATTTCTTGAATAAAAATGAGCTAAGTAATTGTAGTTTGAGGGGGAAAAAAATCGGGGGCGTTGCGCCCAGTCCGTTGTTTAGTCCTAGCTCCACCCCTGATCATATGTCTGCTCCAGTGTCTTTCGAATGAAAAAGCCATTAATTGCAGCATTCACTATAATTGATGTGCTATTAACCAACCTGTTATAGAACGTATGCACTTGCATCTATATATTCACTGGTGAGTTGGGCATTTCCTTAGTAACTCTTTGTACAGCTCCAAAGCATCTCATAGAGATTGATTCTGATGTTGGCCGAAAGCAATGATTTCATTCATCAATTTCAAGCCCGTGCACGAAGAAAATACTTGGACAATTTTTTTGGTTAAGTCATCCCAAGTAATGATAAAGTCTGGAGGATATGAATGCAACCACACTTTTGCCTTATCTCTCAATGAGAATGAGAAGATCCTAAGGCAAATAGCATCATTCGATGCTCTATTGATCTTGAAATTATTGCAAATCTCTAAGAAATTAGCAAAGTGCTCGTGTGGATCTTCGTGAGGAAGCTCGGAGAATTTTAGTAGGGTCTCAAGCATTCCAATGGTCACTAACTTGATTTCAAAGTTGTTTGTTGTAACCTCCGGTGCGGCTATGCTTATCAATGTTCCAGTCAAAGTTATAAAATTCTCGTAATTCTGTTACCCTGATCTCCTATAATGATATGTTGTTCTTTGATATTCTCTTTCTGCCTATTGGTATTGATATTCTCTTTCTGCCTATTGGTATTCTCTACCTATTCTCATAGTCTCTGATTGAATGTACGTTCAATCTCCAGATCAACATGAGCTAAATCCATAGTATTCGCTCGTGTCACGCACTGGGCATCAAGAACCTGAAAGAACAAAAATAAAACAAAATAAATATTCAAATTAAAGCTAGAAATAATTGGTGTCGATATTAACAAAACACAATCCATGGCAATAGTGCCAAAACATTGTTCGTGGAAATCACAAGTGAAAGAATTGTGGCAAGTAATGTATGATGAGTATAGTATCATTCCCTCGAAAATCGTGCTATTAAGTATTGAAACTAGTAATCCTAACTTTATTTAAACGATCAATTTGAAAAATTGAATTTATCTAATGACTAAATTCTACGAAAGCAATGGTTGGATGTTGGACACCCTCAATTTGATTTTAATAGGATGATCTGAAATGCTAGTACTTATGATTTTACCATAGTTTTTCCTTTAACTTTACCTATCAAACATCAACAATATTTGACATGCATACCCGATCGAACTTCTCTATTTGAATTGATAACCTCTCTCTCGGAAACCAATTCTATTTGAATAAGTAAATTCACTATATCTCTATATAAACTTCACCATATCTAAATGCATTCAATCACTAAGAAATTTAGGTAACGACCGCACAAACCAAAGAAGTGCATCTCTACATTTGATCTTTTACTATATTGTTCTAAACAAGTAAATTGACTATCGTCTTATCACCGTTCATAGTTCAATCAATTAATCAAAGCATAATAATAAAACAATACACAATAGTCAAATTTAGAGTCGAAATATGATAACTTAAAATAAAGCTTAAAACTAGGCTACGTCTTTAGTCCTAACTATGAAATTTAGTTACACAATAAAGCTTAAAACTAGGCTACGTCTTTAGTCCTAACTATGAAATTTAGTTACACGTCGTCTTTGAAAAACACAAATTGAATAGGAAGTTCATCACCGGGTTTTGATAAAATAAAAGAGAAGAAAGCCGAAGACCGATGTTGAATTTCATAGCTTGCACGCCTAATTCTTTTGATGTTTTGAAGTTAGGTATTTATAGGTTGAGAATTGCCCTCCAAATTTTTATCCAAACATTCCCAAAATACCCTAAAACATGCAGCAAATGAATCCTGATCGGACTAGGAATCAGGCACTTCACACGCACGTCACATTTTTTTTGCAAGCATGTGAGATGTAGCAGTGAAATTGGATGCCCATCTTCGTACGGGCGATATTTTTTCTATTGGCTGTTGCGAACGCTACAATAACTTAGGTAAAATTTTGTTTCCTTCAACATCTTCAGCTATCTTCCTTCCAATCCAAACCACCTCTTTGCATCCTTTTGTCCAAGATTTTTCCATATTGTAGTATGTTAGCAAATTTATTATTCCGCAAGTGTACGGATCGCACAAGTAATATAATGAATTTTAGAGTCCAAGTATCGTACTCACAAGAATTTAGATAGCTTAACATAATTAAATTAACCTTAACCGAATCGAATTAACTTTTGAAGCTTGAGTGCCTAAGAACTAATTATAGTATTAACTAAAAAGAATTGACTAATTATAATTTAAACAAATAAAAGATTTCAAGTTCACGCCAAATTACTTTAAATATGGGAAAAAAGTACTAGGATTCCGAATTCACTTGTAATAGTTAATTCCTTTGTCTGGATTATTGAATTTGACAACATACATCAGTGACGACGACCAATACTCCTAAATTGTTCAATAGTCTCTCTCGAATAAAATCAAACCTATTATAATGCATAACTTGACTATATCTCTATGACGAATGCAAAAACACAAGAATAAATTAAGTTGCAACAGGTAAGTAAAGATTACGTAAAACATAGCGGTATATTTCTATCCCCTATCGGACTTTACGACAATTAAAATTATGTCTAGCATATTTTCAATCTCTTGAAAATAAAACAAGCCACAAAAATCATACAATCATTACGTATATAATTGTATATAAAAATAAATCAAAATTAATTGTTCAAAACTATATTAATGCATATCGTCAAAAATCAAGTTTTCAAAATGAAGAATTAAACTATAAGTTTCATCATAATCCTAGAACAAACAAATTTAGTATAACATACTAAGAAGAAGAAAACAAAAGAAAAGATAAAATTCATTACCCGGGTAACAAGAAAACTCGAATGAATGGATCTTGATCTTCGTTTTTTGTTTTTCTTCTTGGAATCTCCCAATAATTGACAATCCTAAGTTATAATTAATCTTCCCTATTTATAGCCATCCTCCATGTCCAAAAAGATCCCAAAAAAATCTTAAAAATCGTGGTCCAAAAAATTTCCTAATTGGAGTAGAACTCAAAAAGACAATAAAATCCCACAGGCAAAAATTGCACTGGGCGATCGCCCAGGCAAAGTAAAAAGGTTCTGATGCCAATAAGTGAGGCTAGGCGTTCGCCCAGCTTAAATTCTCTTACGTGTGTTTTAGTCCTCTAATTTTGGATTTTGGTTTCTTTAGTCCTCGAATCTTTCAACAACCTCCGATGCGGTCATTCAAGCTTCAATTGAATGCAAGTGTATCCTTGCACCTCATAAACATGTTCCAATTTGTTGCTCTTTCCATCAATTCTTCTCCACTTTCTTATAAATGAGTCCAAAACTGAAATAGAAAGGACAATACACTAAATTAAGTAGAAAATCTATAAAATAACAAGACAAAAGTTTAGTTTTAAAATCCGAATAAGTGCAAAAAAATACATTTATCATTGTACCTCCTATATTATAGAAAATAATAAAAATTCAACACAATCTCAAGATAATCGACCAACATTTGTGCAAAATAAAAGTCAAGATAAGTGTAAAAATTACACGTATCATATAATAATGTATTAATTTTAAAATTTTTATAATTTAGATAATAAATATTTGAAAGATATAACAATTACTAAGTGTTAATAGGTTCTTTTGTAAATTAATATTACATCAATCTAAATATATGGTTGACCATACTAACAAATTTGAAACAATTTTTGTTTTTAAGAAAAGAGATTGACAGAATTTAATTCGAATTTGAGAAGTCTCATGTCTGGAGTGGATGGTCTTATAGAAATTTTAAGTGAGTTGGAACTGGACATGTATTGTGTACGATTGGGTAAGTATAATTCTCTTGAAGTTTTATTCTTTGGTTCTTGTAGACGGTGATTTCTACGATTGAGATAAATGGAAGATGTTCTACCAACAATTCTGTAGAACTCAAAAGAACAAAGAATCTTATGGTGACACCGGGGTGGTGTCGGCCATAAACTCTCCAACGATCAAGTTAGCAATTGTTGTAAAGATGGAACATTTGTATAGAATGCAAAGAGAGAGTGAGTTCAGATAGTGTAAAAA
This sequence comes from Forsythia suspensa, assembly GCA_023638005.1. Taxonomy (NCBI): domain Eukaryota; kingdom Viridiplantae; phylum Streptophyta; class Magnoliopsida; order Lamiales; family Oleaceae; genus Forsythia; species Forsythia suspensa. Next base: position 44,154,259 of record CM042673.1, on the reverse strand, counting down.
TGAGGGCACATTCATCTCTAGAAGTTTGTGGTATTCATAAGGCGTCATAATTGTCTAGATGACGGTAATGACGATCTCCAGAGATTCGCATATGGTTGGAGATATACTGGTATGACATAGGGATAAGATTGCACTAATTTTAAATCAATCGAAGGTTATTTCAGAGTTTATACACTCTAATCACCTAATTCATGCTCAAGAACACACAACTACCACAAAACCTATTCTGAAATCGAAACCTCTTCTCTACAAGCACCACAACTACTTTACACCGTACGACAATAACATAAGATTCTATCAATTTCTCACTATCTTACTCACAAGTAATCAATTAATCACTCAATTATATATGAAAAATTGAACAAATAAAGAAAAGAGATGATAGAAGTATCAAAATAGGTGGGTTGACCTAGACCTACCCGCTTGCATCCAAACTCGATTTAGATCTATTACGAGTTTGAACCGGCCAATTTGAAAATATAGTCCACACCATCTTCCAAATTTAAGGACCAGACCCGCCCATGAACCCACCAATATTGTGTGTGGGCTGGTCCAATCCTCCATGTTTTTTTCTCATTTTCTAGAAATTTAATATGCTTTAGAGTTGAATCACAATAAAAATAAATAAATATTCTTATTGATGTGTTTGTTGATTACATCATTAAATTGTTTGTAAAATGTAATATATATATATATATATATATATATATATATATAAACATACATGTAATTTTTTTATTTGTTTAATAAGTTAGGTTAGATGGATTGTCGAGCTAAACAATCAAATCCGGCACAATCCACTTATTAAGGTGGGACAACCCGTTAACTGACCTGAAGTGGATCGGGTTGGTTTCGATCTGATTTTTTGATATGGTGGATTGTCTTGGATCTGGATTGTCCAACACATTTGGACACTACTAAATCACGAGTTGTGAAAAGAAAAAAGGAATTGAATGAATCTGTAAGTGAGGGAGTTGATCATTTTATTCTCCCATCGAACAACTAAGATGACACTATTATGAAGGGAGGCAACAGAGACGAAATTTTAGCGATCGACAACTTTCGTTGCTATTACCAACTAATTAACAACAGATTTAGTAACAAATTATTACATTATTATTTTTAACAACATGGTTTCACTATCGGATTTATCGACGGATGAATTCCGTTGGTAAAGGTCATTAACTACGGAAATTAAGGCATTAGTGACAAAAATTTCCGTGTCTTATGCCGCATTTTCTTGTAGTGTGAGACCATTATGATCTAAGGGATGTGCTTCATTTGAAGTTGTTAAAAAAAAATAACTACTTAAAGTTGTGATTCACAACTGCAACTACTCTTTTTTTTTTTTTTTTAAAGTCACCACACTTTACAACAACGTTTATTGTAATCTTTAATTGGTAGAAAGTTTTAAACTATAATCAAGATTAGATATTTATAAAGGAAGTATTTTTCAACAATATTTAAAATAGCAGTATTTTTCAATTTTGGTTTTTTAGATGGCCTAATTTTCTCAAATAATTTTGAGGATTTTTTTTTTCATAAATAAGCCACTTTTTTAAAAGAATTGCAAAAATCTATTCTTGTTACATATATTCTAAAAGTACTATTTTTTAAAAACTCATTATTTTAATTTATTGTACTATATATTAAATTTAGTAACTGAATCATTAAAAATCGAATTTGATAAAATACTTGTATTATATTACAGAATCTTTTATTGTTATAGTTTTGAATCTTTAAAAATTGAAATTGATTGAATATATATATATATATATATATACCAGTTTTCACACAAAAAACTCATGATATACTCAATTGTATTATCTATATCAATCATTGATACAAAATATCAATAGGGAGAAATATAATCTGCATTAAGAATCAAAACATCATATTTAAAATCAATGCTACAAACATCATATTAAACATTAATTCACCAATAACAAATTGTAATATCTTTAGCAGTCAGTGTTACATAATAACCAATTGTGTGACATGTGTTACATAATAACAAATTATGTAATATAACCTGTATTCTTGTCAAACAATTCAATCAAAAATATTTAAATGTAACAAAAAGAGTGCTCAATCAAAATATCATATTAACATCAGTATTAAACAGTGTATCAACAGTACGTGTTACACGCAATTAACCAATAACAAGTTGTAACATATTTAGTAATCAGTGTTACAGAATAACAAATTGTGTAATATAATCTTTATTTCTAGGTAACAATTCAATAATGAACATTTAAATATAAAAAATAGAGAATTTTGGTGTGTTTGAAAATAACAAATTTTCACTTGATTTAGGGGTAGTTTTTCTTTTCTATGCGAATTCCAATGACAGTTATATAATCAGTTGTGCATAAATTATATTTTATTTTGATTTTAAACTATTATTTTATTTATTAATATAATAATATAAAAAAGTATTTTTAAAATAAAAAAAATTAAGTTTGTAAAAGTAGAAATATTATTATAATAGTAAGTTGTGGGTGTAATTTCCACATTATACTGACATTTGAAGCCCAATAGTATTTGGCCTAATTTTAAATTTTAACATTTAAACAAGGAAAATTACGTATATACACTAATTCATAATTGAAATTTGAAATTTACTGGACTTTAAAAAAATAAAAAATACATACATATAACAAAGCAAATTAATTGAAAAATACTCGATCTTTAATAAAACTTTGATTTTAGCAAATTTACCTACATTTCGTTGTTATCCAAAAATATAATCAACAATTGAAATTCAAAATTCAAATATTGTTCAACAAAATCACAATCAAGATATAGTTACTTTGTTATACAAAATATGTTGGAATTCATTCGGACTGTCCAAAAATTTCAATTCGAAGTTTGATACTGTAGATTGTTACTAGATTGAAAGTCTCTTCTCATTATCAATTCTTAGTTACAATAATTAGTTCTGACCTTGTTATAGATCTGCTGATCTAGACGATGAATAATATATCTATATATTATGATACATTAAAGTAATAATACAAATAAAATAGTTAACATTTTTCTATATCACCCAACATGACATAATGCTTATTAACAATAATCGATAGCCATTAAAAAAAAAAAAGATGAAGTAACAATATATAGGAACATATATTGTTAACCACATTGACAATCTTGAAGTGGCTATAACTTTCAATCACAAAATCTACTACCAACATATGTGATGACACAAAATAACTTCAAATAGTATGTTTCAACAATATATATTTCAAAACTATGGAAATAAACCCCAAGAATCAGAAAACTTGAATCAACAAGAAATACCCAATAATCTAAAATTTGAATCAACAAGAAATACCCAATAATCTAAAATTTGAATCAACAAGAAAAAGAAGAACCCACATATTAGGTTTCTTTTCGTTCCCAAAACTAGAGATTGGGTTTGTTCCCATTCCCAAAAATCAACAATATTGAGTAGTAACCATGAAATCACAAAAAAATAATTAAAAATGGATAATATTACTCACCACGCAGCTTATGCTCTAAAAATCAAATATATTAGATGATAGTAGTGAAAATCGCCTGGAGAATTGAAGAGAATGTTACTATGAGAATCGAAATTTTTTTTTTTTTTGATGTTGAAAGATTATTGATGAAAACTAAATTTACTCCACCAAATATAGAAGATATGTTTTGATCCTAAAAGTTAGCAACTTTCAATTTTAATAGATTTTAATAATATATTAAATATGAAATAATATATTTTAAATTTATAGTAAATATGTATGATAATCAGTATTAATGAATAAAAAATTTAAAATCATTATATTTCAAAAAATCAATGTTTAAAAAATAGAGCTCCTAATTTTCTATTTAAACAACACACTAGGCCCAACAATTATGTCTTTTTCCTAAACATTGTATCTCTTATCATTTGGGTTTTTCTACTACGTTCCTTCAAATAGATGCAACCTCTTAAATGTTATATCCCATGGACTAATGGCCACGTCTATTGTTATGTATAGAGAATTTCTGTGTTATGGTAAAGAGGCTGAGCTGCAGAGGCAAGGAAGGAGAATGAGGAGTTACTGAAAGAAGAAGAGAAGCAAACCAAAAACAGGAGCTAAAGATGGACCAGGAGCTGATGATGAAGAAGAAGGAGCCAACAACCAACCATATTAACTAAAATTTGAATCACACACGAAACATCGTCGTTTTACCAATTGAATTAAATAATAGAAATTGTATTACGTTTCTTCTATTGCATTTCAGAAATACGTTTTTTATTTGTTTTGCTGATATATACATTTAGCTGAAGAGAGAGAGAACACGTGAAATGTAATCCTGCTAACTGAATTGCAGAGCTCTTCTTCCTCATTTCTGAATTCTGTTCTTCCTTATTTCTCAAGTTAGTTTTACCCATTCTGTATTAGAGTTGGTTTTATTAAATATAAGTTGAGGTTTACAGTTTGAGTTCCACATTGTTGATTTTGAGTGAAATTTTCCAGTGCTGAAGTTTCATTCATCACATTTGGTATCAGAGAACTAAAGATCCTAAAACCAGATGGAAACGAGACTAAAGGCTAACGAGGAAGGTTGGAAAAGAGTAGATAAGGAGATAACTAATATGGGAGCTACCTACACTACAGTTTCTGGTAAGGTAGACTCAACTGAAAAGCTTCTTAGAGCAATGAGCACTAAACATGATAATTATATGATGGAAATGAATGATAAATATGAATCTATAGTGGCTATGCTTGCTAAAATGAGTATGACTAGAGATAAACAAGTAGAGAGAAGCATGTCTAAAGATAAACAAGTAGAAGGAACCTATCTGGGTTCAGTTGAGGGAAGTGTGTTGGGTGTGAGATTTGGTGGTGAAACTAGAACTGGGAGAAATGGAAATGATGACAGAATGAATCATAAGCTTCCTAAGATCGTTTTTCTTCCATTCTGTGGTGACAACCCAAGAGAATGGGTAAGGAAAGCCAATAAATATTTTCAATTGCATCAGGTACCAGAGGAGTTGAAGGTAGGAATAGCTGAGATGTATTTGAAAGGGAAAGCAGATGTGTGGTTTCATGGATTTCAGTCTAGTCATCCAAATGAAGATTGGGGAATTCTAACCACTGAAGTGTGTAGAAGGTTTGCTGAAACCACTAGTGAAGAGGTGGTGGAAACCTTTTGTAAAATTAGGCAATATGGAGGGATTGCTGAATATGTGGAGAAGTTTGAGGAGTTGAAAGCTCAAGCTATGCAAGCTCTTGCCAAACCTACCTGAGTCCTATTATATTAGTGTATTTACAAGTGGATTGAAGGGAGAAATTAAATCCATGGTCAAAATAATCAAACCTACTTCCTTGACCCAAGCTATTGAGATTGCCTTGTTACAAGAAACCACCATGTCAGCCATTAGTAAAAATGCTAAAACAATTAAGCCTTACATCCATCCTAAGCCACCTGAAGCAATAAACACAAAACCAAAAGACCAAGCCCTTCTCTTCCTTATAAAACCCTTATCCCTGCTAAGTTGCAAACAAAGAGGAATTTGGGACTTTGTTTTAAATGTGATGATAAGTATACCATTGGACATGTCTGTAAGAACAGAATGCTGAATTATATTTTGGTGGCTGAAGAAGAAGAGGTGGAGGAAGAGGTGTTAGCCGAGGAAGAGGATATAGGGGTTATGTAGATTTCTCTTGATGCATTAATGGGGAATCTTATCCATAAAACCATCAGAATCCCAGAGAAGATCAGAGGCAAAAACATATCTATTTTGATAGATAGTGGAAGCACTCATAGCTTCATAGATGATAACTTGGTGCAAACTCTGGGATATCAAAATGATAGCAGCAGGCCCTTAACTGTAACTGTAGCTAATGGGCAAAAATTAGAGAGCAGATCAGTAAATCAGCCTGTTGCTTGGCAGATGCAAAGTATGGAGTTTCAATACAAATTAAGATCTTTGAAACTTGGGAGAAGTGACATGGTTTTAGGGGTTAACTGGTTGAGCCAGTTTGGACCTATAACATTTGATTTCAATAAGGGAAACATTAGCTTCATGAACCAGGGGAAGAGAGTAACTCTTAGCAGTAGAGACTTTGAATGCATATTTAAGTTAATCCAGGGACCACAGATGGAGTCATTGATGACACAACAACCATATGGGTTGGTGGGACAGCTTTTTACTACATGGGATGAAGGAATACCAGCTACTCCAGAAGAGATTAAACCCATTTTGGAAGAATTTGAGGATGTTTTCAGGGAACTTAAAGAATTACCTCTAGAGAGGTTACATGATCATCATATTCCATTGAAAGAGGGAGCCCAACCCTTCAAAATCAGACCCTATGGGTGTCCTTTCATCCAGAAGACTGAAGTGGAAAGACTAGTAAAAGAGATGTTGGCCACAGGGATCATACAACCAAGCAATAGTCCTTTTGCTTCTCCTGTGCTGCTAGTCAAGAAGAAGGATGGGACTTGGAGGTTTTGTGTTGATTTTTGACAGTTGAATAGTTTAATTGTGAAAGATAAATATCTTATGCCCCTTATTAATGAGTTAATTGATGAACTATATGGGGCTAAGTACTTCAGCAAGATAGACCTCGGGGCTGGTTATCACCAAATCAAGGTGAAGCCTGATGATGTGTTTAAAATAGAAGGATTATATGAGTTTAAGGTGATGCCATTTGGATTGACTAATGCACCTGCCACATTTCAGAGCTTGATGAATGAGGTTTTTAAGGATCAACTAAGAAAATATGTATTAGTCTTCTTTGATGACATACTGGTATACAGCAAGGATATTATCAGCCATGGTGAGCATCTGGGCACTGTGCTTCAACTTCTGAAAAAACATCAACTTTTTGCTAAGTTAAGTAAATGTACTTTTGGACAAACTAAGGTAGAATACTTAGGTCATGTAATTGACCAGCAAGGAGTGGCTGCAGATCCAAAGAAAGTGGAAGCTATGCAGTCTTGGCTTTCTCCCACCAATCTCAAACAACTAAGAGGATTTCTGGGCTTGACTTTACTATAGAAAGTTTGTTAAAGGATATGGAATCTTGGCTAGACCTTTGACTGACATGTTAAAGAATGATAGCTTCTTGTAGGATGAAAACACTGAATCAGCATTTAATACCTTGAAGGAGCTTTGAGTTCCACCCCTGTCCTAGCATTACCTGATTTCACTCAGCCATTTATTATAGAGACTGATGCTAGTTATGGAGGATTGGGAGCTGTATTGATGTAGAACAGAAGACCCCTAGCCTATATCAGTAAAGCTTTTGGACAGAGGAGCTTAGGGATGTCCATATATGAGAAAGAACTGCTTGCTTTGGTAACTGATGTGGTCAAGTGGAGACATTATCTTGAAGGACATCATTTTATCATCAAAACATATCATCAATCATTAAAGTTCCTGCTGGAGCAAAGAGTCACTACACCTCTGCAACAGAAATGGTTAACTAAACTTATGGGATTGGATAATGAGATACAATACAGGAAAGGGGTAGAAAATGTAGTAGCTGATGCCTTTTCAAGAAAAGAGGATGGAGAATGCAATGCTGTAACTCAACTTGTCCCAGCTTGGTTGCAGGAAGTCATTGATAGCTATGAAAATGATACAGTTGCTAAGGAACAAATTCAAAACCTGATGATTGGAACAAATACTGACCCTATGTATCAGTATTGCAATGGGGTGCTTAAATATAAATCCAAGCTCTACATTGGCAATGGGAGAAACATGAGACAGAAAATTATTCAGAACATTCATTCTTCTCAAGAAGGAGGACATTCAGGAATTCAGGCAAGTATTCTTAGGGCCAAGCAGCATTTTTTTTTTGCCAGGCATGACATAAGAAATCAAAAGGGAGGTTTTACAATGTGATGTGTGCAAAAAATGTAAAGAAGAACATGTCCCTTACCCTGGTCTTTTACAGCCGCTGCCTGAACCACAGCATTCTTGGAGTCTCATAGCTATGGATTTTGTGGAGGGACTACCTAAATCAGAGGGCATGGATGTAATACTGGTTGTAGTTGATAGATTCACAAAGTATGGCCCTTTTTTAACACTCTCCCACCCTTTTCAGCCAAAAAAGTTGCCCAATTGTTCCTTGACAATATCTATAAGTTACATGGATGTCCACAATCCATCATCTCTGAAAGAGATAGAATATTTACCAGCAACTTTTGGCAAGAGTTGTTCAAGCTATTGGGAACTAAATTGCAGATGAGCACGACATACCACCCTCAAACTGATGGGCAGACTGAAAGACTCAACCAATGCTTAGAAATGTATCTAAGGTGCATGACTCATGCCAAGCCTAAGGCATGGGCTAAGTATATTCATTTGGCAGAATGGTGGTATAACACCACTTATCATACAGCTATTCAGAGATCTCCCTTTGAAGCATTATATGGAATTCCACCTCCACAGCTGGCCATGGGACCTTACCAGCAGACCAATGTTGCTGCTGTGGATGACATATTGTAGGAGAGATACAAAATGGATCAACAGTTGAAGGAGAGTTTGGCACAGGCAAAAGCTAGAATGAAGCATTATGCTGATAGAAAACGAACAGAGAGGTATTTTTAGGTTGGAGATTGGGTCTATTTGAAGTTACACCCCTATCAACAGCAGTCTGTGGTGAGGAGAATCAATCAGAAACTTAGCCCCAAATATTATGGACCTTACAAGGTTGTGGATAGAGTGGGAGAAGTAGCATACAGATTGGACCTTCCTGTGGGGACCAAAATTCACCCCACATTTCATGTGTCATTACTGAAGAAAAAAATTGGGGACAAGACAGTGAGAGTGGTAGATCTTCCAGTGGACATCTCAACAACAACCTTAGACAAACAACCACAGAGGGTTTTACAAGCCAGAATCTATAAAAAATTGAGTGAGGCTGGAGTTAAATGGTTGATACAGTGGACTCATTAGACCAAGGAAGAACCTACATAGGAGGATTCCACCAATATTCAGATGCAATATCTTACATTTAAACCTTGGGGACAAGGTTTAGATTAGAGGTGTCAAGACGGGCTGGCCCGGCCGAACCCACATCGGCCCACCCGTCTCGACCCAGAATTGTGGGCTGGCCCATGAATTGGACGGGCTTAGAAGCCGACCCCAGGCCATTCACGAGAAAAAGTCGAATCATGGGCATCGCGTGAACCGAGCGGTCGTTCACACGTCAAGGCGGTTCGACCTTTAACCGTTGGTTTTTTTTGATTTTTTTTAATAAATGGCAGAGAGCCGTTTAAAGTGAAAGATGTGACAGATACGTGCTGTTTTAGTCTTTAAATATACAAAAAAATAGAAATTGAATTAAAAAATTAACAAATGTGAATTTATCATTGTTATTTATTTTTTATTTAGTAATTTAACATATTTTTTGCTATATATGTAAATATTTTTTTTAATTACAATAGGTAACTAAATTTTTTTAGTAATTTCCAAAAAAAAATTTATTTTTTATTCATATGGGTCGAACTGAGTTGAACCGCGGCCTACATGGGCTCGACCCGGATGGGCCGACGGGTGGGCCGGGCTCGTATTCAATTTTTGTGGGCTGAGTTGACCCGGTCCATAACCTGCAATGGTGTGGACTTTTTCTAATGCGGGCCGTTACCGGACTTCATCGAGGCGGGCCGGACCCAGATTGACACACTCTAGTTTAGATAAGCGGGAGGGTTATTATGGTGAAGAGGTTGACGTGCAGTGGCAAGGAAGGAGAAGGAGGAGTTATTGGAAGAAGAAGAGAAGCAAACCAGAAACAGGAGCTGAAGATGGATCAGGAGCTGATGATGAAGAAGAAGGAGCCAACAGCCAACCATATTAACTAAAATTTGAATCACACATGAAACGGCACCGTTTTACCAATTGAATTAAATAATAGAAATTGTATTATGTTTCTTCTATTGCATTTCAGAAACACATTTTTTTATTTGTTTTGTTGATATATACATTTGGCTGAAGAGAGAGAGAACACGTGAAATATAATCCTGTTAACTGAATTGCAGAGCTCTTCTTCCTCATTTCTGAATTCTGTTCTTCCTTATTCATTCTTATTTCTCAAGTTAATTTTACCCATTCTGTATTGGAGTTGGTTTTATTAAATATAAGTTGAGGTTTATATTTTGAGTTCCACATTGTTGATTTTGAGTGAAATTTTCCAGTGCTGAAGTTTCATTCATCACATTTTGTCCCTTATTTTCGTACTACAAAATTTTGATATACTATCTCAAAAAATTTGAGTTCCATTCCTTCTGAATTCTATCCTTTTAAAGTTTAGATTAAGAATCAACAAGTTTAGTTTGTTGATTAATAGATTAAGGTGCTATGTTAACTAGATAGAAAGTCATTCTACTTATTAGAAGCAATTGTTTGGAGCCTTCAACACTAAAGGAACAAAATTTCCTTAAAGAAACAACGTTAAGTGGCTACTCTAAGATTTTCTTCTCTTGAATTTGGACTATGTAAGTTTCTAAATTTTGAATTTTTTTGGGTAATTTGCAATTTCGGTCCCCCAACCTTTCAAAAAAGTAACTAATCTAACCCTCAAACTTTTTTTTTTTGCATTGGTCATCCCCAACCTTTGCATTTTGTTGCAAATCACGTCCCTTTGATATATTTTGACGAATTTGCCATTCTCTTTAAATAAACAAAAATATAAAAAAGCTAAAAAAAAAAAAAAGCAAACTGCAAATAAAGTCTTACAACTTTTAAATAGTACAAAATAAGTTCATCTTTCCCAAAACCCACCCACCCCACCCCACCCCACCCCACCCCACCCCCTCCCTAGCGTATAAGGGATAACAACAAAACATTTAAGTGAATGAGACAATAATCAAATAAGAACTCAATGGAATAAGGGAAGAAAATTCATTAGATTAACTGTCCTTTTGGTGCTCAATTTTCTTCAATTCATGCTTCTTGCCAGTGTCAATGTTGTCCTAAAAATTGCTAACGGAGGTCTTAGTGCAATGTGGCTGCCTCAATAGCCATAGATGGAGGTCGTGGCACACAATGGCTACCTCGGCGTTAGTTATCGGAGGTTGCGGTCGTGCACGTGTGACCAATTAGCCCATAGAATGAGAAAGGATCTGGTTGTAACATTTCATCAAGCATGTGGCGATCAGAATTGCAGTATGATTTTTCAATGACTAAACCAAAATTTGCCTCTAATCCCATGCTCAAAGTTGTGCCCATTTGAATATAGGAGTGTCGTATAGAAGAGGAAAATGAGGATTGCAAATGGTGACCTAAAGTATCTCAACATTTCTGACTGCTGTCGGTGGTAGATGCTGCCTCCACAACTGTCGTTGGAGGTCGCGACATGAGCTGAAGACTGGCCCATTGCACCTCTTTTTAGGTGTCAATTTTAGGGCTCGGTGTTAGTTCTTGGAGAAGTTCTGGTTGATGGATCAAAGTGGGACACTCTTAGATTGTTTTTAAAAACAAACGAAGATGAAGAGAGGGAATGATCTTTTGTTGACACCTCAGGTGTTGGTTGCCTGCGCTCGTCTCAACGAACATCGTCGAAGATTGAGGTGGCTACGACTGTGGGCGGAGGCTACGTCATCACCTTTTTGGTGGTTTTTCTTTTTCTTTTATGAGTGCACAGTCAATTGCTAGGGGTGGGGGTGGGGGGTGGGGTGGGGGTGGGGTGGGGGTGGGGGTTTGGGGAAGTTGAACTTATTTTGTACTTTTTAAAAGTTGTAGGACTTTATTTGCAATTTACTTTTATTTTTTTGTGATTTTAGCTTTTTGTATTTTTGTTTATTTAGAGAGAATGAAAATTTGTCAAAATATGTCAAAAGGACATGATTTGCAACAAAACGCAAAGGTTGGGATGTCCAATGCCAAAAAAAAGTTTGGGAGTAGATTAGTTACTATTTTGAAAGGTTGGGGACCAAAATTGCAAATTACCTTTTTTTTTTAATTGTTTGTGCAAATTGCATGTGCTAATAGTTACAAAAGCAACATAATTGTCTTGTTTTCAATCGACTCCTTAACTTGTATCGCGTGAATCTAAAAATGTATTTAGGAGAACTTTTACAAAGTTGAGAAGTACTTCTTCAAAGGTAAAAGTTGTTTTAGTTAAAAATAATGGATGTTTGATTGAACTCCAAAAATTCTTGTTGACTAAGAAAATAACTTTTTAAATTATTTTAGAGAAGCTCAAATTTTGTGTTTCTCCAAAAACTCTACATTCAATTTATACTAAAGTTGAAATTTTTATTTGATAGAACTTTTAAATTAACATAATTATCCTTGTTAATTTACTAAAATAGCAAATATATCCAAATTGTCCTACTTATCAATATATTGATGAAATATTATATTAATTTGTATAATTTAAAGATTAATTTGAAAAATTTATAACATGTTTTTACTTAATTTTGCTATTATTTATAATTTTAAGTATGAAATGTCATATATATGTCATATGTTGATGTATTAAAATATATTATAGAATAAATAATATGATATGTACTAAAATAATATTGACGTGCTAATATAATTAAAATTAATTTTAAAAATTTTATGAGATGGAAATAAATATTATTTATGAATAAATTAATAAAGTTTAGTAAAATAAATATATAGTATTTGTCCCAGTAATAAAACAAATACATTTTGAAGTAATATTGTCAAACACTCAATTTAATATTAATAGCACTTTTTAGATTAACAATCAAACAGTCAACAACTTTTTTGTAAATGCTCATATAGAAAAAATTATACTAGCAAAAACTCTATTCACCATAGCCGTGCCAAACGAATCATAAGTCTTACAACGTCCACATGACTAAATACGTCTGGCTTGATATAACAACACCATTATATAATAAATAATTAGATTCACACCATAGTTTTTATTTAATAATTGCAATGAGGGTCTCCAACTTTTGCTTATTGTTGCACTTATGTTTCCAACTTTTTTTTGCCGCATTCTATACTTGTTGGAAGACGATTATGGGCACAGAGCCATAAGAAGTATTTGAGTTTGTTGAGAGTGGGGGTGACCAGTGATGGTCTTGACATTTTGTAACTAGAATGTTTGATTCAACCTTCTATTAATTAGTATATTTTGTTCCTAACAGGAGCTGAGGTAGCCTTGGACTAGGCTAGCCCAACCCAACCCACTAGTTAAACATAAAATAAAATTAGAGGAATTAATTTGTTTAAGCCCAAATCTATTTTCTAATGTTCTAAGCCTACTAACCCAATAAGTTAATAACCCATTATCTTACAATTGGCCCAAATCTCCAAACCACAAGTCAACAAAATGAAACAAGATCATAACCAAAAGTTCATATTGCAATTTATAGAACGTCATAAAAATTCACAGCTTCGCCCCTACTCGTCATCACTTTTCGACTTCCGTCTTTCAATCTTCATTCAATCAAAAAACAAAAATCAATGACAAGGCGCCGGTGGTTCGCAATCCCCGTGAAGTCATTGTTGAAAAATAAGTGAATGAAAAATTAAAGCTCTTCATTTTTTGAGACGTTCCATCATGTGTTGTTAATGGATAATTAGTGGTGTAACTCTTGTAACTCTCATGTTAATGGTGGATTGGAATTGGAAGGTTACTCTAATACCTATATAAACAAGTCCAAAGTTCCTCATTTCAAATTATCAAAAATTCATCTTGTCTTCCTCTAAGTTTTCTTTTCTCTTTCGGTGATATTGTTCTGGTAGTAGGTCTGTTCGTTGGTACAACCAGTTCTACCGTTGTATCCTGGGAAACAGACTTTCATAACTTACGGTAGGAGACGAATCTGTTTTAAGAAAACTGTACTTGTAGATGTCTCGATTTGCTTTCTTCTTCAATTCTTTATTATGCAGTTTTCTCACTCCTTTTGTTTACTGTTCATTTCTTATGTAATATGTAATTTCATGTTTTTATAAATAAAATGGTTAACAATCTTAAAACAGATTTGTGCTAAACTTATATTACATGAAAAATGAAAAATAGTGAAATACATACGTATGAAACTTGTTTGTAACAATCTTTTGAACTAGGAGAATTTGTACTTTTAGATGCATTCTTTTTCACTTATGGTTGGAGTTTTCTTGATTTTTGTATTCACAAAATTGGAAGGCTTTGTCAAAAGGAATTAAACTATCTAAAGAGAGCTTGGGATTTAAGTGGTCCACTTGTGACCTCTCTCCTTACATGGAAGCCTTTTAGTTGCATGTTATTCAAATCAACAAAACGAAAAGAATGGGTTAAAAATTGTTTTCTGGGATTAGTTTTTTCCAAGTTTCTGTTTTCCTAATAATTATGTTGTCCAAAAACGTATTATGCTCCAAATTTTAATTAATGTTTGCAAGTGTAACTAAACTGAAAATTAGTTTTCCATAAATAGTATCATTTATACTGTTTAATTTTATTTAAAAGTGGAATTGATTTACTTCATGTTTCAAAAATGGCAACTGATCCGATTACTGAAGTTATGGCTAATGAAAACAAGACTGTGGCACAAGTGCCAAGTTTTGCTGTGACCTAAACTGTGACTCGAACCACTGTCCCAACTGTGAATGTTTCGATTAATCATGGAGAGAAACTAGAGAATTTAATAGGTTTAATTTCAAAAGATGGCAACAAAAAATGCTGTTTTATCTGACCACCTTAAATCTTGCGAGATTTTTGACTGAGAATGCTCCGAAACCTAATGAAGGTGAGGGAGATATTCAAACTATCAGTGCCATTGAAGCTTGGAAGCATTCTAATTTTCTGTGCCGTAACTATGTCATGAATATGTATAGTTCAATAAAAACGGTGAAAGAATTATGGAAGTCTCTATATTGAAAATATAAAACCGAGGATGCAGGGGCTAAGAAATTCATTGTTGGCCACTTCCTTGATTATAAAATGGTGAACTCAAAATCTGTGATAAGTCAAGTACAAGAATTACAAGTGATCTTGCATGAGATTCACGCCGAGGGAATGAGTTTGAGTGAAACTTTCCAAGTGGCATCTATTATTGAAAAGCTACCTCCGACCTGGAAAGATTTCAAAAATTATCTCAAACACAAGAGAAATGAGATGAACATTAAAGAATTAATTGTTAAACTTCGCATCGAAGAAGACAACAAGGGTTCTGAAAGGAAGATGTTTAATTCTGCTGTGGCCAAAGCAAACATAGTAGAGCACGGTCAAAGTTTTAAGATTAACAAAAACAACTTTGGAAAAGGACCAAAGATGGGACCGAAAGGAGGTGTGTCCAAGAAGAAATTTCTTGAAAAATGCTACAACTGTGACATAGTAGGTCACAGATCGTCGGAGTGCAGGTTTCCGAAGATGAACAACAAGAAAGAAACAAATGTTGTTGATTACATCACACATGATGTGTCTGAAATGAACCTCGCTGCAGTCATTTCTGAAGTAAATCTGGTGGGATCAAATCCAAGAGAATTGTGGATTGACACTGGTGCTACCTGTCATGTTTGTTCAGATAAAGAGATGTTCAGTTCTTTTGAAGCAACTGAGAATGGAGAGAAGCTGTTTATGGAAAATTTAGCTACATCTGAAATCAAAGGCCAAGGCAAAGTGGTTTTGAAGATGACGTCTGGGAAAAAGCTGACTCTGAACAATGTGCTTTTTATGCTAGAAATCTCCAAGAACCTGGTGTCCGAGTTACTGCTGAACAAGCATGGTTTTCATATGGTGTTTGAGGCAGATAAAGTCATTTTGTCTAAGAGTGGAATGCTTGTTGGAAAAGTTTATATGTCTAATGGGCTTTTTAAGGTAAATGTAATGACTGTTAAGTTGAAAATTAATAAAGTGAATAATTCTTCTGCTCACTTGCTTGAGTCTTCCAATTTGTAGTATGGTAGATTAAAACATGTTAATTATGATACTTTGCGTAGATTAATTAACTTGAATTCCATACATGCATTCTATATTAATTCTAAACACAAGTGTGAAACATGTGTTGAGGTAAAATTGACAAGGTCATCATTTCAAACTATTAAAAGAAGAACTGAACCACTTGATCTTATTCACACTGACGTGTGTGATTTAAAATCTGTACAAACAAATGGTGGTAACAAGTACATCATTACTTTTGTTGATGATAGTACAAAATATTGTTATGTCTATTTACTTAAAAGTAAAGACGAAGCTATAGAGAAATTTGTTCTTTATAAGAATGAATTTGAGAATCAACTCAGCAAAAAAATTAAAGTGTTGAGAAGTGACCGAGGTGGTGAATATGAATCACCATTCGCTGAATTATGTGCTTAAAGCATAATCACACATGAAACCACAGCACTACCTTATTCACCTCAACAAAATGGTGTTGCTGAACGAAAAAATCGTACCTTAAAAAAAATGATGAATGCAATACTATTAAGTTCTGGGTTACCTCAGAACATGTGGGGAAAGATATTTTATCAGCTAATTACCTTTTAAATAAGGTACCCGAAAGAAAGAAGAGAAGACCCGATATTAGTTATGGAAAGGAAAGAAACCTTCCTATAAATACTTGCGGGTGTGGAGGTGTCTTGCCAAAGTAGCTGTACCTACACCGAAAAAGGTGAAAATAGGTCCAAAAACTGTTGATTGTATTTTTATTGGTTATGCACATAATAGTAGTGCTTATCGATTTTTTGTATATGAATCTAAAATTTCAGACATACACAAAAATATGATAATGGAATCGAGAAATGCTTCATTTTTTGAACATATATTTTCGTACAGATCCATAGAGGAAGCAAGCTCCTCTAAACGTACACATGAAGCAACGGACCAAGAAGAACAACCACAAGAAGAAGATGGGGTTGAACCAAGGCGTAGCAAAAGAGTTAGAACTGAAAAATTATTTGATCCAAATTTTGACTTATATGCTAGAAAGTGAACCTCAAAGCTTTAAAAAAGTTGTGAACTCTTCTGAAGGACCTCAATGGAAAGAGGCAATTGAAAGTGAGATAGATCATATTCTGTAAAATCATATATAGGAGCTAGTAGATCTTCCTCCGGGATGTAAACCACTAGGCTACAAATGGATTTTCAAAAAGAAATTGAAAGCAGATAGAACAATCGAAAAGTATAAGGCCAGGCTTGTTATAAAAGGATACAGAAAACGAAAGGCCTTGATTACTTTGATACATATTCTCCAGTAACGAGAATAACATCCATCAGGATGATACTTGTAATTGTAGCTTTGCGAAATCTCAAAGTATATCAAATGGATGTGAAAACTACATTTCTAAATAGAGATTTAGATGAAGAAATCTACATGAAACAACTTGAGGATTTTTCTACTCTAGGGCAAGAGAACAAAGTCTGTAAATTGGTTAAGTCATTGTATGGCTTGAAACAAGCTCCAAGACAATGGCATGAAAAGTTTGATCATGTCATGATGGAATGTGGTTTTAAAATCAACGAGTACGATAAATGCGTTTATATCAAAGACACTAAAAATGGCTATATCATTTTATGTCTTTACGTTGATAACATGCTTATTGTTGGAAGCAACAATAAGATGATTAAATCTACTAAAGACATGTTAATTCAAGATTTGACATGAAAGATATGAGCTTAGTGGATGTGATACTTGGAATTAAAATTTCAAGAACATCAGAGGGAATTGTCCTAAGTCAATCACACTATGTGGACAAAATTCTTGACAAATTTAACAATGATGATTCTGGCATGGCTAGAACACCGATAGATACTAGTCAGCATCTATCAAAGAACAGAGGCCAGAGTATCTCTCAAGTAGAATGCTCTAGAATTATCGGAAGTCTGATGTACTTAATGAGTTGTACAAGACCAGACATATCCTACACAGTTACCAAACTGAGTAGATACACGAGCAATCTAGGAGCTGACCACTGGAAAGGGATAATAAGAATACTAAGGTATTTGAGATATACTCGTAATTATGGGTCATAATATACGGATATCCGGCGGTTTGAAGGATACGATGGCGCTTAATCGGATATATGATATAAAAGACTCAAAATCTACAAGTGGATTTCTGTTCACACTGGGAGGTACAACTATATCATAGAAATCTTCTAAACAGACAGTTATAGCGAGATCCATTATAGAATATGAATTTATAGCCCCGAACAAGTGTGGTGAAGAGGTTGAGTGGTTACGTCACTTCATAGAGGATATTCCTAGATGGTCAAAACCCGCCCGACAATTTGTATACATTATGATAGACAATCGCAATTGGTAGGGATGGCAATGGGACGGGTCGGCCGAGTCCGCCTCATGGTAATTTTGGCCCAGGCGCCATGACCCTAGCGACCATGGGGCGGGTCATGAGGCGGCGCGGCGGGCGGGTAGGCCGTTGGACCCGCCACCCACCCCATGAACAATATTTTTTTTTTTTAAACGAAAATAATTAAAAATATATATATACAATTTTTAAATATTTGTACCAAGCAAAACAAAAAATTATAAGATTTGGGTTGTAGTGTAGTGGTTAAGGTTAGTAGTTTATAAGTTTTAACCCGAGTTTGATTCTTCCTTAGTCCATTTTAGTGAAAATCATAATTTCTACTATATTTTATGATTTTTAAAAAAAAAAAAGGGCGGGTCATGGGCGGGCGGCAGCGGGCGGGCGGGAGAGGTTGCCCCGGACCCGGTCCGGGCAGATTTTTTTCGCCCAAACCCGCCCCTATTGCTTCGTGGGGCGGTAGGCGGCTCTTGGTGGGCGGGCGGGCGCGGGGCGGAGTTCGGGTTGGCGGGTTTTTTTGCCATCCCTAGCAATTGGTAGGGCACAGAGTAATATGTATAATGGTAAGTCTAGACACATACATCGTAGACATAATACCATAAGACAACTACTCTCCGCTAACTTCGGTACTCGGAGCATTTCCACTGGAGTTATCTCTATTGACTATGTGAAGTCAATGGATAATATTGTAGATCCACTAACTAAAGGTTTGAATGGAGTGTTAGTTGAAAAGTCGTCGAAAGGAATAGGACTTAAGATTGGAAGAATAAGTTAATACAATGGAAACCCAATCTAGTTGACTGGATATCCCAAGATCTAAGTTCAAAGGGACAACCTAATTATAAATACTTAATTAGATCACTGTGGGGGTTCTCTCCTACCCATCCCTATAATGAAACAGTGATACCCGTAGAGGAAAGGATAAGCAATAGGCTTTTAATGATTCTTACGTGTGGAGTAGAGCGGGCTACTCTTAATTAAGAAATCACCTATGTGAGAGAGTAGTGGAGCCGCTTCTAAGAGAATTGTGTGAAGCGCAATTCTTGAAAACTCTCGCAGAACTAGGCATATGTTCACGGCCATAAATGAACATCACAATGAGAACTGAACTATGTCAGAAAGAATTCTATGTGAAGTATATCATTGTTTACACAAACGACATAATAGTTCAAGGACATCGCGTCTACTGGTCAGTTAGTAAAGTAAATATACTTTCACAAAGAAATGTTCAAAGGATAACACCTACCTATTCTATGTAGGATTCGGACGTTGAACTTTATCACCGAGTCTTCCGTATCTTTTCAATTTTTCATCCATGTGGGAGATTGTTGGAAAATAAGTGAATGGAAAATTAAAGGTCTTCATTTTTTGAGACCTTCCAAATTCTCAACTTATTTCATCATGTGTTGTTAATGGATAATTAGTAGTGTAACTCTTGTAACTCTCATGTTAATGGTGGATTTGGAATTGGAAGGTCACTCTAGTACCTATATAAACAAGTCCAAAGTTCTTCATTTCAAATCATCAAAAATTCATCTTGTCTTCCTCCAAGTTTTCTTTTCTCTTTCGATGATATTGTTCTGGTAGTAGGTCTGTTCGCTGGTACAACCAGCTCTACCATTGTATCCTGAGAAACAGACGTTCATAACCTATGGTAGGGGACGAATCTGTTTTAAAGAAATTGTACTTGTATAGGCCTCGGTTTGCTTTCTTCTTCAATTCTTTATTCTGCAATTTCTTAACTCCTTTTGTTTACTGTTCATTTCTTATGTAATATGCAGTTTCATGTTTTTATAAATAAAATGGTTAACAGTCATGACGGGGCGAAAATTAAGAATTTTACAATTGTGTGAGTTATCCATAATTGTTTAGTTATTCATTCATAATGTTTTTTGACAGGTTTGGTTCTTTTTCAAGAATTTTACCTTTTCAACTCTTTGTAATTATTTAGCATGAGAGGCAAGTCGTTCAGTTTCTTGATGGTAAGAGATGGCTATCTTACACTTTGTAATTGTATATAATTTGTGAATTGAGAATTGGATGTTGTGATTTGAGACTTCAATATGTGAATTAGAATTTTTATTTGTATTTGTGCATTTATTATTTGTGAATTGATATTTGTATATTTGTTATTTGTGAATTGAGAATTGGAATTTGTATATGTGTTATTTGTTATTTGTAAATTGGGATTTGTATTTGTGTATTTTTGATTTGTTATTTGTGGACTGAAATTTGTATATTAGTTATTTGTAAATTGGGTTTTTAATTTGTTAAATATGAATTTTTGAATTGATTTTGGATAACACATATTGCTTACATGTTGATTAGAATGAAAAACACAAACATCTTCCACTACTTCAACAAAAAAGATGATGATGGATCATCAAGTAACCCAAATGTCCCCACACAATATTCCTACTTCACGTTCAATGTTACCTTCGAAGACTAAAAGATCCAACCTTGAGAATGAATGTATTGTTGAACCATTTCAAAGTAATATTCCATATTATGAGCATGATCCTAAAATACACATTTCAATATTACAATATCCAGTTGACAAGCAAGATGAGGTTCGAAGAGCATATGTTGAAATGAGACCGTTTCAGCCTATATATAAGTATCATGCCGTCAAATTTGGGATTCAAAATCACAGATTTCAATCCTCTTGGTTCAAAAAATTTCTATGGCTTAAGTTTTCTATTGAGCAAGAATGCACATTTTGTTTTCCGTGTTATTTATTTGACAATAATACATCAAAAGGTGACACATTCATAGTCCAGGGGTTTCAAAACTGGAAAAGAGCCAATTCTGACAATTGTGCATTCACAAGGCAAAAGGGGTGGTAATTCACTACATGGGTTTGTTGTGCAAAAATTGGACAACTTGAAAAACTTTCCTCAACATATTGACCAAATGATAGAACATCGAAATTCAAAAAAAGCTAATGATCATCATTTGTGTGTACATATCACTATAGAAAGTGTGAAGTGACTAGCATTGTAATGGTGTGTTTTTAGTGGTCGTGATGACTGTGCTGATTCTAGTAATCATGAAAATTATATTAAATTCAACAAACCACATGGAAGAGCAAACAAAGAAATTGATGTTGTTGTTATAAAACATGTAACTAAAAATGCCAACTATACATTACTACCTATTCAGAATGAGATACTGAAAATTATTGTCGATTGTGTGCAACATAAGATTTGAGAAGAAGTTAGAGATGCTAAATTTTGTATTCTTGTTGATGAATCAGTTGATAAATCTGACAAAGAACAAATGGCTATTATTTTGAGATATGTCGATGTTGATGGATTTGTTAGAGAATGGTTTTTTTAAAGTTGTGAGTGTTGCAGACACAAATACATTGACTTTGAAAAAAGAGATATGTAATGTATTAAAACAATACAAGCTCTTGCTGAAAAATTTACGATCAAGGGTATGATTGTGCTAGCAATATGAGAGGTAAATGAAATGGATTACGAGCTTGATTTCTTAAAGATTGTCCATTTGCTTATTATGTTCATTATTTTGCTCACCGACTACAGCTTGCTTTAGTTGCATTGGCTAAAGAGGTACATTATGTATATCTATTTTTTCAATCATTAGCTTATATTGTCAACTTCGTTACTTCTTTTCTAAGTGTCATTCTCAATTAAAATCAATTCAAGAAGATGAAATTGATGATTTGATAGCATAAGAAAGGAAAATTTCAGACTGGTAATGGGGCTAATCAAGTTTGTACTTTGCAACGAGTTGGAGCTACTCATTGGAGTTCACATTTTTCATCTGTTTAAAGATTGATTGGGTTGTTTGATTCAGCTTGTATCTTGAAAATCTTATTGTCGGAGGATCGAACATCAATATAAGAGGAGAGGCAAAAGGTATGTACAAAGATACTTCTTCAAGACATGCAAGATAATTAGTGAGAAGGTTTTCTTTGGAATGTGGTGCAGTTTTGTACAAGCCATAATATTGATGTTCTTGAATTACATGATCATTATGTGGAAGGAACATGACGTTCTTGTCAACAACAAAATAATATTACAGTTGAGGACTATTATCACTTTCATATTTTCAACATTGTAATAGATTTTCAATTGATGGAAATGAATAACAGATTTACAGAGAAAATACTGGAACTTCTTCAGTTGTATGAGGCTTTGAATCATAATCATGAATCATATTGATGGGTTCAAATCATTCTATATAGATAGTGTTTGTTCTTTAGCTGAGAAATTTATCTTTTGGATTTTACTAAAGAAGATAGAAATGATTTGAAGAGACGATTGGATCATTACAAGTGCGATGTACTTTGTAACCCACAGTTTCATAATGTTGATTATCTTCCTAAGCTATCTCAAATGTTGGTTGAAACAAAGAAGTCACTTCATTATTTCTTAATTGATAGACTGATTCGTTTAGTGTTGACTCTTCCAGTTTCTACAACAACAACATAATGAGCTTTTTCATTAATGAAACTCATCAAGACATCGCTTTATCAATAAAATAGAGAATGAATTTCTATCAAATTTCATAACCATCTATATTGAGAGGGAGATTGCTCTTAGTATTGATACGGAGTTCATCGTTGACAAGTTTTATTATTTGGTGAATAGGAGGGTTCAACAGAAGTAGCATTTTAAGCTATTTGTATTGCACGTTTTTTTTTTAATCTTTTAGATATTGACTTTTAAGTTAATGTAGCATGTTATATCTATGCGTATTGAAGTCGTCATTATGCTTCCATTTTTTTGTTTTCGTTTTTCTCGTACTTTCAAAATTCTTGTAACAAAAATTTTGTCAGGCCACTAGACAAATAAATCCTAGCTCCACCCCTCCCTAATGACGGCTTCTATCTAAACATTCTATTAGGATGACATAGAAAGACTTATTTTACCCTCATATTTTTATGTAAAAAAAAAACACATACACAAATTTGATAAAATATTTGTCCATTTTTTAAAGCACATTAACAGAATATTTGAGCATAAACTATAATCAGAGACAAGATGTGCTAATTTATTGAAGGTGAAGGATAAGAATGTGACTAAAAAAGTTGGGGATATAAATGCAAAATGAGAAAGTTAACCTTCATTGCAATTAAAATGTAGTACAATTAAAAAAAAAAAAAAAAAAAAAATTGTAGTTTAAATATAAGACCACTTGATCAAGTAAAAAATTATGAGTTAAATAAAATTTGTGCAAAATTTTAAATTGGTCCTTAAAGTATCTTTCTGGTCTATTTAGTCACTAAAATTAATTGACGTTACACATAGTCACTCTATTAGAAGCATCCACTTCAGATCTGACGTGACACCCTTAAATTGTGTAGCCTTACTACTTGGCTATATATTTTTATGACATTTAGTCCATGTCACAATTTAATGGCACCACGTTAGATTAGAAGTGAATGCACTAACGGAGTGAACAATGATTTAGTTTTAGTGTCTTAATAAGTCATAACAATACTTTAAAGACTACTTTGAAATTTTGCAAAATCTTCAGTGACTATTTAAGAAATTAACTCAATTTTTTTTTTTTTTTTTTATATAAGCATATAATTTTACTTGTTTCAAACTCCAAAGGGTCCTCCCAATTGAAGTCGATTGAATATGTAATAGGACCACCCATTTTTTATGAGCACGAAAAGAATATTGCACTCTGTTACATTTTTCAAAGTGGCCCCACAGTATTATTAAGTGAAGAAAAAATTTATTGCGCTCAACATACTTCACTAAATGTAATGCTTTTATTCCTATACCTACTTCATCTTCATAAAGTCTATATGTTCAAAATCAATTGTTTGTAAAACATATCTGTCCATTATTCTTTCTAGGTAGGATAAATTGTAAACTCAGTGCACAGCTTATCGTGCAAGTAATAAGTTAAATTTTCGACATTTCATTATGATTATATAATTAGTACTCAATGACAAAAATTAGAGGTTGAGGACCAATTTGCTATTGGAAAAAATAGCATGAGTACAAATTTTACAATTTTCCTTTCTATGTGACATACAATTTCAGTTAATTGACATTCTGTCAAAATTATTTTTATAACTAGTAGTAACAATAATTGACGTGACGATAAAGTTGAATTGGTCTCTCGTTGCTTGAATAGTTTATCAAATTTCTATGTCAACAGGATCTAAGAAATTTTACGTGAGCATTTAGGTTTTTAATCAATCTTTTCTGTCGACGACTTGCAATAAACCCATAATTTATGTTTTTTTAAGAATTTAAATACAACTATTAAATTTTGGGGAAAATATTGGCAATTATGAACTTTAGGTACCAAAGTAAATTAATGACTAAAGGTTGAATTATTACGAGTACAATAGGCACAAATCAGGCCCATCAAGTATCAACATATTAATGGGCTACCATTAGGCCCAGTTACATTTTTATTCGAGATAATTAGGAACCATACTTCTTTTTTAAAAAAATTTAGACATATATTGGATAATTTTTTAATATTACCATTTTCCACTTAATTTTACTGTAACTAAAAATTATTAAAATTTTTAATTAATTTGAATTCAAATACATTTAATAACTGCTTAGCTAATTTTGAGGCACCATTTTTTATCACAATTAATTAGAAGATCAATCAAAGATTTTTTTTCAAAAGATATTATCATTTCTCTTTCTTCTACTCGAATTGATGATGTCTTTCACATATCCTTCGCGATTACATGAAACCCAATCAACCGCTACTCCACCGGTGGCGCTGCCAGCAAAGTACCAGAAGTTCGTCGTCAAGAACTCGACTCCATTCTTCTTGAATAAACGGGAGGTCAGAACAAGAAGAAGAAGGGTTTGAACAAGAAGAAAATGAAGAAAATGAAGATCAAGAATTTCAATGCAAAACCTTTCTTGGTTATGCTTCCCAAGGGTTTTTGTCCTTCATTCAAGCTCACCGCCATGCCATAATATGTACCCGTATTCAGTCACTTTCTTTTTGCAATCTTTCTACTGAAAGACAGCATTGAAGAAAAGTGCAAAAGAGAAAGAAAATCAAAGGAAAAAGGCTCCAAGAGAAATGAGATTTTTAGATAAAAAGTAAGTACACCTGACACACAAATGAGGAATTGTTTGTTTCTTGTTTCTTATGAGTCTCAATAATATACGTATGCATGCATCCAGATGTATAAATATAAATTTTGATTATGCTTTATGCAATTTTATATATCTTCCTTTCGTTTTTTAAAGTTTACAGCGTTACTTACAAGGTTATCAATTTGCAAACCTGATTTGTTAATCCAGTAATGTATGAAGAATAATACGTTAAAAAGTAATAAATTTTGATACTTTCTTGTGTAATTAGGCACTACCTAATATGTTAATGTTAATTGTTAAATTAGATTATTGATACATGTTTGTGGTACGTATGTATGATAACTACATGAATGCATTTATCATTTTTGCATGTTACTGAATTTGGTTGAACACCAATAAGTCAGCTTAGTATCAAGTGTTAAGGTCTTTTTATGCGTTGATGATGTCGAATTTATAACTTTTTACCATCGTGAATTCTCTCGATAAAGTCGTATAACCATATGATTATATTTCTGGTTTTTGTGCACAGTTGTTAATATTTATTGTTATTACAATACCATATTTTCACGCGCTAATAATGCACCGTTAACTAATAGTTACGTCGTTACACTTTATTGATATTTTGTAGTTACCGTGTTTCGAAAACCACATCGGGTTCTAGCGATATTTTCTAGAATTCAATTTTTGACATAATTCTCGAACTTGGCATGTATGGTGATTCCTCTTCTTGGTGATAATGGAATATTCTATTTTTTTTTCCTTAAAATTGAGTTTTTGTGATGAATTTTGGATTTGGATCGTGATACTTCTTTTTGTTGATGATGAATGATGCTATTGGGATTCAAATTCAATTTTTGAGATAATTTTGGGATTTGGTGATATCTATTTTTGTAAGTGATGAAATAGCCAAATGAGAATGTTGAAATTGAGCAATTATAGTTTGTATTTATTATCAAGTAATATAAACCATTTTTAATTGAAAACAGTATTTATGTCCTTTTTTTTGTTTCATCTAGTAAAATTGTAGTTTAGTTACATATATTAGTCATTTATGTAAATTTCCCTTTTTATTCTCATTTGGTTTAGAAAATGGGGTTATTAACGTAAATGCTTGAATGTATTCTGTTAATTGCAAATCTAATGGATTGAAAAAAATATTTAAAATACTAAATAGAAAAAGAAAATAGAATATTCATTGGATAGTTAATGGAAGTTATAAATCATCGTCCTTTCATTTCCGGTTAGGCCTTTACTCAAACATCACATCCACAAGCGACTTCAACAAGAGATAGTATCACGTCCGAGTTTCTGCAATCCGTCTCCAGTTTTGAAAATTATAGCCGGAAATATATTCAGACATTTCTAGGTATTTATAGTGATATATATCTTGAAGCATTGTTGATAGATTCTAAATGAAAGTAATTCTATGACTATCGTATGACATTGTTGCTCAATAACAGTTTGTTTTTTCAATTAGTTCATTGATTCGTAACAATCATATTCGAAGATAATTTCTTGATTGTGGAAATAGAGAAATTAAAAATCAAGAAGATATTCATCAGATATGTATCTGTTTTAAGTTACATTCGACTTTTTTGGTAAGTTGAATTTTTTTTTTTGAATTCTAGAAAATTTGAAATAACAAATTAAACCATTGAACTGAATGAATCAACGCAACACTGCTTTTTTTTTTTTGAAATACAATGAAAAAAAGTGTTAATGAACCAAAAAGTGTGTTAGATACTTACTCTAAAATACAATGACAAAGGTCCATGTTTTTTTTGGGGGGGGTATATTAACATCATTTACAATTAGTATCATTTGTCGAAAACAATAATAAAGAAATAGTGACTTCAATATGTCCATGATAAGTGTCGATTTACACTTATCGGGACTATCAAAAGTAGATAATTGTATGTACTCTTAAGTGAATATTTACTTAATTATGTGTTGATTTAATTATTTTAGGTTGAAACCCGAGTTCGAATGGAATTGGAGAAAAACAACTCAAAATAGGCAAATAATGACTGAAAATGCATAAAGACTTGGAAAGGGGGACCAATTTATAAATATTTAAAAGTTTAAGGACTTGGGTTGCAAATAAAAGAGGACTAAATTGAAATAGAAGAAGAACTTAAAGGACTAAAGTGCAGAACAATGAAAGTTGAAGGACTTGGGATACAAATACGAGGACTAAAGAGGAAAAAGGACAAATTATGAACAAATATGAAGTGGAGACCAAATAAAATACACATCAAAACTTGGAGGACTGAAACTTGCAAATTGTGATTGGAATAAAATTTTGCCAAACTTTATGTTTGCCACGTGGTCAAACGGCTACTTGACCGTGGCAATGCGCTTTTGGTTCATCTGGACTTTTTTTGGCTTATTTTCAACTCTAGTTAGAGTTTTTTTTCGTCATTTCACGTGCATAGGTTTCAAAATTAGTAAAACACAATATAAATACCTGACCTCTAGGTCAAAAGAAGGTTGTTGATTTTTTGGAGAAAAAAACTATGAAGAACAACGAAGATTTTGAAGATTGGAACGTGAAGACAAAGAATTCTTGGTGCAAAATATTCAAGTTCTTCTCATCTTTTATTCAAGATCCGGTTATGTATTCAAATCTCTTCATCTTTTCTTTCTCTAGAATTATGAATAGTTAAACTTAAAGTTTGGATGAATGATGTAACCTAGTTTAATTCTTTGTTTTCGACTCTCAAGTTTTGAATTATAAATTAATTAAGCATTTGATTTTACTTCTTCTCTTAATACTTGAAATAATTGGCCCTTTTTTGATCATTGAATTGTGGATTATAATGAACCGAGAGTTAAATTATTAATCTAGACTATGTAGTAAAATTCGACAATTAGATAAAAGGTAGAGATACACTTTTGTTATTGTCGCGATCTTGAATTGAATTCTTAGGAGATTTAATACATCTAATTAAGGACCATTCTGACTTCATAAATTGATTTAATTAGATATGACTAATTTGAATTCGAGAGAGGTAAATTATGTTAAATTCATGAATTCGACCGAATACAACTTTAGGAATAAATCTTGAAAAGAGAAATTAGAGATGACAACTGTGGTGAACTCGTGAATCCACACGCTTTAATAACCATCTATTCTTAATTCTTAATTTTTGTTTTCACAAAAGTTATTACACTGTTTTCTAAAATTCATAATTATAATTAAAAATCTCAAATTAATTTAATTTAAAGTGTTTTAAACAGATTAGCATTAAGATTAATTTAACTATTATATAAATAAGATAGTCTTCGTCGAAACGATAATCTGGACTTAATAGGTCCATTTTATTACTTATGTGCGATATTGTTCACTTGCAGATTACATAATTTTCACAACAAGTTTTTGGCGCCATTGTCGGAGACTATTCTTATTTAATATTAGTTTAGATTAATCGTTAATGTTAGTTTAATTTCTATTTTATTATTATTATTATTTTTTTTTATTATTATTATTTATTTATTTTTTATTATACTTTTTATTTTTCTTCTTTGTTTTTTTACTACATAAAAAGTGTTCGTTGCATGCTCAGTACACAATGCGGCAATCTTGAGACTTTCGATCCTGAGATTGAACGTACTTTTAGACGAAGACGCAAAGAACACAACCAAAAATAAAAAGATCAGCAACACATTCAAATGGTAGATGCACAAGTAAGAAGAGAAGCTGATCAAGAAGCAGCCCGATTGGCAACTCAACAAATTCAGCAACATTATGATTAATAAGTAGATGATGATGGAAATATGCCAATGGCTCAATTCTTAATTCTGGTAGCAGCTCTTGATCGTTTAAGCATAGTTTATTCTACTTTTGGTTGGCATGACTTTCAATTGAGGATCAATCTGATCAATCTCTTCAACAATAATTTGCAATTCTATGGAAAGGCACATGAAAATCTGAATACTCATCTCTCCAGATTCCTACGGATGTGCCATAACTTTCAGTTTCAAAGAGTGAATGATGATGCCATCAGATGTCGGTTATTTTCCTATACATTGAGGGATGGGGCTCTAGAATGACTGGACTCAGAACCACATGCTAGTATCACCATATGGGATGACTTAGCTAGAAAATTATGTAACAAGTATTTTTTACTAGCTAAAGTAGCCAAGATGAAGTTAGAAATCTCTAACTTTCAGAAAATGGATGGGAAAAAGTATCATGAAGTTTGGGACAGATTCAAGGAGTTGCTCAGAAAATGTCCAAACCATGGAATTAAAAAGGGTCAACAAGCTCAATATTTTTACTCTGGGTTGTCTCTTCAATCCAAATCAATAGTGGACTCCTTTGCAAATGAGTCCATTACGAATAAAAATGTCAATGAAGCATGAGATTTATATGAGCTGATTGCAAATACACATACCATGTTTTTATCTAATCGTGCCACTCTAAGAAAAGTAGCGGTATACATGAAATTGACAGTCAATCAGCTACTAATACACAACTTGGTGCATTGACAAAGCAGGTGGAGCTCTTTGTTAGAACACAAACGCAAGGAATGAATACAATCCAAACAACCATTATGTGCGAAAACTGTGGGGCTAACCACTCAACGTCAGATTATATGTTATTGGCCTATCCAGAACAGGTCAATTTTGTGCAAAATAATACACATCAACAATATAATCCATATTCACAAACATACAATCCGGGTTGGAAGCAACACCAAAATTTTAGGTGGTCTGAGAATCAACAAAGTGACAATGCCTATAATGCTCAGCAAGAAAGAGGACCAAGTTTGGGAAAGATGTTCCAAAAATATATGTAGAAAACTGATAAAATATTGGTGCGGTTGGACACAAACTGTCAAAATCAACAGGTGTCTATCAGAAAAATAGAGACTTAGATTGGCCAATTAGCCCTGCAATTGTCAAATAAGAAACCATGTACTTTGCTTAGCAAAACAATGACAAATCCAAAAGAACAGGTAAATGCAATCACTACTAGGAGTGGGGTACAATTGCCAGAAATTCACGTGAAAAGACTAGAGAAAAATGACAAACAGTTGGTAGTTGATGA
Source organism: Forsythia suspensa (assembly GCA_023638005.1). NCBI lineage: Eukaryota > Viridiplantae > Streptophyta > Magnoliopsida > Lamiales > Oleaceae > Forsythia > Forsythia suspensa. The sequence goes on along the minus strand of CM042673.1, from coordinate 44,123,953 downwards.
AGAAGAAATTGGACAACAACATGCAAAATCAAAAGAAGAAGTTTCAAAGAGATCTGTTGAATCATCAAAAGTGAGGGCGCCAATTTTTGTCAAAGCTTGTGTGCCACCAATTCCATTTTCTCATTGCAGAAGCACAAGCTCAACAAGCAGTTTGAAAATTTTTGAAAGTTTTCAAGAAACTTCACATCAACATTTCTTTCGCCGAAGCGTTAGCCTAAATACTATTGTATTTAAAATTTATGGAGAAAATGTTGTCCAAGAAAAGAAAACCAAATGAAAACTAGATAGTAGCTTTCACTGATGAGTGTAGTGCTATTATGCTAAATAAGTTGCCTCCAAAGTTAAAAGATCCAGGGAGTTTTAAATTACCTTGCACATTTGACATTTTTTATAATTTTAATGCTTTATGTGATTTAGGTGTAAGTGTAAATTTGATTTCCCTTTCTGTCTACAAGAGATTAGGTTTGGGAGATGTTAAAGCAACGACTGTGTCTCTACAGCTTGCTGATAGATCAATCAAACACCCACGGGGTGTGGTTGAGGACATGCTCATGCTCATCAAGGTGGATAAGTTTTTCTTTCCTTTTGACTTCATTGTCCTTGATATCGAAAATGACCGAAATATAATAGTTATATTGGGACGACCATTTTTAGCGACGAGTCGAGCCCTTATTGATGTTGAAAAATGTGAGCTAATATTGAGAGTACATGATGACGAACGAGCAGTATTCAGTATGTACATTGTACCCGAGCAACTAGTCGACCTCGAAGAGTGTTTTAGAGTTGATTAAGGGGTGAATTGGCTAAGAAAACTGGAAACCGGATACAGATGGACTAGTTGCACCAATTAAAGATGAAAATGTCTAATTTAAAATATGGAGAACAAAGGATAAATAGTGCAAAGCTGGTAATTGCGAGCAATGCAAGACTTCCAAAGCCCAATTCAAGCCTTCATAAATGATACTTGTAAATAGTCGAGCTCTAGATTATAAATCGAGCACTTAATAGGAGGCAACCTATTTTTCTATCTCTTATATGTTTATTGCATTGCATAAAATTTTAGAACTGCATTAGGAAATAGATCACGTTTCCTGATTTTTAGTAATTGTGTACATTTAACTTTTTTTTTTAATATTTCAGGCTATACATCGTCATTCCAATTCCAATGCGTATTGATCAGCTGAAAGTTTGATGTTGTCTCCACTCCTTTTGATTCGGGTTAACTCTTCCCTTTTTATTTATTTCGCTTTCTTTTGTCACATTGAGGACAATGTGGATTTTAAGCTTATGGTGACTTTTTTATTTTCGTTATTGTTGTGTGTGTTGTGTATGTTGGATAGCTTTGTTAGCTTATGATGATATCTATTTGAAACTGTTATCAATTCATGAATTATGACTTGGTGATGCTACTTAAGTTGTTTTTATAGACTATACTTATCCATGTGAGATACGATTAAGTGTGAGCGCAATAGTCATGAATATCACTACATTTGGTTGGTATGTTAAATAGAATACAATGAAACAATAGTAAACACAAGTTGTGAAAATCAAGACCACCAATTGACAACTGAATTACCTAACTAGTTGAAAGGATAGTTTGGAGGTGGTTAAACCAATGCGGAAGGTATTTAGATAGGTATTGATTCCGTGTATGATTAATATTTGTGTGGAGTGTATTTGGCTACCAGGTAGAATCTAGGTATTGACCGGATGCTAAGAATCTAATCCCCGCTTATTTATCTTGCACAAAAAAAAAAAGGCATTACACTTGCATTATCTTATACCTCTCTTTGTAGTCTAGTTGACTCGAGTAATAAAGCTTATATGGGTTCTCAAAACTCGGTACCCTAAAGTCTATCAGACTTGGGAGCCATCGACCTAAAGCTCGCTACAAGGGTCATCTATAAAGCTTAAGGGAGTGAGGTCTTACATATAAGATAAGATAATAAAAAACAAACAACTAAAAGCAAGATTGAGCTTTTGTGCACATAACTTGGAGATTTAGATAACTAGTGGGTTTGACTTACCTAGTGGAAGCTTGATGGTCGAAGCATTCAATAAATGGAGAATCATCACAGATCTAGTTATGAACTGTATTAGCTAGACCTAACCAACTTTTGAACAGTAAAAGAATAAGTGTTTTAGGAGCAACTCTAGAATTAACACCCATTGTGAGAAATTGAATATCAGTATGGGAGTGTGTATTCTTACGAGAGAGCAAGAAAATATTTGACCATTGGAGGACGGAATATCACCAATCTAAAGGTTCGTGTTGATTAGTTTGACTATGCACACACACATATGTCTGTCGAGCATCGGATAAGTAAAACTAATTGATTTTGGTAGCATGATTTATAAGTTTTTTATGAATTGTTTGATTGTTTAAATAACCTGAGACAATTATGGCAACCTATTTGTTATAGTAAATTTAAATATTATTTGTTTAATTGTTTAAGTAAATAGTCATGTTTGAGGATGAATAAATATTCAAGTTTGGAGGTATTTGTTTGATATGTGTCGATTTACACTTATCGGAACCATCAAAAGTAGACAATTGTATGTACTCTTAAGTAAATATTTACTTAATTATGTGTTGATTTTATTATTTTAGGTTAAAACCCGAGTTCGAATGGAATTGGAGAAAAACAACGCAAAATAGGCAAAGAATGATTGAAAATGCACAAAGACTTGGGAAGAGGGACCAACTTGTAAATATTCAAAAGTTTAAGGACTTAGGTTGTAAACAAACATGTGGGGACCAAATAAAATAAACATCAAAACTTGGAGGACTAAAGATTGCAAATTTTGATTGGAATCAAATGCCAAAACTTTCTGTTTGCCGCGGTCAATAACGGTTTGATCGCGGCAATGTGCTTTTGGCTCGTCTGGACGTTTTTTGGCTTATTTTCAACTATAGTTAGGGTTTTTTTCATCTTTTCACGTACATGTGTTTCAAAATTAGTAAAACACTATATAAAGATCTAACCTATGTCAAAAGAATGTTGTTGATTTTTTGGATAAAAGAACGGCGAAGAACACAAAAAACAATGAAGATCTTGAAGATTGGAACGTGAAGACGAAGAATTCTTGGTGTAAGATATTCAAGTTCTTCTCATATTTTATTCAAGATCTGGTTATGGATTCAAATCTCTTCATCTTTTCTTTCTCTAGAATTGTGAATAGCTAAACTTAAAGTTTGGATGAACGATGCAACCTAGTTTAATTCTTTGTTTTCGACTCTCAAGTTTTGAATTATAAATTAATTAAGTATTTGATTTTATTTCTTCTCTTAATGCTTGAAATAATTGGCCATTATTTGTCATTAAATTGTGGATTGTAATGAACCAAGAGGTAAATTATTAATCTAGACTATGTAGTAAAATCCGGTAATTGGATAAAAGGTAGAGATATACTTTTGTTATTGTCGCGGTCTTGAATTGAATTCTTAAGAGGTTTAATGCGTCGAATTAAGGATCATTCTGACTTTATAAGTTGACGTAATTAGATAAGACTAATTTGAACTCGAGAGACGTGAATTAGATTAAATTCGTGAATTCGACCGAATACAACTTTAGGAATAAATATTGAGAAGAGAAATTAGAGATGATAACTATGGTGAACTCGTGAATCCAAATGCTTTAATAACCATATATTCTTAATTCTTAATTTTTTCTTTCACATAAGTTATTACATTGTTTTCTAAAATTCATAGTTATAATTTAAACTCTCAAATCAATTTAATTTAAAGTGTTTTAAACAGATTAGCATTAAGATTAATTTAACTATTATATAAATAAGATAGTCTTTGTGGAAACGATAATCTAGACTCAATAGGTCTACTTTTTTACTTGTGTGCGATATTTTTTACTTGCAATTACACAATTTTTCACAACAGTCCACATAATTGTTTATGATATAACGTAGTTGTTACTCAAATAACATAGTTGTTACTGGATTAGCATCGTTTGTCGAAAATAAAAAAAATAAAGATATAGTGACTTCAATTTGTTAACATAGTTGATCAAAGACAAGAAAATTAGCATGCATGTTATATGTTACTGGACAATGTATGAAAATTATATTTTGTGGTGTAGGTATAGGACTGTTTAGTGTTTTGGTTTACTACGATGATGAGTAGGATCGTTCACGAACTTATGATGCTTACTTAATTGTTGGAATAATAGTCCTCTTGGAATGTAGTTATATGAAGTTAGAAGAGATAATAATGGAAGAATTAAATCGGGATCAGTCACGGTATACAATTACAATACAATATCAGGTTTTGGCCAACGGCCTCCTTATCAAGATTTGCAGCGATAGTTAGTTATATTTCTATATTCAAATTAAAAGGAACAAATTAGACTTAACAAAGTGCCCACTGTATGTAGATATTGAAAATGTTACTTGCAATAAAGATAATGTGATCTTCTTTGGAAGTGAAGTGACATTAGATGATACTAGTGTATATCCCCACCGATTAGCACGTAGATTTCTACTTATGGTTGTTTGGATAATTCTTCGATCCCCATTCTGCCAACTATCGAAGAGATGGGTTCTACGATATGTCCAGAACAAACTATTGATGAAAATGAGTGTGGCGTAATCTCCTGTCCTAGTATTGAGGATGTTAAAATGAATTCAGTTTTCAAAACTAATGAATTTTTGGCATCAAGTCTAGCTCTATACACAATTCACTACCGATTTCAGTTTAAGGTTAACAAATCAGACAATAATGAGTACTTTTAAAGTGCTTGAATGACACATGCAAATGGGGGCTTCAAGCTCTGGTAATTGTAAGGACGAATATGTTCAAAATAAGATACATAAAGAATAGTCACACATGCTCATTGGATGCAACCTTGGGATATCATAGTTAAAGCAACTTGTTCGTTGATTGCAAGCTCCATTAAATACAAATATGTCTCTGTAAGGATGGTATACATGCCAACTAATATCGTAAGGGATATGATGAGAACTTACGAATATCCGTTAGTTACAAGAAGGCTTAGAGAGCTCATGAACGTACACTGAAAATAATAAGAGGTGATCCAAAAATGTCATTTGGAAGGCTACCGGCATATCTGCACATGCTTAAACAAACAAATCTAGGATCATATACAAGATTAGAAACAAACGATATCAACAAGTTTCTGTTTAGCTTTGTGGCATTGGGGGCATCGATAGAGGGATGGAAATATTGCAAACCTATTATCATAGTTGATGGAACATTTTTAACAAGAAGTTATGGTAGGACTCTATTTACAGCTTGTACACATGATGCTAATAACAATATTTCCATACTAGCTTTTGGTGTTGGTCATTAAAACCATTATTCATGGGAGTGGTTCGTTCTACAATTGAAAGAAGCATATGGACAACGTGACGGGCTTGTTATCATTTCTTATCAACATGGTAGTACAGAAAATGCAGTTTTGAAGGTTTATCCTAGTGCAATGCACAGGGTATGCTGTTACCATCTATATCAGAATTTAAAAAACAATTTGTTAAAAAGGCAAAGTTCATAAGACAATTCAACGCAGTAGCGAGAGCTTACACAGTATCAAAATTCAAAACCCAAATGAGATTGCTATACTTGATTGACGGAGATATTTGGAGATATCTGGTTAATATATACATCTACAAGAAAAAATTGACTAATTTGAAATATTAATATTAATGTAGGAGGGCGACAGATACCATAAGTGGTCCAGAGCTTACATGTCTTCAAATTAATTCTCTACAATTACATCAAACATTGTAGAGTCGATTAATTCAATTACCAAATGATCTAAAAATTTTAGAAGCATTGTTCAAGTCCTTGCGTTGTGTAGTACAAACGTGGTTTTACAAGAATTCAAATAATGCAAAAAAACATTCACAGGACTTGGATCAAGATTTGAGAGCATGATGAAGGAAAGGTCCATGAAATCATTAGGGCTGGAGGTATGTCAACAATTGTAATTCTTGATTAGTTAATTATACAAGTCTATTTTACTGACTTATGTTATAAAAGAATAATTGTAACATTGATTGTATTATTTTAGTAATATTAATTGATTTCAATCTTTTATTGATAACCAAACAGTTGTTACCATCGAGCGAGAGTGCATACCAGGTGAACGATGAAACAACGTCGTACTTGGTAAGGATTGATAAAAAGGTTTTCTCCTGCAAACGTTTCTAGATTGATGAAATACGATGTCCACGTGTAATCGTACTACTTGGTAGAAATAACATGTTGATCTATGACTACTGTTCACCTTACTATAGCAAGGAATTATATCTGCGAATGTAAATCGGTATATGGTTGTTCTTGCTCTTGTTTCAAAGAGGAGCTCTGGAAGACCGCATGAGAAAAGGCATCGTACGGTGTATGAGGTTAAGAGGATATTGAGATGTAGTCATTGCTTGGAATATGGTCACAACATAACAAAATGTAAAAATCCAGCACCATTAAGTGCAAACCTGGGACGGAAAAGGAAGGTGGATTCTAATACTAGTTTGGAGGTAAATATTTGAACTTGTTGTTTATTAATTATTGGTTTAACTTCAGTCTTGTTTATACTAATATACAAATGTTAGCAGGGAAATTATACAAAAAGAGTTACTGTAGACTAGAAGTTTTGACTACAGTTTTTATTGATAATTAATGTAGTTTATTTTATAGATTTTGGTTACATATGTCATTAGCGAGATGATGGATAGCCATCTGTTTGCTTTAAAATTTGAATCTATATTTCCATTTCACTGATACGTTGGGTTGTGTTTTGAATGTAATTTTTCCATTGGTGATCTGCGTTAATATCAATTTGCTGTTTCTATTTGGCTTAAATTCGAAGGTTTCAACACATATTGATTAGATTTCGTGAGCACCATATTTCTATATAGATGCTAGGGATGAGTGCTGAATTTCTTCAATACATATCAATGATAACAATATTCATCTTAACTACCAATGTAGCGATGTGATCGGTGCTTTTGATTCCTAATTATCACCAATTATTAGTTGAAACGATTGCATATCCGGGTAGTAACCGTCAATATGTTGGCGTAATCTCAATAAAAAGTTGAATATTTAATTTCAACAAAATAGAAATCAATGAATCAAAATAAAGATGTCAACATTTCATTCACAAGATCACTTTAAATGTCTGGATAGTACTATTTAGGCAACCATAGTAGTGACCCGAAATAATAATACAATCTAACATTCTAAAAAAAAAGGCATAAACAATATGATTCAATTTATTATGAAGACAAATTCTAGTTCCCAAAATATTCTAACACATTGAGATGTTCATATTGTATAAATCAAAAATCAAGTGATACCATGACAAAAACGTGTTTGTTGATTGAAAAAAACAACCATCTTTTCAGAAATAATTAATACAAGTATTTTGTGACTTTGATGTACTATCGCAGTGCTACTTATCAATTACAATAGTGCTACTTCGACACCTTTGACAACGATATATCAAGTTTCTCGATTGCGTACTTGTACAGCTGAACCGCCATGTTGTATTGAGCCAACTGGGTATCGAACTTCTTCGGCACCTGATTTATCTTCTTCTAGAAGATGTACTCTGCGTACTTGATAACAAAGATCGCACAGTCACCGCTAGAAAATATATTAGAGAAGATAAGGAATCGTAAAGCTCGATAGGTTTGAGTTTGTATCAAAGAACTTCTAGTTCTAGGATGAAATGTCCAAACACTACAAGATAGAAACCGTACCCATTTGTTTTGATGTAGAATGTATTTGCACAGTCTGCATGACAATAGGCTATCAGGGGGTTATATACTTCATCATCTTGGATTGTCTAATGAGGTGAGAAATAATGTGCCGCAGAGGATTCACAGCAGCAAGTACAGTGACGTCCATGATTGTTTTGTAAGAGGAGTTGTATACATCAAAGTGCCAGTTCGCTATGTCACAATGTGCTAAAATCTAATGAGCGCATTTATCCATAAAAACATAAATATATATGTGATCAACGTCTCCCCCAGTTATGCCCAAACCATATCTTTTTCCTAGTTGGATATGACATAAGTGAACTATGTTTTTCAATGGCTCTGCTATCCTTCATAAATTTGTCAAAGATGGAACAAATCTTGGAATCGAAAACACAATTAGTAGACGTCGCCCTAGATTCATTTAGACTGCTGAACTTCATCTTGATTCTCATAAAGTAAAATATCGCATCGATATGCTGCATTGATTTGAATGACAACAAACATATGAAGGTTTCAAAATAGAATGAAATGTGAAATGTGATAAGATCGAAAAATGTACCCCGTCGTTCAATGGTACTCTGACCTACTTCAAGTCATACCACCAAAGCATGTCTCTGAAAACATAGACTTTTGTGATTTTGACATGCTTCTGCACAATATGCTGAAATACATTAACGTTTGATAATGCATTCACTTTACCAAGGCATTATTGGTTGGGATGGATGATTTAATCCCACTCTTGTTGGATAAGAATATAGAAAAAGGTTGTCAAATATAGTATTTAGTGTTTAGCATAGTAAAAACAACAATCATAACCATTTGACGTAACGCTACTGAAATGAAAAAAAAAAAAGAAATTTAAATCATATCGCGGCTCAATCATTCAAAATTAAAAAAAAGTTTACATATAAATTAATGACAACATATTCATATTTACTGATTTAATCAAGTAGTAATTTATAATTTTTGGGCTAATGTGTCACCATTGTGAGTTAACGTTCTCTATGTATCATGATAGAGTAACCATTAAATGCATTCTTCAATTAACAAGATGATATAACACAAATTCATGTTTCGACAATTGAAAAATGATCATGATGATAACACCAATCAGTAAAAGTGATGGTGAATAACAAAAATCAATATCCAACTTTTGATACATGAAGATGTATTTAACGAGATAGCGTAACATCATGCATATCGGTAGTTAGGTCACATGTTAACATTCAGAAAAATGACTAAGACAAAATAAAAAAAGTGTCAAATGTATAGAAATATAAATTGAAGAAATAGCATTTAACTAACACTATGCGTGTTAATAAATATTGTTCGCGAGCAAATAAGTGTTAACTTTATGAATCAACAAACTTGCATGATAACAAAGTAATAGTTTGGATAAAAGGTCATAGTCTACATAATAACAATCGTTACCATATATAAAATTATGGAAAATGATAATATTATTGAATTCGTGCCATCAAATGGAATGTTTTTTAGACATATCAATTAACAGAGCGTGTTTAACAATCCGGATAAAACTCTCGAACAATTGTATTTACATTAATGACATTTTGTTAAAACAATAAAAAATCTGGAAATAAAATTAAGAAGATTCATGCAGTTGATCATGATAGATTGACTTTTAGACAAATATACTCATTATACAAGTTGATTAATTTGTTGAAATATTCTCAAAGTACAACATGACTATTGTGAGATTTGAGTGTCCTTTTCAAATTTTAAATTGGAAACTGGAATCTCCACATGTAGACAAATACATAGATGGTACAATTCAAAATTGTGACTAATAGTTCATCTAATAAAAAATACATTAAAATACATGTTTGTGATTTTAAAATGCAAATGAAAACCCATTGCACACAAACAGTATCAAACAAAAATAAACAACAACAAAATGCACAAAAAAACATTAAAACATATAAAATGTTTGGCCTCTGTTTCATACATTAACAAAATTACATGTTTATTAACATTATATTCACACATGCAATTGAAGAAATATATAGTACTAAAAAATTGCACATTTCCCCCATCCTTGATGAGTGTGTGATCTTCTTCTGTTGCATCTTGTTTCTGGTTTTGCTGCTTCAACAAATTTTTTTTGGGATGCGCTATTACGCCTGAAAGGACTTTAGTCTTGATTTGTTGATGGTACGGGATGAGGTCATCCTTAAATTTCTGTATAAACAAGTAGAAACTTGATTACGTGGAAAGATAAAATTGTATTGTACTATTGAAATAACTAAAAAAACATATAATGTTGGAAATCAAAATAGTAGAGACGAAGTGTATTACACTCAAAATAATGAATTCATTGATTATCCTAAATTATCCAAGAGTGAAAAGGTCATTGGATCCTGGTAGAGAATACGTGTATGATCAACCAGAGATGTGGAGAAATTGATTTTACCCTTTCGATAGGAAAAAAAAACAAGTTACTTTGAAAAGTGAATGACTTCAATTACTTTAGGGGTATTTTTGTTTTTAGTTATTTGGCATATTAATCCCAACAATTAAGGAAGATAGGATTTAGTGCCTAGAAAATATCACATCTGTTAGTAATTGCATTTGAATTTTGAAAATTTAAATTATTGGTTTATATATATATATATATATATTAGATAATTATATATAAAAATTAATTACAATCTAGTATATTTGAAATTCATTAAAAAGGCGGGATTTCTAATTATATATATATATATATATATATATATATATATATATATATATATATATATATATATATATATGATAATTAGTATTATTATAAAATTAATTACAATCTAGTATATTTAAAATTCATTAAAAAAGGCAGGATTTCTAATTATCACAAGAAAATGTCTGGATAATATTTCATTAGGATTAATAATAAAGGTATTTATAGCTTCTTACAAAATGAAATATCTAAACTAATTCTTTAATTTTTGTCAATTATATATGTATTTAAATCTTTTCATTCTATAGAAAATTAGAGATAAAGAGTATCCTTGTAAAATGAACGCACATAAATTTTGAATAAGGTGATATAAGTGTATAATGTGGTACTCGAGTTGAGTACAAAAAGATAATTGATTTCATAATTGAATATACAAAAAATATATATATTTAATTTTGATCAGAAGTAAAGATAAGTAATGTGTAAATTATCTTCAATATTGATGTTACCTAAAAACATGGGGTCGCTAAAGTGCTTCTCCAATGATCACAAGTGTATCTCGATACTTCAATAACTTGAAAAGGAAGTGGGAGAACTCCTCCACATTCTTCCTTCGGCATGAGAAATAGTGTCTTTCTATAGAGAAAAATACTGTAAGTATTGAAGCTATTAATATGAGAAATGAATTTTAAGTAAAATACATTGGGATCACGTGACTTAAAAATCATCAGACACATGTCGGTTCTTGAACGTTAGATCTAGGGTTGATTTTTCATGGTACTATAGCATGAAGATCTTTGGATACTTGGCGTATTCTTGCTTGTAGATCTAGGGTAAGTTTACCCTAATATAAATATACAAGGATCTATTGACATTTGTTACGTCTTACGTCATTTGATTTAGGATAAACTTGTCATGATATAAAGATATAAGGACTGACAAACACATATTTTGGACAACAAGAAAATTGCTTTTGATCCACTTTCATGGACGGGGTTTGACTTACAAAATATGAGCATGGGATGATCAGATCGTGGGGTGGTCAAGGGTTCGAATCACTGGGGATATGAAAGAAATTCACTTTAGGGCGCAACCCCTAGTGGACAATACGTAAGCTAATGGTTCTCGAAATATCTCCTGAGCAAAGGGGCTTGTAGGAGAAAGTCCGTGAACGTTACACCGGGTAGTACCTGATTACCCTTTGTAGATGGGTACTACTCAGCCATCACCTCCTGCCTTCGTGTGGGTTGAGATATTTTTAGGTATTGATTTTTCATTTTGATAGTATCGAATTAACTTTCCAATCAAGATGAACATTGGGTTCAAGTAAGATTGAGGTTAATACAAAATATAACGTCGACCTAGATTCTCAATCGAGAAAGAGTATCATGAATCAAGTATAAAAGAGATTTGATATTTTAATTATGTAGTATTAATATTTTTGCATCATAATCAATGCTCTTCGACTAAAAGTTTCAAGAAATGTAAATGGTTTGTGTTTACCAAGATTGGATTTAAATATTATTACTTAAATAGATCGAATATCAATCTCACAAATTCTTATTACTCCCTCCGTCCCATAAAGATAGACTTACTTTTATTTTCACATAGATTAAGAAAAATTAGTTATTATAATTGGAAAAATAAATTTTACTTATGTTTTTTTTAATATACTCTACAATTAATATAATGATAGTTCATATTTGTTGTTAACAATGCAAATTAAATAAGAGCATATTAGAAAACTAAGAAATTAACTATACTGTCAACAAGAAAAGTAAACTATAATTTGGAACATATGAATACAAAAAATAAGTTTATCTTTATATGATAGAGTGAGTATATAATTTTACTCTCTCTCAAATCATTATAGGACAAAGTCAAGTATCTAATAGGTGGGGTATACTCATTGATTTGAAATATTATGAAAAGTAATTTTTTTATTGTTTCTCCTTCGAAAACATATTTAGTATATTAAACTGAGAAGAATTACTGAATACCAAATGTATTGTAAAAGAAAGATGTCTGAATTGCTCAACTTAGAGTATCTCTAATTTTTTCTATGGATCGTTATTTTGGTGGCACGAACATTGAAAGACTTTCGATCTATATGTTATTGAAGTCTAATAAATAGATATTTAAGTTCAAAAATAGTCTCTAATACATTTTATGGATTGCTATTTAGGTGTCTTTTATTTTCTTTAAAATAAAAAAATAAAATCACACTTAAATCTGGATTGCAAATACAAATCTGCATAGAAAATTTAAGTTTTGGTAAATCAACATATCTAATAGAACTTCTATATCTAGATGGTATTCTCGACAATGTCTATTTTTTACTCTGTCACATCTACTTGACATAATTTTTTGAGATTAAAGATGATTTTTTAAATATTTTTTATTGAGAGAATTGGAAAAACTACCAAAATTGAAATATGTATTTTGAAAATGTCTACTTGAAATAACATTTGACCAAATTACTAGATGTAAAAAATGTGGACAAAAATACTCTATTTTTTTCTTCTTTTCCCTCTTAAACTATCTCTCACCTTTTCCATCTTACTCTCTCTCTCACCTTCAATTATTATCTCTCTTTGCAACTTTTCATTTCTCTCTCTACAAAACCTCCATACCTCCATAGCCACCCCTACAAATTCATTTTTTACTTGTTTTGGTTAATTTGTGCCCATATTCTCTAATATTTTAAAATCTGTTCAAGGAAGTGGATCGATTTGACAGATTTGAAGTAAGTTAGAAGCTTTAATTTGTTTAGTTGTTCATTACATTTATGTATTTTTTTTTGTCTATTATATGTATGTTTTCAAAAATAAAATCACACAGAAACAAATGAGTAGCACGAGCAGAATCTTGAAAAAAAAATGGAAATGAAAATTGTCTAGAAACATTAATGTCAATAACATCGACATCGACATTATGGTTTCCACACAATGTTGACATTGGGTTAATGTCGTTGACATCGACATTAACCAATAATGTTAATGTCGATGTCAGACATTGTGTTCATTTTTGGTTAGTGCGTTGGATGAGATTGGGGATTTTATTAAGAATATGAATAGCTTTTTTGTAACAGTAATTTATTATATTTGAAATGTATTTTTGTCTCAAGTAGTAGTGTGACCATTTTGAAATAGGTGTTGATAGAATTTTACATATATGAAACAATTCATACGGTTAAAAATGATGATGTCAAATTATGGTGATAAATGACAATCAATTCCATTACGACTATTTGTGTTAATAATTTGCTGATTTGATGTATTTTGTAGATGGATGTTGAATATATTGTATTTGAGAATGTTAGATTTGATGGACAAATCAAACAACTGAGCAACATAAGGTATATAGATGTGATTATACAAAATTATGATGATCAACAAAAAGCTAAATTTAGGGAGAGCTGTTTTGCACATTTTGAAGAATTGCATAACATGCAACTCCAATTTAGTGGAAAATTAGTTCTTCATTTTATTCTCAACATAGTACATTCCAATAAAGTATATGAAGCATGGTTTAAAATGAATGGACAACTAGCTAGGTTTGTGATGCAAGAATATTGTTTACTGACGGGTTTGCTTTGCCACGACAATCTGAAGAGTTTGAGTGTGTTAAAAGTATTGTCAAAGCACCTAAGTGTCTACACAATTCTACCCGTATATCGTTGCATGAGTTGGAAACTGCTTTTATTGAATGTGATCATCAGAGAGACAAGTATAAGTTAGGATTACCTTACTTATCGAGTGATTACTTAGACCTATGGACAGAACTAGAATTAATACAGAAACATTGTCGTTAGTAGAAAAGTTGCACATCTTCCATGAGTATCCATGGGGAAAAGACTGTTTCTTTACGTTACTCCAGTCTTTGTTAATTTCTTGGGAGCGACAGGCAGTAAAGGCCAATAGGAACAATGGTGGTCTTCTAAAGTATACATTGTATAGATTTTCCATTGCATTTTAGGTGAGAATTTGTATTTGTTTTCAGTATGTGTTAGATTATATTTCACTGCTATTTGAATAGATTATATTTTCTTTAACTTATTTGTATATGATAATTGAATTTGTAATTCTGGATGTATGAGGCATGTCCTCAAATAGGGCACTATTTAGCTAAGAAGTTGCACGATATATTCCGCGTATTTTGAATTAGGATTCCAATCAGCAAACACGGTCGGCGACCATTACCGAATTTATGTCTACTACGGAGGTATGTTTAATACATTTGTTAATTATTGTATACAATATAATATACTCAATGTGTTGTTAATGCAATTTCGTATTTTTGTAGATTCTGATTTCGACAACGCTTCAATCAACTGAGATAAAAGTAGATCAACCATACGTTTACACACTAGCACTACCAGAAGACACGCTGGATGCCAAGTTTTGATTCTGTTGTGCACGAAGCTGTGTTTGGGCATCACTCTGATGTAGCTCTTGGACAGGAAATGGAAGATGATAATGGTGGACAACAAATGGACGACACATGTTTAGGCCCATCATGAGATACCACGAACATGTCCTTGAGTCACATAGGTTGTCCCCACATCTGGACATGCCGAATACTACTACACCTAGAAAGAACTGGTCGCAAAGCCATGCTCAATGTTTCCCACATGGATTACATACCGACCATGTTACAACCCATTTTAAATTAGTCGAAGTCAAAATTTATTTAGTCAAAGTCAATAAATTTTTGGTCAAGTCCAAGTCAAATAGTCAAAGTAGGACTTAAATAAAATAAATAAATTGTTTGGGGCTATTTTGTAAAATATGGTTACTTGGGGATTTAAATGACTCATCAAGAAAGCTAGGGATTTGAGTTGCAATTTTGGTTGATTTGTAAAATGAAATTTGGACATTGCAGGAAGCTATGGGCACTTGGCTACATTTCAGCACAGCTTTTAACCCGCGGACAGACGGTCAATCAAAGAGAACCATACAGACTCTAGAGGATATGTTGCGAGCTTGTGTTCTACAGTTCAAGAGTAACTGGGATACTCACTTGTCTTTGATAGAGTTTGCTTATAATAATAGTTACCACTCCAGTATTGAGATGGCTCTTTTTGAAACACTACACGGCAAAAAATGTAGAACATCAGTTTGCTGGAATAAAGATGGAGAAAGAAAGTTAGTAGTTCCTGAAATGGTTTAAATTACTTCAAAGAATGTGAAAGTGATTAAAGAAAAATTGGAGGTAGCACAAGATACGCAGAAAAGCTATGCAGATAAGAGGAGAAGGGATATTGAATTCAAATTGAGGATAAAGTTTTCCTATAATTATTATCATGGAAGGGTGTTTTGAGATTTGGGAAGCAGGAAAAGTTAAAGTCCACAATATATTGGGCCTTAAGAAATTATTGAGTGGATTGAGCATATCGACTAGCATTGCTAGCTGAGTCATCTTGGATTCATGATGTATTCTATGTCTCTATGCTTCGGAAGTACATTCTAGATCTTTCTCATGTTTTGGAATCTCAGCCAGTGGAATTGAAGGAAAATTTAACTTATGAAGAAGAGCTAGTTTAGATTTTAGACAGAAAAGAATAAGTTCAACGAAACAAGATCGTTTCGCTAGTTAAGGTTCTTTGGAAGAATCATTCAATAGAAGAGGCAACGTGAAGAATGAGGATTAGATGCGTGCTCAATTCCTCAATTATTTCAAGCTTAGCTGATTGAATTTCAAAGATAAAATTCTTTGAAGAAGGTAAGATTGTTACGACCCGTTTTAAATTAGTCAAAATCAAAATTTATTTAGTCAAAGTCAAGAAATTTTTGGTCAAGTCCAAGTCAAATAGTCAAAGTAGGATTTAAATTAAGCAAATAAATTGTTTGGGTCTATTTTGTAAAAATATGGTTACTTAGATATTTAAATGACTCATCAAGGAAGCTAGGGATTTAAGTTGCAATTTTGGTTGATTTGTAAAATGACATTTCTCTAGAGACTTATGCATGCAGAGAGAGAGGGTCGTGGTTGTAGGAGAAGAGAAAATGGGGAAAATAATGAAAAGAAGAAGAAGAAGAAGAAGAAGAGAAGAAGAGGTGGCCGAAATCAACTTTTAAGGCTTGGATTTTTCATTTCCTTTGTAAATTTCAAGAGATAAGTAAGAAATTTCTTATTTAAGAAAAGTGTAAATAATTAGAGTTTTTGTTTATTGGCTTAAATGTAAATGTTATGAAAGGAGATAAGTTGATTTTAGTGACATGAACTATATTTGCAAGTTAAATGAAAATTTTAATTGATAAAATTTTAGGGTTATTGACTTAATGAGTTTAATTAGAGATTTAAGCTATTTTAAGTATTTAAGATTTATATTGGTTTATTTATTTTATAAGCTTGGAATTGTGATTTTTGCAAACCCTAGAATTTTTATTTAGGTTCTTTAAGTGAATGTAATATAAATGAGTTTATTTATGAGCTTAATGGAAGATTAGAAATGATTGAAAATGTTAAGGAGAATTACATGTTATCGAGTTAATAGAAATGGGTTTTTAGCTTAGTGATTTTACTACAAAATTCAAGAAAATTATTCTTGGTGGTGTGTAATTGATAGAGGTTAAATTGTGAACAAGAAAAATGGTAAATTAGAATAAGGATTAGATCAAGTGAATAAAGAAAATTTGGAGAAGTTTTACTTAAGTACGGTAGGTTAAGCTTAGTCTTGCTTTTAATTATTAGTTTACTTGGGATGGTTATTTATTAATTCAAGCAATTATATTTTATTTCAGGAGGTGGCGAGGAGGTTGGTGCCGCGTAACGACCAACCCAGTTCTGGTCAAACAAACTATGTGAGTGGAAAAACTTATTTTTTAGAAAATAAGCATTTAATTATATTATGTTAATTCGTAAAATTATATGAATTATTTCATTATTTCAGTATTTCTAGTAAATTACATAAATTGTAAAAATGAATTAATTTTCAAGTAAGTGTTAGACAAGCATGATTTTTAGTACAAATTAACTTTTATAAATGAGTAATTCTTTCAAAATTTAAATTCAGTTTTATGAAATCTTTTATTAGAATATTATATCATTATTAAAAGTTTCAATAAAGTTAATTCTAAAAACCACCAAAAAGTACCCATGTGATTTTACCTGCTTTGCACTGGTGTGAATTTGTTTCCACAATGTATGACCAGATATGGTGATTTTACTCGCTCTGCACTAGTGTGAATTCATTTCGACAGTGTATGACCAGAATATGGTGATTTACTCGCTCTGCACTGATGTGAATCTGTTTCCATAGTGTATGACCAGATATGGTGATTTACCTACTCTGTACTGGTGTGAATCTGTTTCCACAATGTATGACCAAATTATTAGAGGTCTTTGGAACCCACTCTCATACACACATAGGTTTTGGGCCGTGTACCGGGGTGCTTAGCCCTTTGGAGCAGCTATGTGCGCTTATGACCAGATTTCATATTATAGATTACAGATTTTCAGTTATTCAGGATACCTTTTTGGTATAGTATATATATATTTCAGAATAATCAGTATATAGATTTCAGATTTCAGATTCCATATAATAGATCATGCAGTTTCAGACTTTAAATTCCAACTTACAAATTGATTAATCAAATTACGTTTTATTTGAGATCTACAATTATACTAGCATTTCTCAATTTATTTATGCTTGTAGTTATTTTACTTATATCAAGTATAAGGAATTCTTAATCTTTACTGCTTAAAAGTATTATAAAACAATTCAAAATTTCAGTAAATATTTAAACCAGAAAAAGTATAATTATTTGCAGACTCCCTTCTCATTGAGTTACAAACTCATGTATTATGTCACGCTTTTCTTATTAGGATGTAGTTGAGCTGGTGAGCAACTTTTGGGAGATTCTGCAGCTAGAGAAACCACACCCACTTGACCTAGTTATTTGTATGATTACATTTTGTTAAGCAAGTTATTATCATGCATTTGTCTCATGTCCACTAGCTTTAGTATATTTCATTTTGGTTTTCTTTGTGGCATGTAAAAGTTAGATGGGCTTGCCGCCTTTTTGATGTAAATGTTATATATATTTGGGATGTTTTGTAAATGATAGTGGAAATGGTCGAGTTGGCTATACTTTAGTTTTGCTTGGTTCATATTTGGGTCGGTGGACCCCAGTTGATATTGTATATGTTGTGTTTGTGAATTTGTTGCTTTTCAGGTTTGGTTTAGTCCATTTTACATGGGAAACTCTGCCAAATTTTTCATAAAATCTTTTTAGTCTAAGAAAAGTCAATAACTCATAGAAAAGTCTAAGCAGCCTTAATGGTGGGTCCGGTATCTAGCTGGCATCCATCATCGGCGTACGGCACGTCTTGGGTCCACTAAGATGATTCAGGACTGGTCGTGTCAGACCATGTCATCGAATGTTCCTCATTATGAATATGGCCCTTCACATTCCGGCTACTAACATCCTCAATTCCTTGATTATGTCACTAATGAGCATATGAATTTACTATTTGTTGAGCAACATACGTACTTTGATTCTCAATTGGCTAGCACGAAAGCCGATTTGATACAGCGATATGATCAACTAAAAGTGTTGGTAACGAGTAGCACCGTAGATTTTCTTGGTAGATATCGCAACTACAAGGATACATCAATGATAAATTTAGTGCATTTCAGTATGAGCAATCTGAAATGTTTGGCTCTCTACATGACGACTACCGTTCCGATATGAGAAGAGAGATGCAGAACTCTATTGGTCAAATTCAGGGCATGTTCGACTAGATGATGTTGGACTAGAATCAAAATACCAACTTTCAAGCTGGTATCGATGACATAGACTTTGGGAACTACTTATACTACCCTTGCAGCTTGTTGTAACCTTCTTCATCCGACCCTAAGCTTTGTCATAACTAATAGTTACACCTAAGTCTTGTTTGATATCACTTATTATTCCAGTCGGAACATATGGTTTATTGGAATCGCTCAATCGATACACAATGTGATGGATAATTACATTACTTGTTGCCTGTCTTTGAACATTGTGTTGATAATCCATGGCACAAGTGTTCTTATTATCAAAATTTCGAACTGTAAATATGTTAGATGACTTCACTTTCGATGCTCGCAAATGCCACTTGCAATTACTATCAACACAAACAACACTAAGAGTGCATTGGTCATATTTCTTCACCTTGAATTGAAAACTATTTGATAAAGAAATTTTGTAAAGCTTTAAACTCAACTCTGTTTTACCAAAAAATATTTGATTAACTTCTACATCTCTTGTGTCGACTGTATCTAATGAATTCAAAATAATCTCATTGTTTTGTGTAACATGATTGAGATTAGACGAATGAGGTATGCAACATTCTGGCTCTATAGTATTTGCATTATTAGGCTGCTCAACATTTGAATCCATGTAATTTCAAAAATATTGCTGCTCAAAATTTTGAAAATGTTGGTGTTCCTAAGTATCAAGTTGAACATTGGCCCTTCCAATCAATCCACCTTGTAAAGTGCATGTAGGGGTTGTTGAAGCATCAATGTTGCATGTAGTAGTTGCAGCATCAATGTTAGATGTAGAACATCTAACTCTTGGTACATAAATTACACACAGTGCAGTATTCTTGTGAATTGAAATATACCATTTCAAGTCGCCATCATCAAGAAGCTCGGCATGAGAAATAAACATTGATGAAATTTTGAATTGCAACTTAATTTCATATGAAGCAATATCTACGTTTTACTTATTCTTCACTTTTGTCATAATCATAAGATCTGTAAAACTGAAGTTGCTGCTGACTTCAATTGAAGTTGTTCTACTACCATCTCATTGCCAATCATTACTTACTTTAACAAAATATGCACCATATATGACAACAAATCTAAGTGTTTCCGCCATATCTGCAATACATAACAACAACTTAATTAATTATCAAATTCAAATTATCAGATAATACACTAAATACACAGTTACAATGGCTCTCGATTACATCGACAATGGTTATCGATGTACAATCTTTGTCGATGCAAGGTTGTCTTGCATCGACAACCATTGTCGATGCAACAATGGTTGTCGATGTGAACAACCATTTCAACTTTGGTTGTTGAACCACTAAATTTCAATTTCGCCTAAATATTTGAGAACACGTGATTTCAATTTGGCATTATTTTATTAATATATACGGAATAGGTGTAAGAGATATTATAGTACAAACTAAACTTGAATTTTTTGAGTGGCAACTACTGTTATTTATTTTAGAGTTGGAAGTGGAGATATGAAGAACTGTGCTATTCATGTATGCATTGAAACTTATTAAAAACAAAACTTACCTTGGACAACAAATTTTTTCACACCATTGTATTTTTTTTTTTTTTCTTTTGCGTGCAGATGCGTGCAAATGATCACTGAATGCTAAAAAAGGGTTGTATTTATTTATTTATTTATTCATTAATAGGACGTAACTTGCTTTAGAAGTCACTAGAATTGAATCTTACATAATATATTTACAATCACAATCACATTCGTATAAATTAATAGTTATTTTTTACAAAATGATATTTATGTCATTTTACCCTAAAACATGGACATTCTTCCAATGATTTTACAAAATGAGACTATTTCAAAACAACATCACATATTTAATTATCTATCAAAATTCCCCTTTTTATTTCACTTATGTAATATAATTTTTTAAACAATGCATAATTGCATTGGACATCTTTTAATGCCGCATTCACTGCACGGGTGTCTTAATTTGAAAAATGACTACAACTCTACAAGTAGTCATGGTAGGGTCCAACACCATGTGACTTTACTTAATTATTCGTCTATTAATATATTTTTCATTAGCTGGATGCAAATTTGGATAAGTTGAAATATTGTCTGATCCTGATTCACATATATAATTGGACGATTGTCCTCAAAATTTAATTTTTATAATATTTTTTTATTATTTGGTTCGCCTTTCCAACTCCCGACCCTTTATTTTTTCCAGTCGATGCTCGACCGACTTTAAAATTTTGGCTGGATGAATAAAATTTAGGATAAAAATAAAAAGCCATATTCAACTTTTCAAGGATGTAAACTAAAAATAGATTGCTTAAGATTCCAAGTAAATGAAGACATCAATTGCCATAAAAATAGTTCTTGATAAAAGAAAACTTAAAATAAATTTTGAAAAAAGATATACGACTAAGTGACAAATATCCGCCATAGATAATAAAGAACATGCCGTATTTTTTTTTTTTTTTTTTTTTTTTGCATCTATTACTATTTTTCATTGAAAATATAAATAAAAAAGAAAAACTTAAACATGTTGAGTGGGTCGGGTCACGACTAACCAACTTGTTTTTGTTGGAATTGAGACCAATTGTTTTATCGCCCAAAAGATCATTGTTCAGAAAAATATAACAAAATAGAAAAATATAAAGATAGAGAAAGATTTACAGACTGTTAAAGTTTTCACTATATGAAAAATTGTTAAAATCATATACATTTCATCCACCCAAATCTCCAAGTATCTCAAGAAAAATAATATCCTAAACTTTACTGCACTCAACCAATTTCTACTTTTAAACCCAAAAAAAACAAAGAAAAAACAATAAGATTTGCTTATAATTTTTCTCTTTAAACCCTCAAGTCACAACTACAAAAGAGAGAATAAACCAATGTCAATTATCTTAATAACCTAATTTTCTTACAGTTTTAAATTGCTAAAGAAGAATCAAGATTTGGAAACTTGTTCAATTTTAGTTGACCTAAATATCTTCCAAGTTTTGACTACCAAAGTGTCTAAGATTAGGAAACTTATAATTTTAGTCGACTTAGAAGTCTTCCATTTCAACAATTGGTATATCTTTTGATTTTGAGAAATTTTTAGAAAATATCCCAATAATTTTAACGCTACTAATATTCATCTATCCTACCAAAAATATGAATGAGGAAATTACTCCACATACTGTTTTTTTTTTATACAATTGTATTTTAATATGTATTTCCTCCGTCTACAAAGATATGATCGTTTCTTTTTTACACAAATTAAGAAATCTTATTTAATATAATTGAAATTATAAATTTTTCACACTTTTTTATTATGCCCCTATTTAATATTAGTCATTCATAAATCTAATAAATTCAAATGCCCATTAAGTTACAATTGGAATGCAAATGAAATTAAATTGCATTACATTGAAACAATAATGAAATCAATTGTTGATTTGTTATTGGGAGATAAGTGTTTCTAGACAAGGTAGAATTTATTAACTGCCTACTTGAATAAATGTGTGAATAAATTTATGTAATTTTTCATTGTAATTAGAATATGTTAAGTTTATTTGGGTTGATAATAATGTAAATTAAATAAGGGTATATTAAGAAAAAGAAAAATTTAATACACTCTATATAAAATAAGTAGTTTATAATTTGAGACAGATAAATAAAAAAAACGAAACGGATGAAATATTAAATAATAAATTAAAGGATCTACAGTGACCTAGACTAGTAATTATTATAGTTAATAATTGATAGTATTATTTATAATAAATACAGTTTTTTAACAGAAAATGATGAACAGCTGTTCTCCAAAAGAACAATATTGGCTGCAAAATCGCATTCAAGTCATTCAATGGACCTACTGTACCATCTTATGGTCTGCTCAGATTTTATCACAAAATTAGACATTTCACATCATTCAAGTCTCTTGGCATTAATTATGACAATTCAACTTCAACATCTGTCATTTTATACTCTCTGGTATGTCTAACTGAATACTATTCATAATTGTTAGTCAGCTTACGTAACATAATTTAATTAGATATTTACCTTATTAAATGAATTATTTATTTATTTAATTAAATATAAATATTTTTCCTATTATATAAATATTAATCATTCATGAATCTAATAAATTTAAATACTTGTTTTTGTTGATTATGAAATTAAATTATATTAAAAATGAAAAATTTAATGCATCTAAAAGTAAGTAACGAGAGATAAATGTCTTTTTGGGACGGAGAGAAGATATTTATAAATTAATTATAATAATTCATCCAATCATTTCTATAATATTATTCATTTCTATATCATTATCATATGATGATGTGTGGATTAATATGGCCAGAGTTCTTAGCCCTTTTTTGACTATATTTTTAAATTATAATTTAAATTGATTATATTTTTTATTCATATATTTTGTAAGACCTACGTATAATATATTCAGTAAAGATTTTTTTTAGCTATAACCTGTTTTTCGTGAAAAATATCTAGAGACTATTACATTGAAAGGAAAATGAAATACTCTTTTTAATAAAGATGGAAATGGGGTGGGATTTTTACATTTAGTACATTTGGTAATGATTTTTTTATGTTATAAGCACTAAGTCATACGGGGGATAATCTCATGCTCATGGTAGGCATGAGATCAATAGTCCGCTGCTGATGTAGACTGACGTGTGAGTGCCGCATCAACAGTGGAGCACACAAAATCGTGTGGTTACAAATGTTATCCACATATAGTGGACAACATATCTCCTATCTACCAAGGGTATGAGATCATTCCTTGTCGTACGGAATGTGTAGATAAAAAATGAGTAAAAATTATGAGTCCTACGAAATGTGTAGATAAAAATAATATTTGACTAATTTATAAGTACTTATAAACAATAACAAACGCACCCAGTGAAAAGAAGAATGCCTTTTAAGAAATTGATAAATTTCAAACTTCATTCAAAATTTATACTTCTTCCGTCCCATTTATATATGCTGATTTTATTTTTTACACGGATTAAAAAATTTTAATTAATGTTATTGAAAAAGTAAATTTTACAAAGAATTTTCCTAGTTTACCTTTATTTAAGTTCTATCAATTCCAATTTTTCATTACATTTGAAAGAGTACAAATTTATTTGTGTTAATAACAAAGTACATTCAAGAAGAAGTATATTATATTAGGATACGAAAAAATCAAATATATATTAATAAAGTAAGTAAACTATAATTTGGCATTTTACAAAAAAAAAAAATTCAATCTATATAAGTGGGACGGAGAGAGTCTATCAACCATGTCAATAACATTCATTATAAAATCAAGATCGAATTTTCCATGAAACTCACATCGTCCTTTGTGTTAACAAGTAGCCTTGTAAAGATCCACTTGAAAGAAATAGTTGTATGAAATGGTCAAATTTCACCTTTTTCTTCTTGTTTTTATGGCTAATTTGTAAAGTCATATTCATGTGGAGCTTGTGGTTTTCTTGTTCATGCAATTATAGATGAGGTTAAAACACTTCACATGTTGGCATTTAAAGCAATCCTGCAAAATTTCAAGGCAATTTCTGCCCACATACTTTCTATAATTTGCTATATAGTTTAATATGAAATACAAGTCATACTGTATATGTCCTGTGATTTTGATTGTGACACCGTTTGGTCCCTACATATAACATCTTTCACCATTATTGTTTATTAATGGAGGTAATATAATGTATTTTTAACAAAGAATTTTGATCTCCTGTCCTTGGGAGCAGGAAAATTCGGCCCACCTGCTGAGGTGTCAGCAGGTGGGCTGTCTATCATAAAGCAATATTTATGATGAACAGGCCACCTGCTGACATCGAGTAATGCATCGAAATTCTTATTACTTGCGTAAATTGAAATTGTACTCAAGACTGGTACCACGTCTATTCACCTTTCACACTATTCTAATTTCTTTTGTTATCCTTTCTTTCGTCTCCTTTTATGCTATCCTTTGGACTAGCAAGGCAAATATTTATCTACGTGAAAAAAAGAAAATTGTAGCAGGAGTCCTAAATCTTTCAAAAAAGTGAAGTGGGGTTTGGGCAATTTCTGTTCACAAATCCATTAGTTTACCAAAAAGTCAAAGTTTCGACCTCCATTTGACCATTTTTTAAGAATGACAAAATGGTTTATTAAAAAGATAAAGAAAAAGGATTAGGAAAATAGTTCATCTTTCCCTTTCAACCAACCATGTTCCCACCCAAAATCCTACACCACCACCTAATCCCTGCTCACGGTTGTCGTCGAAGCTGTCATCACCCCTCCCTAATAGGGATGGCAACAGGGCGGGCGAGCAGGGCGGGATGCCATTACCATTCTTGTCCGATCAAAAATTTTTGAAAGACGAGACGGGTCAGGTCAGGTATAGAAAAATACTCATTTATCGCCATATTTAATTAATTAATTAATTTTTAATATATATATTTTTATATTTTTTACATACAATTTAAATTTTAGAACATGAAAATAAAATAAAATAAAAACATTCGAGACGGGTTCGAGAAATTTGGGGTAGGGACCATGATCTCCGTCCTCCTCCTCGTTTAGTAATAGCGGCGGAGCAAGGCGGGGCGGGGGTGTATTTTTTTGCCATATCTACTCCCTAATCACACCCCCCCAACCCAATAGGCATTTCCGATCCCACCCTGCCACCATCGGTGGGGAATTTTTTCCCTTATCGTCACGAAGAAATTCTACTGTTTTTTTTTTTTTTGTGAAAACCAAACTAGAGAAGGGAGGGAGGCATTCTTCAAACTAGGTTTCACGATGGCACGGTGAGAAATACCTCTTTAGTGGTGGTGGGGTGGATGGGAGGTGCTCATTGGGTTGGGTTGGGTGGGGTGGGGTGGGGTGGGGTGGGGTGGGGTGGGGGGGGGGGGGTGGCCGGGGAAAGATGAAGGGATGTTTTCATAAATAAGTCATGTTTTGAAAATAATTCCAAAATACTTATTATGTTGCGAAATTCCAAAAATCTGTTTTTAAATATATTTATTCTATTTTCATATATTAATTACCAATTTATGTAGATTAGCTTAAAAAGGGGATTTTCGATTATTTCCATTAAATTGAATATCCTAATTGATTCTTTAATTCGAATAGAAAACAAAAATTTCGGAAAATCAAGCAAACATCATTCCATCATTCGTGAAGAAGATCAATCCACGAAGAACATCACGCGTGAAAAAAGTGCGGAGAAGAAAATCGAGCGTGAATGATCAAAATAATTACATAATGTTAATTATTGTAACTGCTTTATCAATCCAAATATATGTAATCGATTTTGAATAAATGTGATTATATGTAGCAGTTCAAAAATTCTTTATTTGAATACATATGTTACAAAAAATTTCAAATTCATGATATTTTATGGTTTCGGTTTGTAGAGACGTCTATTATATTTAGAACATTTGTATATGTTACAATCATCGCATGTTACATATCCAGTATGTTACATTTGTGGTGTTACATTTAGATGTTGGTAACATATTATTTTTTGTTATCATCACTCTAAAACAAATGTTACAAAAAATCTTAAGATTCATGATATTTTGTGTTTATGTTACAGGTGAGAACATTTGCAGATGTTACATTATTTTCTTGTTATGATCTTGTAACATTTGGAAGTTTTTGGTTTCTTGGTCATTTGTTACATTTAGCTTTCTCTAGCGTATGTTACATTTCGGTATGATACATATTAAAACTCATGATTTTATCGGTTGTAACATATATAACGTCATTGGTAAAGAATACCAATACATGTAACATGTCTTGGGTAAAATAACATGATATCATTTGTAACATATTCGATGATACATAATATCGTTTGTAACATATGTATCAAACGGTGATATATTATAGCATTTGTAACATCCATTGAAAAGAATCATTACAAATGTTACAATTGCAAAACCCACTATAAACTTCAACAAATTTCAGTATTAAAAGTCATGATAATATCGGTTGTAACATATATAACGTCGATAGTAGAGAATATCAATACATGTAATATGTCTTTGGGTAAAATAACATCATATCATCTCGTAATATATTCGGTGATCTGTAATGTCGTTTGTAACATATGTATCGAACGGTGATACACTATAGCATTTATAACATCCGTCGACGACCATAATATTAAAAAGAACACTCATTACAAATGTTACAACTGCAAAATCAACAATACACTTCAACAATTTCGTATTTACATACATCTTTGGACTCTAAAATAAATTGACACATTGTAACATCGAGAATGTAACAGTGAGAACAAATTTAACTCATAATTTAATAACATAACTCAATCAGTAACATAACTTAATCTGTAACATATTTAGTAATATATTAATTGCTACAAAATATCAATTGTAACATCCAGTATCGAACTTGATTCATAACATCATCCCTAACATCGTATCAAACATTCATACACAATATCATTTATATAATGAAAGATCGAACATTGATATTAAAGAGAATCATTACAAGCTGTTACAAGAGCCAAAATCAAATCTAAACTTCAACAAATTCCTATTAATAAATACAATGTACTGTAATAGACTTATATATACATATTATATATATAAAAAAAATGTTTCATACACAACAATCAAATCCTAAAAACACCTACTGATCCACATGGGCATTTGAAGAATTTCTTAGGTTGGAACTTTTCCTTTTCTCCTAATCTAATGCTACGACATTGAAAATTGAAACGCATCCTAGCATCCCTCGATTTGCTTGCTTCATCTCATCCCATTGTGCCATTGTTTCATTTGTCTCCGTGGAGTAAATCTCACCCCTCGCCTAATTGATTTTAGATTGTCCTTCATCTTCATTGTCTCTTTTATTGGACTCTCGATTTGTTTTCTACACCAAGCGGCGCCTCTCTTGACATTGTCAATCTGCGGCTTGGAGTCTCTATTCTTCAAAGGAAATGAAAAATATTGAAAAACGTACTAGAATTTGGGCTTTCAAACGAAGATTTGCAAAGATTTTGAACAAAACTTGTACCGGTTTGATAATGGAAGATTTCTTCACGGTTGGGGCTTTTCACCGTAAATGGTGCATAGATCTAGGAGAGTTAAAGTGGTAAGTTTTAATTTACGCTTTAAAACTGTTTTTAATCAATATTAAAATAATTAAATTATTTTTAAGAATGTAGTATTTTTTGAAATTAATAAGCTAAATTGTTAGATTTAGGATTATTTTAATTTTAAAGATGAACCACAAAGATTTTTTTTTTTTATTCTTTTCTCATCTTATTATTTTGTTTGTTGTTTCTCCCTTTTAATCATTTTAACTTAATTCTTTTAAGCAAGAAATTGTTGAAAGATCATTTTGCCATTCTTAAAAATAGTAAAATGAAGGTCAAATGTTGAATTTTTCATCAACTGATGGATTTGTGGACGGAAATCATTCAAAGGTCCTTGTGTGGCATATTTTTACAAGCGTGTGCAATGGCAATGCCAAAAATAGACTGTTTCATACCTCGACCACAATTTTTCCTCTTGAAAATGGATAATTCGTTTATACCAACATGAGCGATTTAATAGAAATAAATAATTTTCATATTTTTGAGAATTGATTTTGCAAACTATAAAGAATGAACGAGAACTAAATTGTTCTTTTTCTTTAAAAGTTGATAACCAACTTGTTACTCAAACAACAACTAAGGACCATAGTGATACTATCCCAACTTCTTTTCATCTCTTTTTTTAGGATTGAGTAATCTTGTTTTTACGTGGCACTACTCAATTAGTTAAATTATTCACAATTAATAGTTATAAATATATTATTCAATTAGAGTAAATAATTTATTCAATTGAATAATACCACATATAATTATTCACCGATAATAAACGATTATGAATATTATTATTCTTTTTTGTTATCTCCTTACTCGAAAGGCAAAACTTTATCATCCAACTTTATCTATACATTTGGATGAACAAAAAAGGAAAAAGCGTTGACCAAACTAATACATTGAACATGATAGTTTATAATATTGGACATACTTGAGGAGACAAATAGATATCTGCAAAATATATTTGTCTATTTGAATATCATATCTTATTTTATAATATTTTTTCAATAATAGAGGATCCCATATCACTTCCATGACCCTCATCCAATAAAAACGATCATAACCCAGTATAATCATACAATTTATTCTCATTTAGAATGCAAAAGACCAATATAAAAATTTGCAATATACATTAATTCTTGTTAATGAACTAAATTAGAAAGAGATTAGCAGGTCAAAAAAAAAAAAAAACCTCAGGTTCTAGAGCAAAGATTCAGTAGAAAAATAAAAAATTTGAGTTTCGTAAGATTTATAGAACGTCCGGCATAAAAACCGGGGTTATTTTTTTATCTTTTCTAGACCTTACGTAAAATAAGGACTTGTTTGATATAGTTTATAAACTAGTTTTTCAACCAAAAATAGTTTATTTGACTAAAAATCAATGTTTTTAGTCAAATAAACTATTTTTGGTCAAATAAACTATTTTAAGAAATAAACCAGGTTTATAAACTACACCAAATGCACTTCAAGACTTAAAAAGTACTTTTGAGCAGAACCAAAGGTGTTCTTGATTTCCCTCCTAACGATAGTTCTTCTAAAATAATTCTGGATTTTCATCAAATAAGAAATCAGTCAAATATTCTTTCCCTGGAACTGCACTTTCATCAAGCAACCAATTCTCCAGCATTGATAACGGGGCAAGTGCACTCGGGTCGGGTTTGCTTTCAACTTGAACAATGCCCGCCTCAGGAGAATCGGATCTCGAAAAACCCGAATTCGAAGAACTCTCAAACGACGCCGGATTGTTGATGAATGAATTCTGAGTACTTGAAGAAGAAATCGATTGCTCAGATTTTGGCGTATTTGGCATCCAATCTTTAAGCAACCTGGCTATGTTTTCAGTGCTGGATGCGTAAGTGAATCTTTCGGGTTTCAATTCGGGTACGTTGATCGTGTTCTGGTATGATAATGCGGATTCAAGGGCCTGTTTGGCTGTGTTGATATCAGCTTGAAGCCTCCTTTCCCATTGCCCTCTGGAAATTGAGTGTGAAGATGATGAGAATCCATTAGGGATTTCAGCTGCTTGAAGCTTTTTCAGCTTCTTCTTCAAATGGATATTCCAGTAGTTTTTAATGTCATTATCTGTTCTTTCAGGAAGGTAAGATGCTATGGCAGCCCATCTGCAACAAAAAGTTATACAATTTCCGTCAACACCCTGTAAATTAAGTTTTCTTTTCAATAAATTTGAAATCGACTATTTTAATCTTTTTTGTCATTTTGTTCAGTTATTAGTCGACCTTTTAATAATATGCACATGCGCACTACTCGAAAAGCCGAAAACATACATGAATTCGCTCAAAGAATTACAATTAGAAAGACCTTGTTTACAGAATTATAAATAATTATAAATGAAACAACTATCCAATCAAATTATTAGAGAAATAATTAAAGACTTGTTCAGTTTCAATTTTTTCAAAAAAAAAAAAAATCTATTTTTTGCCTACTTTTTTGACTATTCAAACTTTTTACACAATAACAAAGTTTGAATAATCAAAAAAAGTGGGAGAAAAAAACATATTTTTTGGAAAACAATCTGCACTGCACTGAACAAGCCCTGAATAAGATCAGAAGGGTCTTCTCATATATTTTACAAAGACAACAACCCATATGTTTGATAGTGTTGAAATGTAAGTTAATAGGGTAATAAAGACAAAACGTCCCTACTTATTGAGGGATTGTAGAAAACGTCCCTATCTTCAAAATTTTGGCATTTTTTACCCTTACCTCTTTGGATCTCAAAAGAAAACGTCATTCACCCAAAATCACCATTAACATAGGGGTAAATTAGTCCAACCACTTTTTTCACATATATATTACTTTTTTTAAAATCGTGCTTTCATGAAATTTTTAAAATTACATGACAGGCCCCGTCCCCAAATCTGAATGTACAATAATGAGGGGCCATGGTTTCCACTGTTGAAACATAAAAATTACCGCAATTTTCACTTTGAAAATAATAATAATAATAAAATCCGACAACGAAAGGGTCGTTATTACATAGTACAGTCCGTCAAAAAAGCAGAGTTTTTGTCTGTCATAATTCTTACATGCATTCATATGATATATTTATATTTTTAGTTATTTACAAGCACAGAGAATCCAAAAAAGTCTCTCTTTTTTGCAATATTTTCTGGTCAGAGTCAGCGAATTCTTCATCACAAGTAAATTGTTCATCGGTCAATGCATTCAGACTCTTCAGTCTTGCCATTTTTCTATATAGCTCCTTTACTGTTTCTTCTTGCCTAGCATATAAATGGGAGTGTTTCAAATGCTGGGTTGTGATTAATTGAGGTTTCAGAAACCCAGGTTTGTTTTTAATGTTATTTTTATTTTCCCTTTTTGATCCTCAAGAAAATGGGCTGCTCTTTCATGTGGGTGTTTAAGGTTTTCTTTGCATCATTTTTTTCCTTTACAATTGCTTGAAACTTTTCATTCAATCTGTAAAACCCAATTTCTTGTGCATGATTTTGGAGTAGCATTTGAAAGATGAACTTTTTGTTGTTGTTTGCAAGCAAAAGGTGATAACAAAGAAAATCACCAGACTGTTAAGGGATTTCAAAACCTTATTTGTACATTTTTTATGTTTGAATTATTGAAGGAAATAATTTTTTATGAGGGGCCATGGTTTCCACTATTGAAAGATCTTGTTCTTTCACTGGTTTCATCATTCAATCCATTCATCCAAAAATTAGGGCCATGGTTTCCACTGGTTTCAGCTTTTCAGATTTGGGGACGGGGGCCTGCCATGCAATTTTGGAAATTGCATGGAAAGCTCCAATTTTAAAAAAAGTAATATATATGTGAAAAAAAAGTGGTTGAACTAATTTACCCCTATGTTAATGGTTGATTTTTTGACCAAAGGACGCTTTTCTTGAAATCCAAAGAGGTAAGGGTGAAAATGCCAAAATTTTGAAGGTATGGACGCTTTCCACAATACCCTCAATAGGTAGGGACGTTTTGTGCTATTTACCCAAGTTAATACTTTAAATTCACTTATTTTGTCAAACATGATTTTTAACACAACTAAATATGCTCTATTCAGAGGATTAAAAGCTGCTTTTTGCTTTTTTTCAAATTTTACTATTTTGACTTTTCAACCCATTTTTAACATAACAAATAAACCACTTTTGATTTATAAACTGTTTATAATCTCTATCAAACGCACTCTAAATATGCTCTATTCGAGTGAATTTTTAACACAACTAAATAAATTTTTCCGACTGAGTTTGAGATTGGATACTTAAATTTTGTTTTTTTGTCACTCTTTTCGATTTGTTGTTAGATCTAACGAAAGATGTAGCAAACAATTCGCCCTAATAACAACAAAAAATGTAGAGAGGAAGAGGAAAAATACATACTTGTTGCCCAAAAGAGCTTGAAGCTGAATAATCATTTTCTCTTCATGATCAGTGAAGCTACCCCTCTTAATCCCCGGCCGGAGATAATTAGCCCACCTTAACCTGCAACTTTTACTGCACCTTCTCAATCCTGCATAAAAAAACCACATAGAACAACACAAAAAACTTTAGTAAAACCTAGTACATTTCAAATTGTCTAGTTTAATGTCATGCTAAACAAATCGAGCGAATGAGTTAACCCAAGATGAGACAGTACAATGAATAATATTTTAGTTTACCCGTAATTGTGGGAACAGCCCTCCAATTTCCAGGGCCATGTTCTTGAACATAAGAAACCAACATTATGTCTTCTTCAGGAGTCCATGGTCCTTTCTTCACTCCCAATTTATCACAGCAAGGAGGTCTCCCCATATCCCTTTCTTCTTGATTCAACCTTTTTCCTGGAATTCCACAGCCTTTTCCTCCTCTTCTATATTTCTTCTATGAAATACGGGGAAAACAGTTTCAAGAGATCCGTATATATAGATTTGAACTACCTCGACTAGAAACTTAAGATGTTAAAAATAAGGTGCAAGCTAATGGATAACAGCAAGAATTGAACTGATATGTTTATTTATTTAGATTTTGTCTTTTAAGGGACGGCAGATGTCCTAATTGCGCTGACCTATAAGAAAGAAAAAAGGACCCAATAAATCAAAAGTTGACAGCAAATGCATTAACTCCACCATGGATTAGCTAAAGTCAGCTGTGTCTATTGCCTCTTCTGCAGCCTCACCAAAACCGCGTGGCATTCAATGTTGTTTGCCTCTGCAAATTAAAAAAGAAACCCTAATATGGGCATTTTGTAGTATTTTTTTTTTCTTTAATAAAATTTCCATACCATACTTCATGAAAATTGTGCTTACTGTCTGTATATTTTCAAGGACAAGTTGTTTCAAAGGATATTTTCTTGCCAATTTCATGTGATTTGCCCATTGTGCATCTAGAAGATTGGTTGATTGTATTAAAAAGCTACTTTCTTTCTGAAAAATATATTGAGACGCACTTTTGAAATAAGTCTTTATATACTCTTAAAAAAAGTAGCTTTTAAGTTACATTTTAAGATCAATCAAACATGCTTGATGATAATGAAAATATACCATGTATAAGTTGACTTGGTTGTGAGTATGTGAACTTGCTTTGTCACAATTTATTTAATTATAAACGCTTTAAAAACCTTGTTAGCTTAGAATTACCCTTACGCTCCTACAGCGAAAATGGTCGAGCAACAACAGGAACTTCATTCACTATAAATATAACTTCTTCATGCAAAAAAAACGTAACAAAATCTATAATACTATGGATTTTGATATCTCTACTAACCCTCGTCACTAATAACTTATGTATTTCACATCTTTCATTGGTCGAGCAATCTATTCATGTTTTAATTTAAAACAGAATAACAAGATTTTAACTTCAGACGATTGATAACTAAAAACTCTAAATGTCTTTCAATTAAAAACTTTCTTGAGTCTAGGAGGATTGGAGAAATGTGTGGTCAGCTGGTGGAGACTGATCATAGATTTATGTCCAATCAAATGGTCCAATAAACAATTATAGACTAGAAAATTTAATTTTCCCCTTTGGTGCATGTGGGCAAATTAATGAGAAATAGTTTTGGGGACCATCTTCTTCATGCAGAAACCTATCAACTTTTCAGTGCGTGAAAATCAATTCTAAAAATAGAAAGAATATTGACCATTGACACCTGTTGGCCTTTTGTGCTATTTTTTGTACATTGTTTCTATATATTATAGCAAGAATACAAGAATTTATCCGATGGGGACATTTGTAGATTAAATCTCATTTTTACAATTATGTTACGCCTCCTGAAAATACATCTACGTGGCATAAGATAAGTAAATCCTATACAATAATTCAGCTATAAAATAGGTACACTTGGCGACATGTGGAAGGCGCCTTAAGAGATGTCCAAATTGCTTTTAACGAAGGCAGTTCAGACACAATAGCAAACCACTTTGAATGATTGACAAGACAAAAATAAGATGACATTGTTAGCTTGACATAATGAAGAGTGTAAGAAATGACAAGTCAGCCATCTGCAAATTCAGAGTCAGACGCATAAGAGAACTGTGACATCGACAGTTTGATGGGATGTGAGTCAATCACTCACTCTGAAATTCGACTCAAATCAATTGAACTTCAGAGATATATAAAAAGAAAGAGAACAGGAAAGGAGTGTGCAAGAACTTCGTAGCTAGAAAAAAAAAGACACTTCAGTGCTGATTATAAATCCGATTAGGCTTTGTGGTCAACATTTTGGCGCCGTATGTAGGAAGCGAAATAAAACCACGAGGAAACACTAGAAAAAGCATAGCTACACAAGAATGGATGGGATACTAAATTTGAAGAGACAAAAAATCCAAGTGTTGAAGATTTGAAGATTGTGATAAATTTTCCTTTCAACAAAAGGAGAAATTTCAGTTGAAGATTTGAAGTCGTGAAAAATTTCCTTTTAACAAAAGGAGAAATTTCAGTTGAAGATTTGAAATTGTGAGAAATCTCCCTTTGGACAAAAGGAGAAATTTTAATTGAAGATTTGAAACCGCAAAATTTTCCTTTGAATAAAAGGAGACATTTTATTTAAAGATTTGCAATTATAGGATTTTCCTTGAAAAAGGCAAAAATCTTACCTATATTTGGGCAGGCACAAAGTATTCCTTTACGGAAATGAATATAAGGCTTATCCCGCATTTGGGAGATTATAAATTTCTGATTTCGCTTTGTACAATATAAAGAAAGAACAAATCACAAACCACCAGTTATTTTGAACAAAAATAACACAATGAGTGACAAAGACGGAAACACTCGTACTAGACAAATCGGTGGACAACCAGAAGGAGATGATGAAAGAGCCCCTGAGGTTGCTCAACCACACAGGCGTGGAAGGCGTTCTAGAGCACGCATAGCACTCCATATGGAAGTCATGGCAGAACAAATGCTGGAAATGCAAAGACAACAGATTGCACAAACTACTGCCCTAAATGCATACTTACAACAGGGACTTATGTCCCCTGTACCACATGTATATCCACCTTACCAGCCCCAAGAGTACAAGTACCAATATGGGGAAGAAGAAGAAGACCCATACTCATACACCTCATTGGAAAGACCATGAGCCCCATTTCAAAGAAATGACGAAAGGGATCTACCACAATACCCATATCACGGATACAACGTTGAAGGGAATTATGGAAACCCAAATATCTCACCTGAATACCCTCAAGAACCAGAAACCTCACAAGGGTCCAGTGCCTTTGACCGTTTGAGAAGTAGGCTTCTTAGAAATAGGAGGAGAGGTGGGCGGCATTCTTCTGACCCGCAGCCTCAAGCACCACACATGCCTAGGCCATATCAATATCAAACCGCAGCAGATCCCGGTATAAGATCGGGTCACGAACTCGATGAGAGATTGGGATGGACCTAAATTGCCACGAAATAATTTCTCCACCCCAAATTCAATTCTATGAGATGGATGATGATGAGGAGACAAATCCTTTCTCAGAAGGGATACAAGGATGTAAAGTCCATCGTGATTTCGAAATGCCTGAAATTGGCAAGTACGCTGGCCGAGGCGATCCAGATGATCATCTTTTAAATTACAATACCAGCATGGGAATTAACGGAGCCACCCCAATGATAAAGTGCAAATCATTCCCTCTAACATTGGAATGAAGCGCGCTTAGATGGTACAAAAGCTACTAACCAAAAGCATTCATAGTTGGAAGGATCTGAAAATAGCCTTCAGGAATGGATTCGTATCATCAAAGCCTGGCCAGCTTCCGGTCCAACTACTGCAGGACCTAAGACAAGGAAAACACGAGTCGCTGAAAAGCTACTTAGCTCGATTCACAGAGGAGATGCACAACTATGAAAATATCACAGAAGCAAAAATATTCTCAACCTTAAAAATAGGCATAGAAATGAGAAGCATGTTTTGGAGAGACTTTCGGAGCTGAAAGCCCAGGGACTACAATGCGTTAGTAGACATAATGAAATAAAAAATCAAATTGGAGGAATGGCTAGAGCCGGGGACAATCATTCCCAACTACGCTATGGTCATGGGGTACATGCAAATGCCAAATCATCCGATGACAACATGCAACGTCAAATAGGGCTTCGACAGGGACTCATCGCCTCTTCCTCGAATCGATCCGCTTATGCAAAGAGAGATCTCTGAAGAAATCCCTAACTTGCACACTGGCTTGCATACTTACAATTAAGGGATGACTGTTGGACAAGCAGGCCCCAACAAACCTAAAATGCCATTCACTGGCCCATATTGTGCTTATCATCGATTTTATGGATACAGCACTGAAAATTATCGTGATATACAGGTGTTGGAGAAACAAAGGACCAAAAAGAAGGATCGAACCTCTCCCGAAGGAAGTCGAGGCAGAAACTACACACCGTTCTAATTCCATGAGTTGTGTCACGGACGACGATAGGAAGCAAAAAATAGCAGGCTGAGAAAAGAGATAGAATCAAGAGAGCATGGTAGGAGCAATGATAGAGAAAACACCCGAGGGGTATGAGCGCCAAAAGGAGATCAACCTCTGCTACCAACCCAGCAAGCCCTCATTAGAGAAATTAACACTATTATCGGAGGTCCCCACCCCAGCAGAAGCTCCAATAACTCATAGAAGAGATATATCCGAGAGGCCAAAGAGCCTGCAAACGTGAATTACCACATACATACCCACCCATCGGGAACAGAGAGTAACGATCCCATCACCTTCACTCTCTCTAATGCTGCAGTGGTGCATTTCTCTCATAATGACGCTCTGGTTGTTTGAGCAGTCGTGGCCCGAAAGGGTCTGGAAAGAATGTTGGTTGATGACAGAAGTTCCGTCAACATTATTTATGGAGCTACCTATGAAAAAATGGGCATATATACCCCTTTGATCCTAGCCACTGATCATATCTATGGATTCACTGGGACTCCATCGTCCCTAGAGGAACGCTCATTTTGATGGCAAGAATGGGTATCGTACTAACCAACGTAAGAACTCCCTTGGAATATTTGGTAGTTGATAAAAGCTCCTCTTATCATGGCGTGCTTGGAAGATTGACCCTTATCGATTTATGAATAGTGACTCATACAAAGTTCTTGTGCATGAAGTTTTCCACAGACCACGGAATTACCATAGTCAAAGAAAACCAATCTGAATCCTGAGCATGCTACACCAATACCATGAGAAAATTTGTAGATCGGGAAGTCAATATGATCAATGAAGAAATGAATGAGGTCATATTAGATCTTGAAAGACTGGATAGTGGAAACGATAAGGAAGATGAACAGATGATTAGCCAGAGAGATCTGGAAGATTTGGATCTACGTGTGGTTGAAGATGAGCTTCGAACCTCTCCGGTTGACAAGCTGGAATGCTTCTCTGTGATCCAAATGATCTAACAAAAGAGCTACAATTAGAGAGTGGATCTACGAATGATTTCAAAGACCGTCTAAAATGGTTCTTATCCAAAAATCTGGATGTGTTCGCATGGAAACATGGAGACATGATGGGGATTGACCCTAATATCTCATGCCACAAACTACAAATAGAAGCAAATCATCCGGGACAAAGATAGAAACGCTGACCCATGAGCCCTAAGAAATATACTGCATTGGAGGAGGAAGTATCCAAGTTGTTGAAAAACAACTTCATAAAAGAATCCCGTTACCCGAAATGGGTTTCCAACCCAGGATGCTGGTGCCAAATCCCAACGAAAAAATGAAGGTATGCATAGACTTTTCCAACGTTAACCAAGCTTGCCCCAAATATAGTTTTCTCCTTTCCCACATAGACTAGTTGGTGGATGCCACGGTCGGTCATGAAGTGCTCAGTTTCATGGATGCATATTTAGGGTACAACCAAATTCTCCTGTATCCACTGAATGAGGAACACACATCCTTCATCACCGATAGAGGCCTATATTGTTACAAAGTTATGCCTTTTGGCTTGAAGAACACTAGAGCCACATACCAGAGGCTGGTAAACAAGATGTTCGTGGGCAAAACTATAAAAGTTTATGTAGACGATATGCTGGTTAAAAGCTTAATAAAAGCTTTCCCGCATTGACCATTTGAAAGAAACGTTTGATATACTGAGAAAGTACAATATGAAGTTAAATCTCCTTAAATGTGCTTTTGGAGTATCCTCCAGAAAATTTTTGGGTTTCATGGTGAACCAAAGGAGTATTGAGGTGAACCCCGAAAAGATTAGGGCGTTACTTGAGATGAACCCTCATCGAACCCCAAAGCAGATGCAAAGTTTGACGGATAGAGTGGCTGCTTTGAGCCGCTTTATTTCAAAGTCAACTGATAGGTGTCTACCCTTCTTCAAAGCTCTGAAAGAGAAGAAAAGATTCGAATAAACTCCCAAATGCGAGGATGCTTTTCATGCCTTGAAACAATACTTGAGGAAAGCACCACTCATGTCTCAGCCATCAAACAAAGAAACTTTAATGTTATATCTAGCCATTTCAGAAGAAGCTGTCAGTGTGGTCCTCATCAGAGAAGATGATGGCTACCAGCGCCCTATCTATTATGTAAGCAAAATCCTTCTGGATGCTGAAACATGCTATCCAGATATAGAAAAACCATCTTTGGCCCTTATCGTATCCTCCAGGAAGCTCGGCCTTATTTTCAGTCACACACCATATGTGTGCTAACTATGTTCCCTCTGAAATAGGTGTTGCAGAAACCTGACGCGTCTGGGAGACTGATGAAGTGGGCAATAGAGCTAAACTAGTTTGAAATTCAGTACTAGCCCGAAATTCTATCAAAGGTCAGTCTTTAGTTGATTTTGTAGCCGAGTTTACCCATTCTCCGAAGGTAGAGATGGTGACGAGACTAGGTCCATGTCTACTTTTTTCTTGTAAACCTATTTACAGCCTGTTGGTTTTATCCTTTCAGGCAGGTCAATCAATGTCCAAACCTCATTTTCATACACGGAGTTCATTTCGAATTCCATGGCTTTCTGCCATCCCTTTGAGTCAATATTTGACTTCGATTTTGCATAAGTAGTGGGTTCATCTTCCTCGATTAGCAATGCATCATTGGTAATCAAGAGATCGTATCTCAAGAGGACGAATTACCTGCGCCGACTTACTTAAGAGCTCATCAGATCCTCGGGACCCAAGGTTCTCCATTTCTAATATGTGTCTTATCAAATGCAGGCTCAACTATTGACTCATCTAATTGATCTATTTTATTTGTGATTTTTGAATCTCTTCAAGATCTACTTTGATCCCACTGGCCTCTCTTATAATGAACTTTTTCTCTAAGAATATGGCATGTTTCGATATGATGACCTTCATCTTAATGGGATTGTAGAAATAGTATTCAACAGGATCTTTTGGATACCCCACAAATAAATATTTATCAGATTTAGCTCCTAACTTGTCTGATTCTATACATTTCACATAAGCGTCGCAGTCCTAAACCTTTATGTATGAAAGATTGGATCTTTTTCCTTTCCATAACTAGTATGAAGTTTTATCGACCGATTTAGATGGGACACGGTTTAATGTGTGACATGCAGTGTTAAGTGCATATCCCCAAGATAATTTTGAGAGAATTGCGCAGCTCATCATTGATCGCACCATATCTAATAAGGTGCGGTTTCTCCTTTCTGATACACCATTTAACTATGGTGTATACGGTGGAAGTCCACTGCGAGAGAATTACATTCTCTTTAGATAGTCTAAAAACTCATCCTTCAAATATTCTTCACCTCGATCAGATCTAAGTGTTAGAATATTTTTCCCGGTTTGCCTTTCTACTTCTTGCTTGAATTCTTTGAACTTTTCAAAGGCTTCATTCTTGAATTTCAACAAGTAGATGAAACTATATCTAGAATGGTCATTTGTAAATGTGATGAAGTAAGAAAAGCCACATCTAGCATCTGTAGACATTGGTCCACATACATCAGTATGTATGAGTCCCAAAATGTCTGCAGCCCTGACTCCTTTTCTAGTAAATAGGGTCTTGGTCATTTTGTCCATAAGGCATGACTCACATTTATCAAATGATTTATAATCATTTGAATCCAACTATCCATCTTTATGTAACTTGGTAATACATTTTTCATTTATATGACCCAATCTGCAATGCCAAATATATAAGTTGTTAACTTTATCGTCTTTATGCCTTTTGTTGTCTATACTCATTATAGGACATTACAAGTCTAGAATATAGATGCCATTAAAAAATTCCCACATCCATAAAACACATTATTAAGATAAAAAGAACAACATTTATCTTTAATCTTAATGAAAAACCCATCCATGTCCAAACATGAAATAGAAATTATGTCCTCAGTAATAGCAGAAATGTAATAGCAGTCTCTTAATTCTAAAATAAGGTAGACTCTGATACCACTGTAAGAAATTGATGTATACATGGACATCGAAAATTAAATCTACAATTCTTATAAGTTGGATCATTCTTGTACTTAGATAGAATTCGTGATAGAAATTTACTTTGATGAACACTGTAGAATCTGATTATCTGTTTAGCTGGATGTACGATATTCAAGACTACAGTTGTCCAATTGTTCAGCCTCCAATAGTAATTCACACAATATGAACAGATCTGGATTTCTACAATCAATAAGAGATGAAAGTAGAACTTTTGAGAGTAATTGTATTGGGTTGTCTTTTATTTGTGTTAGCAAGTAATGAAGACCAACTTCATTTAATCTGTCGTGACTTTTGTATTTATAGGCGGCGCTAGCCCCCTAGCCCTAGCCTTAGTTCAAGTCCAACTAAAGCCATCAACAAACGAGCTCAATTAATTAATCTAATTAATTAATTTGGTCTAATAAGTAATTAAGTCCGACCTAGCTAATTGGACCTTAGACATTAATTCTTACAAGTCTCTGGTCAAAGTCTTGTTTTGCTATTTACAAGTTTCATTTTGCAAATGGGGTTTTAATGCAAGAAAAATCTGGTCCATCTATTCTTGAAGACTTGATCTGAGTCGTTGGTTGAGAGTATAAGCCTCTAATATCTCA
The DNA here is from genome assembly GCA_023638005.1 of Forsythia suspensa. Taxonomy (NCBI): domain Eukaryota; kingdom Viridiplantae; phylum Streptophyta; class Magnoliopsida; order Lamiales; family Oleaceae; genus Forsythia; species Forsythia suspensa. Next base: position 44,082,257 of record CM042673.1, on the reverse strand, counting down.
TTTGTGCAAGAAAGAAAAAATGTGCATATCTCTATGTCTTTTCTTCTTACAACAAGGGTCAACCTCAGATGACCCACAAAAATACTCTCACAAAGAGAACATCTACACTTGAATTTCTCAACTTCTAACAGAAAAAAGAACGTATAAGGCATTAGATCTGTGGTTGTTTTGTATTGAGAACTGATATTTCGGGTTTGATTCCTTGAGATCTTTAATGCACTAAAGTTAGATCCACTAAAAGTAGAGCTTCAACGGCATGTAGCCAAAGGTTAGGTGAACTCATGCCCTTAGGGACAGAAAATCTTTATACTCTTTAAATGTTCTACCTCTTTCTTGAATATTTATTTTTTATGTGAGAGTGAATATATTCCCAACAAGTGGTATCAGAGTGTGTTTTGATAGAAAAACCTCTTACGCTTCAGATTTGGCCATTTGGGTGCTCTCTAGAATGGGAAAACTTGCTTGGCTAAAATTTCTTGGGGGCAAAAGTGTTAGCTCTTACCAAAATTTCAAAGAAAAGTTTATAAGGTAAAAATTTTAAATCATAGGTTCGCATCTGCGTGAAATTAGAAGTTGCATGTCAAATTGAGGTCGCATCTAACATACACTAGGTGCTCGTTCGGTGATATCTGAACTCTCCTATCCTTTTTTGCACAATCAGCCACTCTTTGTGCTGGGTAAAATAGTTCTTTGAAATATTTCCAACTATGTGTTCTTTTGGTTCTGATCTATATGTTCTCTTTGCTGATGTGCTGTGTTTGAGTAGATTATGTTGTTTCTTCTGTTCTTCGTGAATGGAATATATTTTTTGTGTACAACATATTTCTTTCATTATATTGTGTAGAATCGCCTTTTGGGATTCTTGTTTGGATGAAATCCTTGACACGAGAACAAGATTTTCACAAAATCCTGGGAATCACTAAACAGTGTATATGTGTGACCATTAAAATTTACTTATTCATATTGCATGTGTTAGTTGTTGTCTAGTGTGCTTAATAATTATTGCTTAGAGTGTTTCTTGTCAAGAATGTGTAACTCTGTCCTTCGTTATGTTCTAAAATTTCTTTTGAATACTCTATGTAAGTTACTAAATTTTTTTTAAACTTATATTTTCTTGCGTAAAAAAATGGGGACTAGTAAATTTGATCTTGAAATGTTCGATGGGAGGGGAATATATTTTTCTATTTGGCAACAAAAGATGAGAGATCATTTTATTAAAAAAAATTGTTTAAAGCAATAGATGTTTCTTTTCCTGAAAAACTAACTAGTGTCCAACAAAAAATAATCTGATGAATTAGCTCATAATGTTATAATCTTGCATTTGACTGATAATGTCATGAGAAAAGTGAATGAATGTAAATCAATTCCAATCATTTGGAAGCAACTTGAAATTATGTATCAAAAAATCCCTCCCCAACAAAATTTATTTGCTAAAGAATATTTTTGGTTTTAAGATGGATCTCGAAGCAAATATTGAAAATTTCTCAAAAATGAGCCAGGATTTAACCAGTTGTGGCGAAAAGTTTTCTAATGAACATCAAGCCATCTTTTTGTTAAATTCTTTGTTGAGACCTTCAAAAATGTCAGAAATGCCATTGAATAGGGCAATGACTATTTATCTACTGAAATTGTAGTAAATCCTCTTACAATAAAAACTCTTGATATAGAGTAGATGGATTTAGAATCTCTAAATAGAAAAGGATTAAATGTGAGGGGCAGATTCAATTTTAGGCAAAATATAAATAATGGAAATGGTTAGAATGGAAAAAAAAAAGAGAGGTAAATCTAGATCTAAATCTAGAACAAAAGGAAAGAAATGTTATGGTTGTGAAAAATTAAGACATTTCATTAAAGACTTCTATAAAAGAAAAAATGAGCAAAAAGAAAATGGTAAAGAAGAAGAAAATATGGCTTCAACCTCAAATTGTGATGTTGCTGAAGTTTATCTAGTCATAAACCATATTTTTGACAAATTTGAAGTAATATTGACTCAAAAAGTTAATTTTGAGGGTGGTGAATGGGTTCTGGACTCTTGTTGTTCTTTCATATGACTTCAAGTAAAGAATGGTTTCTAATTTTCTTGAAAAAAGAATTTTTAGTGACAATGAGAAATGACATTATAAGTAAAATTGGAAAAATTGGAATGTATCTCTGAAATTTAAAAATAGATATGTGTGCAATTTTGAAAATGTGAGACAGGTCGTGAAATGAAAATATTCGTAATCTCTGGGTGTGTTTGATTTCTAGAAAAATTGAAGGTGGCAAGTTGAAAGTTTCAAGGGTTCTTTAGTTGCTTTTAGGTGTGTAAAACAAAATGGTGTCTTTGTTGTTAAAGCTACTGCATTACATAAAGTAAACTCTTGTCATTGTCTCTATACTTAATCACACTCTAAAATGGCATAATAGACTAGCTCATTTTAGTAATAAAGGCCTTAAACGCTAAATAAAAAAGGTGATTTTAGAAAAGATTAAGTTTCTGATCTGCATCTTTGTGAAACTTGTATTTTGGGATAGCATCATAAATTGTACTTCAAAGTTAGAACACATAAATATGTAAGTGTACTTGATTATATACACCCAAACTTATGGGGTCTCCCATACCTACAATGAGTCGAAATGTTTATTTTTTTTTTTTCCATCATTGATGATTACTCAAGAAATGTTTGGATTTTCTTATGAAAATATAAATTGAGACTTTTGAGAAATTTAAACTATGGAAGACTCTTGTAGAAAACCAAATATGAAACAAAGCTTTGAGAATTGAAAATGGCCTAAAATTTTGTAATTCTGAATTTTACGAATTTTATAAATAGCATGGCATCCTAAGACATAAAATATTTCAATATACTCTCCAATAAAATGGCGTAGCTGAAAAAATGAACAAAACTTTATTAGATAAAGTCAGATGTATAATGGTAAGTTCAGGCTATCTAAGAGTTTTTGGAGAGAATCTGTTATAACTACTTGTTATATTATAAATTTGACTCCTTCTGTAACGATCGGGATCCCTCTAGTCAGGATTTTATCTCCTGTTGTACTCATCCATAATGTCCATTTGGAAGGGCTAGAGCCCATCTTAACCCCTCACAATTTTTTTTCGTGTCCCAGCGATTCGAACCCAAGATCTCTACCTTATGAGACACTTAAGTTGAATGCTGGTACCAATTGGACAAGTATGGATAAGTACTAGCATTCAACTTAAATGCCTCATATGGTAGAGGTCATAGGTTCGAATCATTGGGGGTGCGAAAGAAATCCGTGAAGGGGAAAGATGAGCTCCGGCCCTCCCAAAGTGGACAATATGGATGAGTACATGTGGGGGTAAGATCTCGACTAGATGGATCCCGGTCGTTACAAAAATATGAGCTGTAACGATCAGGATCCTTTAATCGGGATCTTACCTCAACCGTACTCATCCATACTGTCGCTTTGGGAGAGCCGGAGCCCATCTTACCCCCTCACGAATTTCTTTCGCGTCTCTAGCGATTTGAACCCATGACCTTTACCTTATGAGGTACTTAAATTGAATGTTTCCCAATTGGTATCAGCATTCAACTTAAGTGCCTCATAAGGTAGAGATCTTAGGTTCGAATCGTTGGAGACGCGAAAAAAATCCATGAGGGGGTAAGATGGGCTCCAGCTCTCCAAAGCGGACAATATGAATGAGTACGGTTGGGGGTAAGATCCCAACTAGAGAGATCATGGTCGTAACAAGACGACCCGAATCTTTAACGATCCAAGTGCCACTAACTCGTAAATTAAATTTAAATAAAAGGGCTAAAAAGGAATACATAATTTTTTATATATAAAATAATAAAATTCAACCTTATTCGTAACACATATATTTAAATAGATTGGTTCTATATAACGAAATAAATCGAAAATAGATAGATGTTTCATAAATTTTCATGAAATAACCTGCAACTATAACTATCTCTGTAGCGACCACATTGAACTGCTAAATTTCTGAAACAGTGAAACAAACATAACGTGAGATAAAATCTCAATAAGTGTTTGTGAGTAATTTTCTTTTCTTGAAATTCTTTTCTTTTTCTCTCTTATTCTAAGAATAAGAAAAATATTGTGTATTTGTATGTTTCTTGTTTACATAAAGGGTGTGTATTTATAGGGGAGGTTGAAGGTCGTCATGCATAGAAACGTTAAATCTCATTAATTACTTTCCTATATTACCTATATGCATTATTAGGAAAATATAGATTCTTACCTTAAATTAGCATGATTAAACACCGATTTAAGCTAATCACATAATTATATACAACCATATTCATATATATATATATATATATCTATATATATATATATATATATATATAATATATATATATATATATTAGTATCTAATTACATACATAATTAAAGACTAATTTAAACTAATCACATAATCATATACAATCATATACATATTAGTATCTAATCAATATTTTATCTATCATATATATACAATAGGATATTAATTTTTTTTATATTTATATATTCCTACCTTAAATTACATGCATGATTTAAGATAATCACATAATCATATATGTGTATATATAATCATATACGCATTAACATATAATCAACTATTTTATCTATCATATATACGTATTAAACATATCTATTTTTAGCAAATTATTGGTAGACAAGATTAATGTTCGCTACACTATTCATAAGACAAAAATATGCATATATCTGATAATTGTAGTTAGGCCCTCAACTATGAGCAAACCTATAATTTGATCCCTAGACTTTCGTGTTTGTGCAATTAAGTCTTAAATTCCAATTTAACAGCTAGTAACAAAATTTTAGGGTGTTACACCTTCTGCTGCCTTAAATGACATGACTCATGATGAAAAATGTAGTAATGCTCCATCTGATTATTCTCATTTAAGGAGTTCTGGGTGCATTGTATATTTCCACCAAATTGAGGGAAAATTAGAACCTATGGCTCAAAAATGTGTCTTCTTGGGTATCCTCAAGGAGTTAATGGATATATGTTGTGGGCTTGGGGTAAAGATAGAATCAAAATCATAATAAGTAAGGATGTCATGTTTAATAAGTCGAAAATGCCTTATTTAAATCCTAAATCTGAGAAAAATAAAAATACGGAAGAATGTGAAGAATTCTTCGTAGCTCCAGGAGTTGGAAATCAAAATAATTCCTCTCCACCCACTCAAATTGAGGTGGAATCAGAAAATCAGAGTAAGTAAAGCCAGTTAGTTCCTCAAATAGAAAGAGATGAAGAATAAGGGAAAATGGTAGATGAAAATGTCCCAAGAAATGATGATCTCAAGAATTATCAATTAACAAGGGATCTAGTTAGAAGAACTATTAGAGAACCACAAAGAATTGGGTTTGAAAAAAGTGTTTCTTTTGCTTGTTTGAGTTATTAAGACCTTTGTCATAAAGAACCTAAGTCTTATGAAAGAGCTAAGTCTTATGAAAAAGCAATAAATAGCAAGCACTCTAAGAAGTGAGAAAAGGCAATGATTGAATAAATGACTTATTTAGGAAAAAACAAAAATTGGGATCTTGTCCAAGTAGACTTGCAAAGTAAAAGAGGGGATTTCAAACTTAGAACTAATAAGGTATAAAGCCAGATTAGTGGCAAATGGTTTTACACAAAAAGAGGGCATTGGTTATAATGAATTTTTTTCACCTGTTGTTAAGTTCACCACTATAAGATTAATGCTTGCATTATTTGTACATTTTAATTGACAACTTGAGCAACTTGATGTGAAAACAACCTTTTTGCATGATGAGTTAGAAGAATTTTTTTATATGAATCAACCATTGGGCTTTGTTGATAGTGTCCAATCTGATTTCATGTGTTTATTAAAAAATAATTGTATGGTTTGAAAAAATCACTAAGGCAATTTATTTGATGCTTTTGTATTATTCTTTGACTTTAAAAGAAGTGAATATGATCATTGTTTGTACTATAAAATTGAAATGGAAGGTAAAATGAGTATGTATCTTATTCTATATGTAGATAACATCTTGCTTATTAGTTCTTGTTTGAAACAAATCAAAAAATTTAAGTCATATTTATTTTCCGAGTTTGATATGAAGGACTTGAGAAGTGCCAACATAATTTTGGTATGGAAATATTAGATAGAAATAATTCCATATTAAGACTAATTCAAACTTCATATATTAAAAAAGTGCTTGATAATTTTTCAATGTCAAATGCTATCCAGCATTCTTCTTGGGAATTATTTTATAATAAGCAAAAATTATTGTCCAATAGTGAAAGAAGAAATTGATCAAATGAACAAAGTGCCCTATTCTATTGCTGTTGGATGTATACAATGGTATGCACTAGGCTTGATGTGGCTTATGCTATATATACACGTGTGTTAAGCATGTACATGGCCAATCCAGGCTAACTCATTGGGAAGCTTTGAAATGCCTTTTGAGATACCTAAAGGGTTTATATGAGATAAGGTTGACCTTTAGGCACTATAGTGAAAGGATAAAGCTAAAAGGTCATGTGGATGCTAATTATACAAGTGAAACGTACACTAGGAAATCTATTACATCTTATATGTTTAATGTGTGTGATACTTGTATTAGCTGAAAGTCTTAACTTCAAGATATTGTAGCCCTTTCGACCATAGAATTAGAATACGTTGCTATTAGTGAGGCAATTAAAGAAGCTCTATGGTTAAAATGTTATACTGTAAATTTTAATAGCCAATCCGGAATTTAATTGTGTAAAAATTCAGTTTTCCTTGAAAAAACAAAACATATTGATATAAAGTTACATTTTATGAGAGATATTGTAACAAAGGTTTTGATAAAATTGGACAAGATCCATTCTCAATATAACCCTACATATATGGGTACGAAAATCTTAACTTTGAGTAAATTTAAGACATGCTTAAGTCTTTTAAACATTAATACAGGTTAGTTAAGTTCAATTTTTTACTTTGTGTTTAAAATTCTTTACTAACTTATTTTTTGTTTTTCTTGCACGTACAGAGACTGCTGTGGTAATGGTGGAAGACCATTAGAGGCTCTTAAGAATTTAGTCAATCTATATCAGATTGTTAATTCTTGGTTATCTAATTCTTTGGTCAAAATGGTTGACTATTCAAAGACACTAGCTAAAGTCGTGTTTTGCTGTTTACAAGTTGCATTTTGCAAATGCAATTTTAACCCAAAGAAGAAAATTGGTCCATCCATTCTTAAAGACTTGATTTGAGCACTTGATTGAGAATATAAAGCCTCTCATCTCACATTTGTGCGAGAAAGAAAAACCTAAACTCTATATTCTCTTTCTCGAGAATATGCGCATATCTCTATGTCTCTTCTTCTTCTCATTTTTCTATTAGAAGTTGAGAAATCTGAGTGTGGATGTTCTCTTTGTGAGTTTTGTGAGGGTTTGTTTGTGGGTCATCTGAGGCTGATCCTTGTTGTAGTGTAAGGCGTCAGATCTGTGGTTGTTTTGTACTAAAAACTGATATATTAGATTTGATTCCTTGAGATCTTTAATGCATTAAAACTAGATCATTTAGAAATATAATCTATATTCTTTAATTATATATACATAATTAAATACACTATTTATCATGCTAAAATTACCAAGTATGATTAATTTAGAAGAATACATGTCTCCATTGATGTTAAAATTGAGAGGTTGGATCTTCCGCAGTCTAATCACCTCAATAATGTTCAATAGAATATCTTTCTATAATAGTGTAGAAGAGAAGAACAAAAGTTGTAATTGACCCGGGGACCATAACTCTATTTATGATATTCTGTATACCCTAGTTCAATTAGAAGTCCATAAATCCTATTTAGACTAAGATTCGGTCTCTACACATTACGAAGTCCGTACTCAGTTCAGATGTTTCGAGGGCCCAATCAATAGATCACTTAATATCCCTATTAATTAGATAGCCCATATAATTGCAATACAATATGTAACCCATTATAGAGAAAAAAAATCCAACAATCTCCCACTTGAGCTACATATGTTATTCGAAACAATTATACTTTAAACTTTATGTGTACACTTAAATTGCTATCTTGCTTGAAACATCTCCTTACAATCTGGTCCATCTACTATATCAGCATGAGATCAAAGCAGCCTTCGTCATATTAATCGTTAACTAAACCCATGAATGGTCATCATACCAACATATTCAATGACATAGATCGAGTATGGATGTATAGCATAGAAATTACATGCAATGTGATCTTAACACATGTCTATTTCCAACTGGTCCTTCTTTATTCTTTAGTGAGATCATACCAAAACTTTCCAATCTTAATGTTAAACCACAAATAGAAAGACCAAATTCAGAGATTGGTAACAACCATTATACTTTATTCTACAGAAAATAATCATAAAGTGTGTCTATTACTGAAAAGCATCAAAATACAAACTTCCACTAAACCAGCAAATCATCAAACGATACAACACCCGTATGAGCTATATGCTCGTAAAACACCTTGGACGGTAAACCCTTGGTGAGGGATCCGCAATTATGGAGTTTGTGCCAATATGCTCTATAGACACCTGACTACTCTGAACTCTCTCTTTAACAACAAGAAATTTGATGTCTATGTGCTTCGACTTCATAGAGTTTCTATTATTGTTTGAATATAGCACAGCCGATTTATTGTCACAATATATCGTCAATGGTCTTTCAATACCATCCACAACACGCAGCCTAGCGACAAAGTTTTACAACCATATTCCATGATTAGATGCCTCATAATGGACTATGAACTTAGTTGCCATGGTGGATAGAGCTATGAGCGTCTGCTTAACACTCTTTCAAGATATAGCTTCTCCAGCCAGCAGATAAATATAGCCCAATGTAGATCTCTTCTTCAGATTGGCATCCAAAAAATCGAATCGAATACCTAATGATCTCCAAATGATTTGACTTCCTATAGGTGAGCATAAAATCTTTTGTTTACTGTAAATATTGTACAACCCTTTTGGCTGCTTTCCAATAATCCATCTCAGGGTTACGCAAATATCTGCCTAATAATCCCACTATGAATGCTATATTCGGATGCGTACATATTTGAGCATACATAAGACTCCATATAGCCGATGTATAAGGAATCTTTTGCATTTCTTTAACCTCAACCTCATTCTTGGGGCATTGACTGGGATAAACTTATCTCCTTTAGCAATGGGCGTATCTCCCGGTTTACAATCTTTCATGTTGAATCTGCTAAGTACCTTTTCAATATAGCTCTTTTGTGATAACTCAATGATACCCTGAGAGTGATCTCGATGTATCTGTATGCCTAATACAAAAGAGACGTCCCCAAGATCTTTCATTTCAAAATTCTTAGTTAAAATCTCTTGGTTTCGTAAAATAAGCTTATATTGCTACTAATTAGCAGTATACCATCAACATATAATACCATAAAGATATATTTAATCCCACTGAACTTATGGTACACACAATCATCAACTCTATTTACTTCAAATCCAAACGAGATAATGACTTGATGGAATTTGTGATACCATTGACAGGAAGCTTGGTTGAGACTATAGATGAATTTTTTCAATTTGTAGACCATTCTCTTTGGATCACCTGATACAAAGTTTTCTGGTTGCACCATATATGTCGTTTCCTCAATATTACCATTGAGAAATACATTCTTTACATCCATCTGATGTATCTCTAAATCAAAATGAGCTACTAATTATTATCCTAAAAGAGTCTTTCAATAAAACTAGAGAGAAAGTCTCTATATAATCAATGCCTTCTTTCTGAGTGAAACCTTTGGCAACAAGATGAGCCTTATATCTCAGCATTGCCGTTTTGAATCTCTTTTGGTCTTAAATATCCATTTGCAACAAATGGGCTTCAGACTTTAGGTAATTTGACGAAATCTCAAATGTTATTGTCTTTAATAGATTTCATCTCATCTTCCATAGCATCAATCCACTTTTGAGAATTAGAACTCTGTTTGGCTTGATGGAAGTTGATTGAATCATCTTCCACCACTCCTATGTCAACCTCATGTTCTTGGAGAAAGACGATATAGTCATCCAGAAATGCCCTTCTCCTTCTCTAGTGATCTTTGTAATGGCATTTGTTCTTGAGGTTGTTGAGTTTGCTCATCAAGAGCAACAACTTCATTTTGGATAGGAAAGTTGTCAACATTGTCTTGATAATCCGGATTCACTTCTTGAACAATGTCAGTAATCTGATCATTCTCAATAGTGACAATAGGAATAGAAACGAGTCTCTTCAAAGACGATGTTCTTAACCTTATCTTTCCCTCTAAACTCAACATCCTAAAAGAATTTTGCATTTCCAGTCTCGAAAAAAGGACCTAGTCGAGAGATCATAGAATTTATAACTCCTGGACCGTTCAGGGTATCCAACAAAATAGCAGCTTACAGTTCTTGAGTCCAGTTTCTTTTCACTTGGCCTGTAAGGTCTCACTTCTGCTGGACATCCCCAAATGTGCAAGTGCCTAAGACCAGGCTTCTTGCTGATCTAAAGTTCATAAGGGATTTTAGTTACTGCTTTATTTGGAACCCTGTTGAGGATGTATGCTGCAGTCTTTAGTGCTTCTCTCCATAGGAATTTTGGTAAAGGAGAATGACCAATCATACTTATTACCGTGTCCTTGACAATAACCTAAAAGTCCCTATAGCGTCAACTGCAACTGCTTTGCCGTTGCCCACAAAGATGAATCTTTCAGCATCAATTGGTAGTCGGCTCCACAAACAATCCTGTATAGACACACTTATGTGAGTGGTAGCACCAAAATCCATCCACCAAGTGTGTCTAGATATAGAAGCTAAATAAATTAACTTCAAAACAAACCATAGCGAGAAGCATACATTTCTTAACACGCCGTACAGCGTAACTGGGGCATTCTTTATTTATATGTCCACTATTTTTGCAAAAGTAACAAATGAACTCCTTATCCTATTTCTTTTGCACTTTATGTTGTGGTGTCCCAACTGCAGCTTACTTTTTTCTTTTCATTTTCTTATCTTGAGGAATGGTTGATGAGTTAGTACTTTCAATCATCTCACGCTTAAGTCTTTCCTCTTCTTGCACTCAGTGAGATATGAGCTCATTAAGAGTCCATTTATCCTTTTAGGTGTTGTAACTCACTTTAATTAGCCGTATTGTGCATGAAGGAAAATCAAAACCAAATGTACGAGCAAGTCCTCAGACAACTCTAACTTTAGTGCCTTTAGTTTAGAAGTGAGATTAGACATTTCCATAATGTACTCCATTACGTTCCTTTTTCTTTCATACCTCATTGAAACAATGTGATCCAAAAGAGGACTTGTTTCAGCCTTTTTGTTTTTGGTAAAACACTTTTCAATTTCTTTAAGGAACGTCTTAGCATTTTCCTCCTCTGACATAGCGCCCCCAAATGTTTCTGGAATGGATCGTTTCATGATCATAAGACTCATGCAGTTAAAACGATCCCAAATTTTTCAAGTCCCTTTTATCTTGAGTGGAACTTTCATCAGTGAGAGTAGGAGGTCGTTTTGTCCGAAGCGCAAGGTCAAGATTCATGTGACCGAGAACAATCGTAACGTTCGCTTTCCAATTCTTGAAATTTGTGCTATTAAGCACATGGATTAAATTAATGTTGGCAGATATTGTAGAAGCAGAAACTGAAAATGAGAGAATATTTCAAGCTCACAATTAATAATTATGTCATAACATATGTATGACAATTATATATCGGTGGGCTCATTACAAGATACCTAGCACAATATTGATATTTAGACTTTGGACAGAAACATCAACTTGTAATTGGTACTTTCTATGTAGTAATCAAATATTGATAATTAATCTATCAAACAATAAGTCTTTCTTTGGACCGACTTATCGTCCACATGAAAACTTTATAATTGTCATATATTTATTACCACAGATATATCTACCATTTGGCCAAATAGTAACCTTCCTTTGGGCCGGTCATTGTTCGCATAAACAACAAACACACGCATCTTAATAATTCAAAATAAGTAAATCTACGCGATAGAAGTTACTTTGGCAACATATCGTTTCAATTGATTTATTTTGAAATATAAGACTATTAATTTGAGGAACTGAAGATATTTTAGGGATTAAATTCAAAAATTCCAAACTTTAAGGGCCCAAGATTTTAAAATCTGAAAACTTGAAAGACCTAAGATTTAAAATCCAAAACCTTAAGGACTAAATCTTAAAATCAAAAAAGCACGTATTTTATTGGTAGGCCCATTACAAGATACCTAGTACAATATTGACATTTAATCTTTAGATAGAAACATCAATTGTAAGTGGTACTCTCCGCGCGGTAATCAAATATAGATAATAAATCTATCAAACAACAAGCTTTCTTTTAGACCGACTTATTGTCCACATGAAATCTTTATAATTATCACATATTTACTACCACATGTACGTTGCTATTTGGCCAATCAATAACCTTCCTTTGGATAGGTTATTGTTCGCATAAGTAATAGATATACTCATCTTTATATTGTAAAATAAACAAATCAACACAATAGAGATTAATTTGACAACGTATTGTATTAATATTATTCACTTCGAAATATAAGACATTTGAATCAAGAATTCGAGAATTTTCAAAGAAAAACTTTAAGATTTAAAACTTAGAGGACCTTAGAGATGAAATTTTAGTACTTTATGGATTTAAATTTTAGGATTTATAAAGTTTTGAGATTGAATCCTAAATTTTAAAACTTTAATGGCCTTTCTTTAAAGAAATTTTTTAACTTTAGGATTAAAATTGCAAAATTTAAAATTTTAGTGGCCAACTTATGAAAAATTTCAACTTTAAGAGCTAAATCATTAAAATTCCATAACTATAGGGTTAGATTACTTAATATTTAAAACTTCAGGGCTTAGTTTTAAATTATCATAACCTTAGGGATTTAATTAATTAAGTTTTAAACTTCCAAAACTTAATGTGCAATATAACATAAATCTCCAAAATTGCACCCTAATCTTTAATTCATCAAATTTACAATTGAGGTCCCGTTTCCAAAAAAAAAAAAAAAACGCAGCAGCTAAAGTTTTCAAACCCTAGCGCCACCAACCTACGCCGCCGCCCTCTAGATCTGATGGGCGGCAGCTCTTCAGCTGCAGCAGCGCCGGGTGCACTGCTGTTTCCTTTCAGCAGCGCCGGGGAAGGCGCCGCTGTTAGCTTTCAGCAGCGCCGCGCGGGCGCTACTGTTTCCTCCTAGAATAGATCAATGTTCAGACAAAGCATTGCCACTCCAGCCTTATATGAGGTGTATTCTAATGCCACAAGATCTAAAGTATAAAATTTGACCAAGCAATCATAAAATTTCTCTAGCATGAACTGTAAGCAAGCCATAAATTATTCAAAATTTTAAATTGCAAACCAAATTTTCTTCAGATTTACGAATTTTGAATAGTCAAACATCATATATTAACCCATGTAATTAATATAGAACTTTGTTTGATAAGGATTAAAAACCCATTTTAGTTTTTTTCAGACGTCATTTTTGACTTTTCAACCTATTTTTAACATAAAAAGTCAACAATTTCAACTCAAATAAACCAATATTAGTTTATAAACTACTTTATAATCTCTATCAAACGGGTACATAATATTATGGAATTTGGAGATCTAATAATCCAAAAATCCAGCCAATAATATATATTCAAGTTATATATATATATATATATATATATATATATCTTTCTTATAATATAAGTGTTTATCACATATTTACTATTCACCCTTCAACCAACACGGCGAGGTCATTTTATTGATTTAGTATTCCTAATTTCGTCCAAATCTCACCTTTTTGTCTTAAACTTTTGACACTTTTTTTTTTTTATATTAAATTAATATCTTTAATAGTAATTTTTGACCTCTTCATCTTTTCTTTTATATATATATATTATATTAAATTAATATCTTTAATAGTAATTTTATTTATCTTCGTATATATATATATATATATATATATATATATATATATATATATATATATATATATCGATCTTTTTTAAGCATAATTATTGACTTCTTATATATTATAAGAAAGATATATTCATTTTTCCCTTAATAAGTCATCAAATTTGATCTTTTGATCCCCAAATACATGAGGAGACAAAGGACGAAATCTGATCGATTCCTAAAAGGTTTTGTTAAATTTCATTTTCTAAAGCTGCAGTTTTTGTTGTCCAACTTAAATATTTCTTTGCCTTATACATTAAGTATTTTTTTACATAATTCTAGTTGGAGACGATATCCCTATGGGTTACCTAACCATTGGCTTTGGTTTCACATAATTTCATGTCATATAACTTTCGAGTTATGGACAATTTTGTAAATCTATGACGGCATGAATCCGAAAAGCTGCCTTGGATGTTTGGTGAGCATTTTAGTATGCGAAACAGGTCATCGGACTATCAAATTTTTATATGTGGTAGCTACATGGATATTCTACGTTCCGTGAAAATTTCATATTGTTCGGTTATCGTTTTCTATGTCAAAGAAATTTTTTTATTCCATGATCGGGTGAATTGTTTCTCTAAACTGCACTTTCTGTTGACCAACTCAAAAATATGCTGCACCTTATATATTAAGTATTTTTACATAATTCCAATTTGAGACGATAGCTCTATGAGTTACTTAACCATTGTCTTTGGTTTCACATAATTTCATGTTATATAACTCAAGTTATGGACAATTTTGTAAAGCTGCGATAGTATGAATCCAAGAACACGCCTAGGATGTTTGGTGAGCATTTTAGTAAAGTTGAAAACATGCCGTCGGACTATCAAATTTTGATATGTGGTAGCTAAATGGGTATTATATGTTTCCTCAAAATTTTATATTTTTCGGTGATTTTTCTATGTCAAAGAAATTTTTGTTACTCCATGACCGGGTGAAGAAATTTTAGTAACACTTTGCCACTATTTTTAAAATTTTCTTCACCTGGTCATGGAGTAACAAAAAAGTCTTTGGCATAGAAATCGATCACCAAACAATATGAAATTTTCAAGGGACATATAATACTCGGTAGCTACCACATATCAAAATTGGTAGTCCGACTACGACATCTTTAGGCATACTAAAATGCTCACGGAAAATCTCCTAAGCGATTTTTCAATTCATGCCGTCGACGTCTTGAGGAATCGCTATTATAAACCAATCAAAAACTTTAAGTAATATAAATATCTTATTAAACTTTTGTGGGCCTTGGTTTTGTGGTAGTTTTAGTAGATTCCCATGTTTTGATTACACGTTAATGATGTGAACTTGAAATGTTTTGCTAAACTTCATGTTTCTCTAAAATTTGTATTTTCTGTTGTCCAACTCAAAAATCTGCTGCACATTATATATTAAGTCTTTTATGTAATTCTAGTTGGAGACGATAACCCTATGGGTTACCTAACCATTGGCTTTGGTTTCATATGATTTCATGTTATATAACTCAAGTTATGGACAATTTTGTAAAATCATGCGACCGCATGAATCCGAGAAACCGCCTAGGATGTTTCGGTGAGCATTTTAGTAAGTTGAAACATGCCGTCGGACAATAAAATTTTGATATGTGGTAGCTAAATGAGTATTCTATGTTCCCTGAAAATTTCATATTTTTCGGTGATCGTTTTCTATGTCAAACAAATTTTTGTTACTCCATGACCGGGTGAACAAATTTTAGTAACACCGCCCTTATTTTGAAAATTTTATTTACACGGTCATGGAGTAACAAAAATTCTTTGACATAGAAACAATCACCAAACAACACGAAATTTTCAGAAGACATAGAATACTCGGTAGCTACCACATATAAAAATGGTAGTCCGACGGCATGTTTAAGCGTACTAAAATGCTCACCGCGAAACCTCTTAGGTTTGTTTTTCGGATTATCTGCCGTCGACATCATCTGAATCGCTATTATAAACCAATCAAAAAACTTTAAGTAGTGTAAATATCTTCTTAAACTTTTGTGGACATTGGTTTTATGGTAGTTTTAGTGGATTTCCATGTTTTGTTTACACGTTAATGATGTGAACTTGAAAGGTTTTGCTAAACTTCATGTTTCTCTAAGATGCAGATTCTGTTGTCCAACTCAAAACATTGCTGCACCTTATATATTAAGTATTTTTACATAATTCCACTTGAAGACGATAGCCCTATGGGTTACCTAACCATTGGCTTTGGTTTCACATAATTTTATATTACATAACTCAATTTATGGACAATTTTGTAAACTGTGACAGCATGAATCCAAAAAACTAACTAGGATGTTTCGTTTAACATTTTAGTTAGCCGAAAAATGCCGTTGGATTATCAAATTTTGATATGTGGTAGCTACATGAGTATTCTATGTTCCTGAAAATTTCATATTTTTCAGTTGATCGTTTTCTATGTCAAATGAATTTTTGTTAATCCATGACTAAGTGAAGTTTTGAATTTTTTTTTCTTTTTTTTCCACTTTGCCGAGTTACTCGGCAAAGTCATTATTATTTATTTTTTTTGAAATCTTTTTTTGACTTTGTGGAGTAACTCGGCAAAGTCATTTGAAATCTTTTTTTAATTCACACTTTTGGTCCACAATTTTTTTTAATTTATAACAAATTTACCCATAATCTATTTTTAGCATTGATCATCGATAGCTTTTGAATTTTGTTGCAAATTTTGTTTTATCCTCCTCTTTAAATAAACAAAATAAAATAAAATTGTAACTATTTTATTTTAGTGGACAACATTTTTTAAATTTTTCTAAATATGTTTTTATTTTAGAATTTTTTTTTTGGTTTTTGTCGCGTTCTTTCGACAAACTTTTTTTTTTAAAATAAGATTAATGCTTAATATCATTTTGTCGAGTTATTCAACAAAGTCTAATTTGACAATTTTTTAACATTTTTTTTTGTGGAGTTACTCGATAAAGGGAAAAAAATTTAACTTTTGATTTTTTTTGGTAGAAAAAAAAATTTTAATTTTTTGGTCGAGTAACTCCACAAAAGGAAAAAAGAAATTAGTTTTTTGCTTTTTTGGTCAAGTAACTTGGCAAAGTCATTTCAATTTTTTTTTTTTTTTTGTGACTTTGCCGTGTAACTCGACAAAGTCATTTCAATTTTTTTTTTTTTTCGACTTTGTCAACTATTTTTATATTTTTTTGAGTTTGTCGAGTAACTATATATATATATATATATATATATATAACTCGACAACCATGTATGTATTCCATTATGCTTGATTTTCCCTCTCCAACGATTGAATTAGGGATATAGCTCCAATCCAGCCAGTTGAATCTGTGTAAACATCTCATGGGATCTTCATCCTTTACAATTTGAAGTCGGATCTGGTAAAATGGTTGCACTGTGTTTTTGATTTTGTGTTCTACAGTCAAAACCATCCTCATCATATTAACTTGATAGATTACAATTTCATTAGATCAATGCTATTTAATTATGGTCAGATAAGTTATCTCAACAAAATCCAGTAGCCGAGATTGTTGGTCGTCAAGTTAACTCGACCACCATGGTTGTCGAGTAACTCGTCAGATATGTATATCTTTCTTCCATTCTGCTCGATCTCCTGGTTGTCGAGTAACTCGTCAGATATATATATCTTTCTTCCATTCTGCTCGATCTCCTCTCCAGCTACTGTGAATTAGGGACATAGCTCCAATCCAGCCTGTTGAATCTGCGTAAACATCTCGTGGGATCTTCTTCCTTTAGAATTTGAAGTCGGATCTGGTAAGATGGTTGCACTGTGTTTTGTGTTCTTAAGTCAGAAATTCGCAATTCCCGATTTGTACATAGGGTTTTGTGTCACCTATGTGGCGTTAAGGGACATTGTTTTCCTCATGTGAAGCTGCAAAAATTATATAATTGGAAAAATGTCTAATGGGCATTCAGGGGTACTCTGCAATTTTACCCCCAAAACCAAATTTCTTCGATTTGTTTGAACTCCCTGCCTTCCTCCACAGATCCACTGTATCAAGAAACTCCAAAGTCAACCTTCAGCAAGGTTTGGAAACTGTTTTGGATTTTATTCCTTTCATCATAAGTTGACTCTATTATCCTGATGCCTTTTCTCGCACATACAGGCAATGAAGTCTTGTCCAAAGAAAAAGATTCCGAATTTTAAGGAACTGTTTCAAGAGGAGAACTTGTACCTGATTACTAAGGTATCTAGAATTTATATATATTTTGTTTCTTCAATTTTTTTGCTTGTTGTATAATAGGGAACTTGGACATTTGTTTCCCAGAACATACTTTGGAAGTTTGATGCGACACTGGAGAGCAGAAAGTTCTGAATATGAAAAAATTAATGAATTAAAAATTTAGAAATTCAGTACTTTAATCTCTAACAGCGTCATTATTCATTTCTTCTCTTTTTTCCTAATGGAAGAGCAGTTCAATGTTTTAACAATTTACCCATTTCCACTCTGATAGGTTGTAGTTGCTCTGGCAATCATATAATCAATTTCTCTCTCTTGTTTAGAACCTTCCTCTCACCTTCAAACCAAAAGATAAACGTACAAGTCATATCCATGTTCAATCGCTAATTTTATACGTTGGTGGAAAATTGAGTGCTTCAGATTCTTATATTAAGAATAAACAGTACAAATTATAAAGCCTCAATGTCACATATTACGATTGTTCTCATGGAGTACTATTATTTATAATATAGGTACAGAGTTAAGCACTTCATATATAGGTTATTCAGTCTGAATTCTATTAGAGTATGGGTTTGCAAATAATTTCATATCACCAACTAGGAAGGGGATCAAGGACGCGTCGATTTTTGTGTTGGTTCATTCATTTACTGGTATGTAATAGTATGAATCAATACAGCCAATAATGAAATGTCAAACCAAAAACACACTTGGGCATTTCAAGTAGTATAAAGACACTAGAATGCCTCCTTAGATGTTGTATAATGTTCAAAATGTCAAAAAAATGTCCACCTCAAAAACCTTATTTAGTCGAGTTGTAATCATAGCACATCCCAACTACTATTCACTTGAAACTGTAATTATGGAAGTTTTTAAATTTGAAACCCAAATCTGAATGTAGCGTGTTTCAGATTTGCGCTATTTAAACTCAAGTTAAGATTATGTAGGGGAAAAAGCGAGACAAGAAAAAGAAAAATGTGTCGTAGCGAGATATGTTAACATACGATGAAGAATATCATGAAGAGATCCTTTGGAGAACATGTTGATTTCCATCAACACAATAACCAAGTAATTCAACAAAAAAATTTTGTTTTAGCCTTGACACCATAGAAAAGAATTATGTTCTTTGACACCATAGAAAAGAATTCCTCCTCATAGAAAAGAATGTGCTTTAACGTTTTGAGGTTCTTACTTTCAATTATTTTCTTAATTTATATTTCTTCTCGTTTGGATTTTCTAAGCATTGTTTTGGCAGAATTATGGTCTGTGGGGTGCTTGCGTTTCTGAGACTCCTAATCTTTTTTCGCACTCAATTGAAATTCTAATGGCACCTTATAAGTAGCTCAGTAATAGAAATGCAACTTAACGTGAATATGTTTTGCTTCCTTTTGCATTTTGTTGAATTAATATCATGCATTATTTTTTCAATTAAACAGAATAAAGTGCATGGGGATATTTGAGCCTGATAATCTTTTAGTTACTGGTAATGGCACAGTTAAGATTGGTGATTTCAGCTTGAGCCAGGTTTTTGAGGTAAGAAGAGATTTCTTTCAAGTAAAACCATTGTTAGTTTCTGGAGTATATGCATGTTTTATATTATTATAGGTGCAAAATGGGGAAATCATTACTGTTTGCCACTGTCAGTGGTGGAGAGGTTGAGAAAAATTCAACCTATAGTTTGTATCCGTCTTGCCATTAGGGTGCACTAGATAAGTTTGCATACTTAGCCTATTAACTGATGAACAGGCTCCAAGAACAAGGTTAATTTGAACAAAAACTGAAATTGGCAGCCAAAAACTGGAACTTATTGTTAGTGAATTATTCACAGAATGTGCATCTGAATCTTCAACTAGCTGTAGTGCTAAATCCCTAGATACACAATTCGTGTTATTAAACAATTGAATCAAATTATATGAGTTGATCAGTGGAAGTTACTAAATGATAATGAATGAAGCTATAATAGATTTCTGTAAAATTTCATGGATTAATCTGCAACAACTGACACATTTTAAACTCTATCCTTAATTTTCTATGGAAATGAATTATTTTACTTAATATTGGAAACCTTGTTAATGACATAATTTAATTGCAGTGGGTCTCTAAGTTGCATGAACACGAACACGCTTACGGACACGGTCACAAGTGATTTTTCTAAAAAGTAGGACATGTCGATTTATATTCTTTAAAACTTACATATTATATCTTTATTTTTATACGTTTTACAGGACACAACACATGCCCCATGTCGAATACTTTGTTTAATTACTGAGATTTATTCAAATGTGAGTCTCCTGGTTTGATTTAAAAATAATTATTAGCTCTATTTATTTGAGACTATTTTCAAGAATTGTATTTTATTCTCATTATTTGTTTTGTGGGAAATCAATTACGATTCTAGATTTACAAATATTACGAAATGCAGTTAGTGCAACTATTGTTAAGGAGAAATGAGGGGAAAAATCAACTTTAGACATAGTATTAAAATTGTCATTGATTATCATAATTATATTCATGTGCGGTGCATATAGACATTAAAAGAACCAACAAATGTTATGTATGCTAATTGAAACTCGGTTTTGCGAGAGATTTCTTTATTAGTCATTTTATAGTTTTAGAAAATCCATCAATTTACTTTGCCTAGAAACTAAGCTTACTTGAACTTAGCTTGATTACAAGTCTCAATGACTTTTGATACACACCTAATTCATAATTGTTCCTTCTTATAATGGTAAAGTCTCGAGAAGTTAAAGGTGCAATTTGTATATTTTTGTTGATTATTCTCTTCAGTAGTTAATTATAAATAGCTTTTTAAGCTCTTAACTTGACCCATTAGCAAGTGGCTCTCTTTTCTCCTTTTCTTTTTTATTTTTTAATTGGGCAACTAATGATGTCTATAGAAAATTTTTATTTCAAAGATGGTTTAATAATAAATTAGTTTCGTTTATTTACAAGTATCTTTTCGAAGCATTTATTTTATATCTTCGAAGTCTTCATATGTATAAGATTATTATCATCTTCAATTCATTAAACCAAAACTAAAAGAACAAGATTGTATTGAAATGTTGTAGTTTATAAGTATTTAAAGATTTTTGTTATGATTTTGCCTGTAGAATTGGGCTTTTCTTGTGCCAATCTTAAGTTTAGATTATTTGTTGGCACTTTCACCAGCATTCGACATGCATGCTTTTCGAGGAAAAAAGAGCTCAAACCATCAAGTAACAGTTCTTTTCCAGTCATTAAGCTCTCTTCCAGCGTTGTATCCATTTCTCTGTGTCAAAAATCTAAAACCCTGTTCTGAGATTTTTTTTCTTAATTCTACTTGTTATAAATATTTTGTATCCATTTAGTGTATTTCTATATCAAGATCCAAATTCTTGAGCGATTCTTCAACAGGGCAAGTAGTATATATTATAAATTCCTCAATAATTCCATTTGCATCTTGCCTTTATTTTAGTAACTTTCTATATTATTTTTCTTTTAACTGGATTTTTAAAATATATTTTCGTGATCTTGGCTATGATGTTGATAATGTCTCGTAAGTATCGGTTTTGATATTTTTGCGATCCCAATATTTGTTTGAGTCTTGATTGTACTACGTAAATAATGGTTTTTTCGTAGTCGATTAACATTTCAAGTTGAGTTTGGCTAATGATGATGTTATAGTGTAAAACAAGGATGTGGAACTGAAATTAAGTATTAAATATGGAATACTAAAAACATTGAAATGGATGGAATGGGAACTTTCTAATAAACAAATTTTGTTATTTTCAGGCTTCATTTCAAGGTTGATATGGTTTGCTTGGCTTTAGAATTCTATACTTATAGTGGTTGGATGAGTAAAGATTCTGTTTCCTCATGTTCCATATTTCTCATCTTTTCAGATCTTTTGGTTTGAATGACTGTGTTTTCGACATTCCTTGGTTTAAGTTAGAGATGGGCATATACCTCAGTGCTCCTAAAACAGAGAAATGTTCAGAAGATGGTGAGAACAGTAGGCTTGGATATGGTTTATCATCCATGCAAGGGTGGCGTGCCACAATGGAAGATGTTGTATGTTATCACTCAATACTACACTAAGCGCCTCCACACTAATGAATCCATGTGGAAACTATCAATGATCGAAATGTTTATTGGAGTCGGTACAAATGCAAAAACTTACGCCGCCTAGCAAAAACACAATGCGAAGGGATTCTTTAAATATGTAGATTGCTTCAATCTAGATGATCATGAATGGTCTGGATCAAACCAGTATATTAAGATCCCAACGCAAATCTAACGATGAGATTTTTTGATCAAAAGGTTCTTGATGGTATGTGGGCCCATTGCCTATTTTTTTTATACCAAAGTTTTTTAATATGGTATGTTGGCTTTAGCCCATTGAATATTTTTTTCAATTTTTTTTTTGGGTTTGCTTGTCGAGTTACTTGACAAGCAAACCAAAGTGTTTATTTATTTATTTATTTTTTTTTGTGTTGTGTGGGCTTTTAGCACATTTCTTTTTTTTTTTTTTTTGCACTTTTAGTCTTCAATTTTTCAATTTATAACAAATCAATCCCTAACCTTTTTTTTTTAGGGTTATAATTTTTTTTTTTTTCAATTTATAACAAATCAATTCTTTCATGGCACCATATTAACTAGAGTTTCTATCATTTGGAAAATGAAGAAAAATACTGGAAACTTAGACATTTGGATTTATCTTCATGTTGATAAATATATTCTATATTCTAAAATCTAAATTTAACTAATTTTGTCTGTATTAAATGGGTGTTTGGTCGTCATTATTAGGGTTATGAGAAAGTGCTTGATAATCTTTATTTGTGTGATCCAAGATATAAAGCATCAGGAGTATATTTGTTCAATGGCTATGTCAAATCAAATCAAGTATCCCTCCATGTAGTAATTTTAACGACGAACAATGTGTATTTCAATTATTAAGTATTATGTAATGCTTAAGTTTTCGTACAGTATTTTCCCAAGTTGATATACCGTGTTTATCTAATAGTTTTTTTGTTTTGTTTTTTTTTTCTTTTTTTATTTTAATCTCTCCATATAATCTTTAACCAAAGTAGATATTATATTACAAATCTGAAAATTTATAATAATTAATACATTATTAAATATTGTATTACAAATTAACATGCATCGCACGGACCAAAATAAAGCTAGATCTGACATACACTTTTTTCTTCATGGGTATGATTTGAGCATTTAATAAATTAACCAAAATAAATATGATCATGATAATTCAACACGATATTGGGCTCGATACCAATTGTTAGAAATATAATCTATATTCTTTAATTATATATACATAATTAAAGACACTATTTATCATGCTAAAATTACCAAGTATGATTAATTCGGAAGAATACCTATCCCCATTGATGTTGAAATTGAGAGGGTTGGATCTTCCACGCCTAATCATCTCAATAATGTTCATAGAATCTCATACATAATGATATGAGAGAGAACAAAAGTTGTAATTGATCTTGGGATCATAATCCTATTTATGATATTCATATACCCTAGTTCAATTAGAAGTCCATAAATCCTAATTGGACTAGGATTCGGTCTCTACATATTACAAAGTCCGTACTCAGTTCAGATGTTTCGATGGCCCAATCAACAGATCACTTAATAGCTCTATTAATTAGATAACTCATATAATTGCAATACAATATGTATCCGATTATAGAGATAAAAAATCCAACAAGATCCACTAAAAGTGGAGTTTCAACAGGATATTGTTAAATGTTGGGTAAACACGGGCCCTTAGGGGCAAAAAATCTTGTTATTTAAATTTTCTACCTTATTCTTGAATGTTTGTTTTTTGCGTGAGAGTGAATATTCCCAATAGCTAAACCTATTTTCATTTTACCATATGGTAATAAAGATTCACATGTTCGGCAGATGATCTAATGTCCATAGTGGGCAATTCTTATTTGTACCAATCGACAAAGTCATCCGATGGATATTGGAGGAGTGTTTGACTTGTTTGTCAAACACTTTTTCATCTTCTAATGCTTATTGGACAAGTGTCCAGTGGGCCAAATAAGAATGTCCACTATAGGCATTAGATCATTACTCTCACATGTTCATCTTTTTTAATTTCGTTCTACAGATAGCTATCTAAGTAGCATGTAAGTTGAAAAACTTCATTTCTATGTAGTACCTAAAATTGGTCTCCAATGAATTATATCTACAACTAAATTTTTTTTTTAATGCTCCAGGAGTATTGTCTATTTAGTGCTAGTACCAATATTTAATTGACATGTGTGTTAATTTATCCATCTCTCTAAACCCCAATCCATTAAACATTGTTAACTCGTCTCCCTTTTCTATTTTCTCTCTAAAATAATTAAAATTAAAAATACCTCCAAAACCACGACGTATTATTGATATTTTTGAAATTTTTTATTTTTATTTTTGAGTCTTTCATGATTATGAACGTTGTTCTAAAAGCCTAGCTTAGTAAACAGAAGAAATACATAGTGTAATAATCTAAAATTTATCATTTGTTTTGATAAATCTTATTGAAGAGTGGATGAGTGCCTACATTAGAAGTAGAGAAAAAAAAATTATTTATTAAATGCAAATTACAAGACTATTGTATATTCTTGCCATTAGGCTTGAATTCTTGTTGTTACTATAAAAAAAAAAAAAAAAAAAAAAATTAAATTGGATACGATAGAAAAAAGTAAAACACGATGATTCACAATGCCCTACCTCTTCTTCGTAGACCGTCTTAATAGAAATTGCTTTCATTTTTCTTTTTTCTCGATATTTGGATCTTATTTCTTCTCCCAAAGGTCATATATCATTCATTATATCATTTTTGGTTTGATAATAGTTTAAAATTATTTAAATCTGCAGGTTAAATTTGAAATTTTATTTCTTTAAAATTAAAAGCTATATTTTCTTGCCAATGTAAAGGAAATTTTTTAACTGTAATTTGAATTTTTAATGAGTATTGTTTTACTTTTTGCTTTTGGATTGCTACTGTAATTTGGATTTTATTGCTATAATGTTGGGAATTATTTTTAATGCTAATATCATTTTTTAGTTGGCTGGAATATTATCGGCATGTCCATGGAAGATTAATTTGGTTTTATTAAATATTATTTTCCATTATATCATAAAATATGTTTTTTTATTTGTTATGAAATGTTTAATATATATGCTAAAGTTATTCTACTTATGCAATTTTAAGATGGATGACATCACTTTTTATTATAGAGCTCTTGAAAATTGATTAATAATATGTTAGTCAATATTGGTAGGTGATACACAATATGATAGCATAAATTGTTTATCATAAAATGAATCAAAATGAAAATATGGATGAAGATATGTAGAGGATCATTATCGAAAATTGGAATGGTGTTGTCAAATGATATTGAGCCCTTGCTTTGGATAATTTAAAAAGTTGCTAAAAAATAAATGTCAAAGTCAATAATTAATTTTAACCACACATTTCGTAGAGACCTCAAATTATTATTAACTTTTCAGTAATATATTTCATCAACTTTGATCAAAATCTTGACTTTAAATAAATTTCACCATGCAGACATGGGTATGAAAAATACTGTCTTTGAGTAAATTTAAGACGTGCTCAAGTCCTTTAAACATTGATACTTGTTAGTCAAGTTCAATTTATTTTACTTGTATTTAAAATCCATTACTAATTTAATTTTTTTTCTTGCACGTACAGCTTAGTTGTGGTAATGGTGAAAATGTGTTAGGGGCTCTTAAGAGATCAGTCTAACCAAAGTGGAAATTGTTAATTCTTGGTGATCCAAGTTTTTGGTCAAAATTGTTGACTATTCAAAATCTCTAGTCAAAGTCGTGTTTTGAAAACAGAGTCATGTTTAACCCAAGTAGAAATCTAGTCCATCCATTCTTCAAAAAAAATGGTTTTGTTTAAAATTGAATCGATTCGCAAAAAATGGTTTGATCTCGAGCCGTTGGTTGAGAGGATATAGCCTCCCATCTCTCATTTGTGCGAAAAAGCCAATAAGATAATCCTGCCAATTGGAGATGGCGTGGCCCACGTTGGATAAGGGTAGAGCACTGAGATAATGTTGTAAATTATTGGGATACTGAATAGTAGAAAAAAAATCCCAAGATTTTCCAAGAGAACCTCCTTGCACAAGGACATGATCGTAACATAAAAGAAGCATATTGTCGGTTGAGTCTCCTTTGTGACTACTAAGAATAGATTGATATATATTTTTCTTTTTAGATTTATATTCAATTTTGTATTTTAAAGTTCATTAATGATTTAACTTATTGTGATTAATTTGTTGCGTATTTTCAAGAGAAGGATATGGACCATCCCATGTCTCCATTAGAGTTCTTTAGACATCTCCAAAAGCCGAATCACAGACTTGGCAGTTTTGTTGATAAACAATCCAAACGAGTTCAGGCAAGTACAATCAGAGTTTAGATACTTCATAATTATTTTATATAGTCAGTATGATAAGAATTAATTTTCTTTTTTACAGAATAAGTATAAGGCTTCTATCGAGTCCAAGTATGGTATAGTAAGGGACGATCGGCTTGAGTTTGATCCCAATTGAGGATCGATACTATCAACATCCCATCTAAAGGCCGTGTGTTTGGGTTTGGTCTTTGACAAATTGTTTCACGACTTCTTGGCACACCCACTTCACCTAGACACTCAATACTTATACGTGACTGTATGACTAATGAGGAGATGAATAATTTGAAGTCGAAATTGGCTAGAGCACAAAAAACTATAGAAGAAAACAATGAAATGATTGACAATCTCACTTTATGTCTTGAAAGAGTTGAAAGAAATCACATGGTCGAATTGCGAGAAATGGTGCGAAGTATGCTTAAGGAACTAAATATTGTAAATGATCAATTTCTTTATAGTTGTAGATCACGAAATGATGATATGTAGGACCTATGGTATTTGTTATTTAGAATTTCGATGTAATGACTTAATCTATCAAAGCTTTAGTGCGTTTTAACAATAGTTTCCGTTTGGTATATTGATTATTGATTATTAATTAGCAAATTTGTTCTAGTGCATTTTATAAAATTTCATCGATTTTTTTTATTGAAAAGATAACAAATTAATCTTTACCTACGAATTATTCGTAGGTGACAAGTATCTAATGTACCTACAGAAATTCAGTAGGTAAATGATACAAGAATTTACCAACCGAAATTCCGTTGGTACTACACACGCTTTTACTTACAAAATTTCTGAAGGTAATGACACGTGCTTTTACCAACGAAAAATATGTTTGTGAAATCACCAACAAATTTTTCGTTGGTAACTTTCACCATCCTCAAAGCAGCAATGAATTGTTTGTTATAAATTTTTCATCAGTTGCGATCATTAGGCACGGATTTTGTCTTAAGTAATGAAAAATACGTTCTTAAAGCCACGGTTTAGTACACTTATAAGCTAGTTAAGGATGGAGATAAAAAAGAATACATGGTAAACTTTACAACTTTTGAATGCATGGTTGATACCACTTGCAAAAAGTTTAAATCTATTGGCATTTTATGTCTTCATCATGCTTTGAAAGTTCTTAATTTTAATAATATTATTGTTCTTCCTCCTCAATATATCTTAAAGAGATGAGCAAAGGGAGCTAAAGATAGTTTGTATATGAACAAGAATTGCAACTCAGTCATTGGGCTTATAAAAAAAAGCAACCAGTTTGCAAATGAGCCAAATAATGTGTTAAGCAATTCATTTTGTTAGTAAAGGTGCCCTAACTGCCGAAACTACCAAAATGGCTGAAACTATATTGGACAATGACTTGAAGAATAGTGAAAGTGTTCCTAGGGTGATAAAAATTAAGAAAACTAATATTAGTAAAGAAATTGAAATTGGTAGTCACGGTGATCAACGCAACAAAAAGAGCCTTTTGTAACATCTCAACGACAACATTCGTTAATAGCTTGTTGCTAAAAGCGGTTCTGACGACATACCATCAAATGTCTGTGCAATTGGTTAATTCAGTTGACTTTTGACAACGGTATTTAAGTGAATGTTGCCAATATAACTTTTTGCAACGGTCATTGTCTGTTGTCAAAAGAATTATATATTTCGCTATTTAGCAACAGGTAGTGACCATTGTCAAATAATAAAGTATTTAGCAACGTTCGCGCATGTTGCAAAAGGCTCTATTTTAGAACATTTTGCAGCGATCGATTTTTGCTGCGAAAGGTTTTATATAATAAATAATTTGGCAACGTTGCTTAAACGTTGTAAAAGATTAAGCTCGAATACTAACCCATTTAATAAATTCTCAACCCGCAGAAACGAATTTTTTGGCTCCAATACCTAAAATACGTCTTCTATAATCAATCTCCTATCTTTCTCTTCCCTAAATCTAACCGAAACCCTTATGTTTCGATTTCCTCACGGGAAGAAGCCTTTTGAGCATTCTAAATCTGAACATTGTTGCTACCTTATTTGTCGTTCGTTGTTCCTGATTCTTCTGTGAACACCCACCGCCATTGCATCAATCAATCCAATAAAACCCAGGTAATTCATCGAGGTGGAGCTGGACCCATCTTCTTCCTCTCAATCCGACTCACATGAGGCTGCCATCGAGGTCATAAGCGCCGGAATTAAGAAACTTGAGAAGGAAATTCACGGAATCGTCGTCCACTGCCGATTACGTGCCCGATTGGCTTCCATTTTTACCCGGTCATTCCTACTGGGTCCCTCCTTCCAACAAAGAATGGAATCATCGCCACCCGCAAAGTTTAATTGAGGTGGTTGGGAATTTGACCACGATGGCGAGAGGCGAATCGGGGAACGCATTGGATTTCTTGATGGAGGATGAAACTATGTCGTTTAGTTACGCATGTGGGTGGCCTTCTTCGACTTATTTTATCGAAGGTAATGCAAAATTCATACTTTTTCTCGTGTGTTCAATGGATCTATAAATAGACACCGCATTTGACTTGGATCCATGGCCTCTGTTTGAATTGCACTTTTAGATTTACTTACCAAATATTTTAGGAAATCTTACATTGATGCCACGTTAATATTTAGGCAAATAGGCTGTGGTGGATCACATGTTTATCAATTTATTGCATTTAGTCTAATGAATTGTGCATTTTATCTAATCTTTAGTAATGGATTTTCACAGAAAGCTTCCCAAGCACAATAATGTGTCGTGGAGGAAACTCTTGTTTAAATGATGGGAAGTCCGATAGTGGAACTATATTTAAGGACACGGTTGGTGGCTATTACGATCTTTGGAGATGCGATCAAGTTCAATTTCCCTCAATCTTTTGCCATGACTACGTTGAGTTGGGCGTGATAGAATACATTGCAAAGTATGAAGTCTGCTGGGAAATTATCAAGTGGGGGACGGATTAGTTCCTTAAGACTTTCAACTCCGATGGATTCCATTGATCGGCTAGTAATGCGGTATCTTGTGGAATTGTTGATAATAATCTATGAAATTCCGAATGATGTCATATTACACGCACCCTATTAATGGAAAGTTACAAAAGCATGCTAGATTTTAGCCCACTAATCTTGTGATTTTTCCTATTGTTCATTAATGTTTGTTTGTCTCTTGGTATAAATTAATAGGGAGAAAAATGTTGTTTCGGTCACTTCATATCCAACCACTTGGCTTCAATTAGATAATTTATAGTTTTACTCCACTACAAGAAATTTCGCTTTTAACGACGACAATTTTGATCTTGTAAAGTCTCTCGACGACCATTTTTCAACGAAACAACCTAAAAATGACTTTCTACGACAAAAAATTGCGTCGGTAAAAGTGATATTTCTTGTAGTGCTCTCATAAGTTCTTGCTTTGTGGCCTGGAGTTAAATTCCAAAATTTGCCTTCTATACATGCTTATTAAAAGATATTTCTATGATTTCTTTGCAGGTTGGATCAGGTGATACTTCTGGCCAAACTCCCAATGATCACTCTTGTTGGGCCACCTAGAAGACATTGATTACTAAAGGACGATTCTTTGAAATATTGTAGATTTAGATTTAATGAAGCGAGCAAAGGCGTGGTTTGAGGATATCATAGTGAATGTGGGTTCTAGTTATACTTATTGATTGGCGGCATTAAGGCATACATGATACATTGGTGATATCTACACAGGTGACAAGAATGCAACGCTTTGTTTCTACTTGTACCAAGGATTCTTAATGGACTAAAGCATCGTCTCGTGGTCCAAAGAAGAGATCTACTATAAAGTCCAAAGAAGAATCTATTCTTTCAAATGTCTACATGGTCCTGTTAATTTCATTGAGATGAGGTCATGATAAAGAGCTGAAGACTGTGTTGCGTGCGTGACATTGAGATCAATGTGTATTGGCCGCTGATGGGCACCTAGGAATCACTGATTTGTTAGGTTTTTCTTTTATGTGATATATTGCTATTATCCTATCTCTTTGTCCTGTATTTTATTCAGCTAACCATTTCTTCATCTTTATCAGGTTGGTGGCCTCTCTGCAATGCTAGCATCATTCTACTTCTTATCTCAAGGGTGGGCCATGGCCACGCATTCACCGTTTTATATCGTTTTAGCTTTGACCTCCTATTAATTGTAAATTTCTCTCACGTACCGAGAGAAGGTGTAGGAATTATGGTTTCGTCACCTTTTTTTATTTTCATTCTATGCTTATATTTCATTAGCCCATCATGTAAACAATGGTGACCTTAACCCAAAATTACCATTTAGTGATGATCCGTGCACGTATGTATGAAAGAAGGTTTGGGAATTCGGAACATGCTATTTCCCGTATTAGCCACACTTAAGGTATTGACTTGTCTTTTTATGCGATGTGGTGGTTTAAAGAAATCAAGCCACACTAACATCAACACCCCTACCCCCTAACACCCACATGCACACAAGGAGGAAGAAGAACAAGAATTAATGTTGGATATTCATCTCCCCATTTTATGATTCCAGAATCAACTTAAAAGGTGTTCATGCCATTACTATTACTTCTGCAACTTGTTTTCTGTTTCCCATGGCTATGTGGGTCATGATCATTGTGAGTTTGACACTATGGCTTTCTCCCTATATTGTTTTGTAAACATTAATCCTGAAATCTTCTTATATTACCTTCCTTCTTCACCTGGTTTTTACTGATGCTCATTTTTTTGTTTGTTGTGCTTATATTGAAATGCTTCAGAATCAACCAAAATAGAGTTGCCATTTTCTGCATGGGCCTTTTCTAGCACTGTCCTCTTTGGAATTATTTTGATGTTTTATGTTGACAGTATTGCTGAAGAGAGGTACTTTCCTAAACCCGTTTGAAATTAATTTGCTAATGATCGAGTTTCTGCAAGGCAACATGAAATTTGGAATCTTTCTCTCAGTAGACATTCTGTGGGCTTAATCGTTTCCATTACATGCTTCTGTATTTTATTTTTGCTCCAAATTTATCAGTCATGTTCTCATTTGGCTTTGTAAGGAATTGACCATTGTGAAAAAAGTATTGAATTGTTGTAAAGAATTATTGTTCCAAAATATAGGCTAATGACTACACTCCACTCAAATTCGTAATTCAATTTTTTCAGTTAGAAAGAAATTCAGTGCCTTCAAAATTTGAAGATGCCCATGAACTATAAATATATGGAAGTCATTTTCTAATTATCCGTACCAACTTGGTATTGTCAAATTGAAGGAAAAGTAGCAAAAACATCTTATTTTTCCATAATCTGTGATTTTTGTAACTCACTTATTTGTAGCCCTGTTTTCAATATTTTATTTCAATATAATGACATCATTTAGCTTTTCGTTAATCTGTTTCCATTGAAAAATTGAGAACACCTTTATCGATTATGATATTTAAACTAAATTTGTTAGACTCATGTATGTGATGGTATGTTGTGTTCTTTTTTTTTTTTTTTTTTTTTTCTTCACTATATTGTTACTCTTCCTTTCTTTCATCACTCCTGAATTAATTTCAGCTCAGGATCTTTTTCTTGCTTATTAGCCAATAAAGCACCAGTTCATAATTTGTTGGAACTGATTATGTATTTTCAGATTGATGTGGTTTTCTGTTCTTGGAACTGATTATTTATTTTCAGATTGCGTATGGCTTTTTCTTCTCCAAGGCATTTGATGGTTGCTGCAGAATGTATCATTATCATGGAGATGGTGTACAAAATGGACTTTGCCCTGCTTATCCTAATAACATGTAAGAATGAGTTTGGGAAGTACTCTTCACCATCGACCAACTCGAGTTTGGCCTTCGAGAATGAGTTTGGCCTTCTGACAGTCCGAATAGCGGGGCCGGAGGCGGATGCTCACTTTTTCCTTCTTGACAAAAATGTATGGTTTCACAAATTCGAATGCAACAAATGTCGAAATGTATGGTTTCACAAATTCAAGCGACAAATGCATGGTTTGTTGAACACGCTATTTTCGCAATGTCAAATCCCACGAAAGAAATGGTTTGTCTAGAAGCTTTCTTACTCATGAATATTTCATTAGTGGCATTCACGATACTTACAGAGAACACTTGAATTATATCTCGTACATGCTCTATTATACTACCGAATGTCTTTGCTTTTGAGGCTTTCAAACATACTTTATTATCTTTGCTGGTTATACAATTTTACAAACCTGTTTGGTACAATTTGGTTTGCGATGTAAAAACTCAACCGACTAATTTTCTCAAGGCCTCTAAAAATTGATGAATATCTTTGAGAATAAAATATAAGAAGCGAAAGAATGTGAGTTCGTTGAATCTTGTAGATGTTTGATATTATAATAGTTTACATGACCAATGTGTAATGAAAAGAAGAACTTTAGGATTTAAGTAAGAGAATGGGAGAAACTTCTCTTGCTTTATTATTGAATATGTGATTTTGAGTTTATTCAAATTACAAGATCACGAAATATGCATTTTTTTTTGGCTTCGATTCCATGCTCAAAAGCGTTTTGTGTGAATTGGAGTCCCCAACTTTATAGTAAGTGTGGCCTTTGGGTCCCAAGCTATCAAATGTGGACTTGGGTTCTCAACCTTTCAAAATTGTGGTTGCATGGTCCCTAACTTGTATATCAAAAGACTATTATACACTTGTTTGATTCAAAGAAGAAAAGAAATCACAGCCATATGACCTTAAAATGTGGATGGATTTATCTTAAACATGCCATGTTAAGTTTAACTGCATGGATCATTTTCTACTTGCCTTTTGCTCTCTTATTTCTTGGAATTTTCCCTCCTTTTATTATCTTTGTCATTAGTGTTACTTTCAACAAAAAAATTCGTTTTGAAGCTCGAGTAGACCTCATCCGCTCGAGCAAACACTATTCACTAATTTTCCCCCTTCATGTGTATTTAAATGAAATGTACGTGATACAAATTGTTACTTTTTTCAGGTATTTTAGTGAGTTGATTGAATATATTTTCCTTGCAGCAATCTTGGTTTGGACATTTGTGATCAGTCAAGAGCTGTGATCTTGAATCTTCGGACAATAAATGTTTGACGTTACGGAATTGTTGATTCGGAGTGTTAGTTATCAAGTTTGTTTTTCTATATTTTGGTAGATTAAATGTACAACATAGTAAGAAACTTTCAGGACATGTGTTTTGCTAGGTTTGGTTCAAATTTTGTATATTTAAAGAAACTTGTAGGCTATATTTTGTATGACAAATTTCATTAATATTGTATAAATTTCATTAAGAGTTGATGTGATATATGAATTGAGTTTTATTATATCTACAATGTAATTTGTATTTAAATGATTGAGAAAAATATGTTTCAAAATAATAGATAAAAACCCAAGGTAAAGACAACGTGCAAATATATGTTGCTAAAACTAAATGACAACGCACAATGAACGTTGCTAAAAACTAAATGACAACGGACATTAAACGTTGTTAAAGAGAAATAACAACGAACATATGAATGTTGCTAAAAACTAAATGACAACGAACATTGAGCGTTGTTAAAGAGAAATAACAACGAACATATGAGCGTTGCTAAAAACTAAATAGCAGCGGACATTGAACGTTGTTAAAGAGTAATAACAACGAACATATGAGCGTTGCTAAAAATAAATGGCAAGCGAACATTGAACTTGTTAAATAGTAATCTAACGAACATCGAACGCGTTGCTAAAAATAAATAACAGCGCACTTTTAATTTTTAACAACGTGCAATGCCTGATTGTCGTAAATGGATACTTTTCGAACATCAAAGGGCCTTACGTCACGGGTGAGCGTTGCGAAACTCTTTACAGCGTGTTCGGGTACATTGCAAAGGCTCTTTTCTTGTAGTGGATGAAAGAAAAAACAGATGGTCAAATTTGGGAATCACATATATTATCACCCATGTGTTAGGACAAAAGTGATAAGAAATGTTACATTTAAAATGAAATGTGAGAAGAAAAGGAGAAAGGGCAGAGAAAAAGCATACAACCTATTTGTGAGTTTGATAACATTGAGAAGGCTAATAATTAAAAACCTTGAAAATATTGAGAAGGCTAAGAATCAAAAGCTAAAAGGTGCCATTGAAGGCGATGTTGAATTGCTAAAGCAAAGTAAAACCTCTTCAAGCATTCTCTTTGCTAAAAATTATATCGAGATGAACGTTATCCTTCAAAGGAAATGGCATAATTTGCCTACCTATATTTAGACTAACATAGGGAAGATTCACGAAGGATGATATTGAAACCTTACTAAAAAAAAATGACGAAAAAAGTACAATTTTGGAGTGAAAGTTGCGGATCTCTTCTCCTCCATTTCCCTACTTAGTCACATGCAACCAGACTTTCGACTCAACCAACTCTCACTTGTGTCCATGCCTAATTTTAATCAAGTTTTTTTTTTCCAACTAGTATATCATTATTTTTTTGTAAGTTTATCTTTCAATCTTCCCGTCTTTTCTCTACTGTCCCCGTGAAGTCGTGAGTCATAACCCTACTTGAAAAGTGAGCATTGTCTTTATTTTTTTTAAGAAAAATATATTATTCTTATTTCTTAATTTTTTGGATTAATTTCTTATTCTTTTGAAATTGAATTGGAATTTGTATTTCTCAACATGTTATTCTTATCTGAAATATGTAAAATATTCATGAGAATAAATGTACTGGAATTTGTTGTTCTTATTCTTCTCAATATGTTATTCACTTTTTCTTTTTTTTCTTATTCTTATTTTGAAATATATTATTCTTATTTCTCAATGTGTGAATTGAAATTTGTATTTGTATTTGCATTTGTGTATTTATTATTCATGAATAGATATTTGTATATTTGTTATTTATGAATTGAGAATTGAAATTTGTATACATGTGACATGTTATTTGTCAATTGAGATTTGTATTTGTGTATTTTTCGTTTGTTATTTGTGTATTGAAATTTGTATGTTTATTATTTGTAAATTGAATTTTCAATTTATTAAATAGGAATTTGTGAATTGATTTTGGATAACACGTTGATTAGAATGAAAAATACAAACATCTTCCACTAACAATGATTCGTTTATTGACCAATACGTGACTAATGTAAACTAGAATATTCCATTTGATAGCAATATTCAAATTATGCAGTCAAGTAAGGTATTTTTATATTTTGATTAGATTATACAAATTGTTACTTAGATATTAAGTTTTTTAGGTTCACATTCTTTGGACAACTTTGATTTGTGGACATTCAAATGAAAAATATATCTATTAATTTAAGCATGATTCATATAAAAGTTATTATAGTTTTATGTAGTACTAATGATAAGTTTTATATGTTGAAGACGACAGTAATCATAATGATTTATAAGAAGGTAGCCGAAGAAGAGCATAGTTAATATTTTGTTTTTCTAGTTTTTTTTTCTATCCGTGGTTAATGTACTTGAGAATTTTTATATATATTTATTTAATGTCACAAAATTTCTTCTTAGTGAATTCTAAATTTCTAATTCTTCTTGACTTGCCATGGATTCTCAAACGCCAAATTAAAGTGGATATCAAAAGTGTTTTCGAACATTTTCTTAGGTGGATAAAATAATATACATGTCAATTAAGTAATGGCAAAAGAGCACTAAGTAGTCACGATTTGTGGGGTTTTAATTACTCCCTTTTAGTCGAGGGTCTAGGCCTTCTTTGTTTTAGCATCGGTAATTGAGAGAGTAGGATCCTCTCGGGAGTACTAGAAATTTTCTCATACAACTCAATAACATTGTTTGTGTGTAATTTGTTTTTTAAAATAAAAAAGAAATTATATCTAAATCTGTATAGAAAATATAAATTTTATTGAATTAACATGTCTAACTGAACTTCCAAATTCGTTGAAGCATTGGAGATACTATAAGAGATTAATAGGGTTATTTTCATTTTAGTACTAAAAGCATGAACTCATGTAAATGCAATTTTTCTAAATGGATTCAATTTTAAAAGTCGAAGGGCATCCATGCAATTAACTAAAAAGTAAAATAAATTGTCAAGAATGGGATTCGAACCCATGCCCTTTCGGACCAGTACCTGAAACTGGCGCCTTAGACCAACTCGGCCATCTTGACCAGATAGTTTTAACACTTACATATTAATTTAATCAATATTATTTATTTATTTTATTCCTTGAGCCTTGGTCTCTTTGTATTGGGCTTGATAATTGGATTTAGTAAGGAATTACTTGGTGATTGGGTTGACATTTTTAGTTGGTATTACGAACCCAGATCCACTAGAAACGATTTCCCGGCATCCAGCATCAAATAATTGCACTCAATCTGTTCGACCTAATTACGCAATGAGCGCATTTTGATCTATGTTACTGTGCGCATAACTTTTTTAACTTTGATTTGATTAGATTAATGGATGATCAAGAAAGTCTTGCTGAAAGCATAAGGAAGAGATAAAAATACTGTAATCGGAGTGACATTTGCATCTGTAATGTGCCAATAACAGGTATTTGTTCGTCTGTTTTCTCCTACATTCCTTCAAATGCTTCTCTGATATGCTAAACAGTTCTGTTTCGTATAAAAATTTCATGATTTGAGAAACTGCATTGTTATTTTGGTTGTGTTTTTACTGTATTTATGTATTCATTGTTTAGACTGAGACGGTTCTTTACTTGTATTTTTTTTTTTTTAATTTTCAGATATAATTTTATATTTTATTTTATATTTTTTAATTAGTCAAGTTAGCTGTGGTAACTTATTGTGAATAGTGGGTGATTATGAGCAAAAGTACTCCTTGTTTTAGTTGATAATGGGTAGAATATTTTTGTATTTAAACTTTCAAGCAGTCAATGAACAATACATGGATTAATTATTTGCAACTTGGGTTGTATTTGGGAGGTTGTTGGTTCTTCCAAATACCAATAATATTTTAGGGGTCTAGGTTTCCTCGAAATACCTTGTTAGTTCTGTTGTTATTTTCTTTCTATCTTCTTTTATTTTTGTTCTGAAAAGTTTGTGTTCATAACATTTGGTATCAAAGTCGAGCAACAAAGCAAGGACCAAATCCGAGCAATGGAGCTACGACTCAAGCACATCCATAAAATGGTAGAGTATGATTCTCGAACAAATTGAATTCGTTAAGGAATTCTCACGCAAGGTGGATGAAATATAAAAATGTGGAACACAAAGTTAAATTAATTGCCGAGTTGTTACTATAGAGCAAAGCTGTCGAACAATTGCCATATATCAAACAAGCAAATAAGTCCCCAAGATCGTGCTCTAACTTTGAAGTTGGGCGAGATGTTTTATAAAGTCGATCTCTTGAAGTCTAGAGGTCCAGTGAGGATGGTGTGCTCATCTGAGTGCCCAAATTTAGATGAAACGTAAGTTTGTGGTTTCAAAATGAAGAGTCCAAAATCCTTTGATCCTAGTTACTCCATTTTGGAAAACAAATCTTCAAAGTGGCACAAACAATTAGAGTTCACGGTTCTTGAATTTTGATGGTGGGATTAGAGTTACAGCAGTTAGGAATTTTCAATTAGTTCCGACTATGGATCAAAGTCAATTGGAATGCGAAATCATTTCGAGAAAATAATGCTTTGTAGTTTCTTTTACATGACCTTGTATCTAGATTGGGTGCCACCGTATTGATAGATGGGCCATTCGAACCCGATAGGTACAAACGATTTCACGATTGATCACAAATTGGAAAACAAGAAAGAAAACAAAGCATAGCATTGTTCTTAAAAGCCTCCGCGAGGACATGAGTGTATTTAATGGGATGGAATGATACACTTCTTTACTTTTATTTTTATTTTCGGATATAATTTTATGTTATTTCTATTTTGAATTAGTCAAGTTAGTAGTAGTAATTTGTTGTGAATAGCGAGCAATATTGAGCAAAAGTTCCTCGATTTTAGTTCATAGGTAGAATATTTTTCTATTTAAACTCTCAATGAGTCGATGAATAATACGTGGATTAATTATTTTGTAAATTGGTTTGTATTTGGGAGGTTGTTGGATCCTCGAAATACCAATAATATTTTGGAGGTCTATGTTCTTTCGAATTCACTTATCAATTCTGCTGTTTCTTTTTATCTTTGTTCTATTTTTAGTTCTGAAAAGTTTGTGTTTTATAACATGTACTTGAACAAAAATTGGAAAATAAGTAATCATGTGAAAAAAATGTATTTTTACTCACACATTAATTCAATATAATATAGTATATAGTATGTTATAGGCGTTCCCTCTTTTCCTCGTCCACATTGATGGAAGGCTTCATTTGGAATGGACCATGAGTAACAAAATGTTATTTATCTTAAACATGCCATGTTAAGTTTAACCGCATGGATCATTTTCTACTTGCCTTTTGCTCTCTTATTTCTTGGAATTTTCCCTCCTTTTATTATCTTGTCATTAGTGTTCGCACCAACAAAAAAAATTAGTTTTGAAGCTCGAGTAGACCTCCGTCATTCGAGAGCAAACACTATTCACTAATTTTCCCCCTTCATGTGTATTTAAATGAAATGTACGTGATACAAATTGTTACTTTTTCGTGTATTTTAGTGAGTTGATTGAATATATTTTCCTTGCGACAATCTTGGTTTGGACATTTGTGATCACCAAGAGTCATGATCTTGAATCTTCTGGACAATAAATGTTTGACGTTACTGGAATTGTTGATTCGGAGTGTTAGTTATCAAGTTTGTTTTTCTATATTTTGGTAGATTAAATGTACAACATAGTAAGAAACTTTCGGGACATGTGTTTTGCTAGGTTTGGTTCAAATTTTGTATATTTAAAGAAACTTGTAGGCTATATTTTGTATGACAAATTTCATTAATATTGTATAAATTTCGATTAAGAGTTGATGTGATATATGAATTGAGTTTTATTATATCTACAATGTAATTTGTATTTAAATGATTGAGAAAAATATGTTTCAAAATAATAGATAAAAAACCCAAGGTAAAGACAACGTGCAAATATATGTTGCTAAAACTAAATGACAACGCACAATGAACGTTGCTAAAAACTAAATGACAACGGACATTAAACGTTGTTAAAGAGAAATAACAACGAACATATGAATGTTGCTAAAAACTAAATGACAACGAACATTGAACGTTGTTAAAGAGAAATAACAACGAACATATGAACGTTGCTAAAAACTAAATGGCAACGGACATTGAACGTTGTTAAAGAGTAATAACAACGAACATATGAACGTTGCTAAAAAATAAATGGCAACGAACATTGAACTTGTTAAATAGTAATCACAACGACATTGAGAAGGCTAATAATTAAAAACCTTGAAAATATTGAAAAGGCTAAGAATCAAAAGCTAAAAGGTGCCATTGAAGGCGATGTTGAATTGCTAAAGCAAAGTAAAACCTCTTCAAGCATTCTCTTTGCTAAAAATTATATCGATGAACGTTATCCTTCAAAGGAAATGGCATAATTTGCCTACCTATATTTGACGAACATAGGGAAGATTCACGAAGGATGATATTGAAACCTTACTAAAAAAAATGACGAAAAAGTGCAATTTTGGAGTGAAAGTTGCGGATCTCTTCTCCTCCATTTCCCTACTCAGTCACATGCAACCAGACTTTCGATTCGACCAACTCTCACTTGTGTCCATGCCTAATTTTAATCAAGTTTTTTTTCCAACTAGTATATCATTATTTTTTTGTAAGTTTATCTTTCAATCTTCCCGTCTTTTCTCTCTGTCCCGTGTGAAGTCGTGAGTCATAACCCTACTTGAAAAGTGAGCATTGTCTTTATTTTTATTATTCTTGTTTCTTAATTTTTTGGATTTGAATTTCTTATTCTTTTGAAATTGAATTGGAATTTGTATTTCTCAACATGTTATTCTTATTTGAAATATGTAAAATATTCATGAGAATAAATGTACTGAATTTGTTGTTCTTATTCTTCTCAATATGTTATTCACTTATTCTTATTCTTATTCTTATTTTGAAATATATTATTCTTATTTTGAAATATATTATTCTTATTTCTCAATGTGTGAATTGAAATTTGTATTTGTATTTGTATTTGTATTTGTGTATTTATTATTCATGAATTGATATTTGTATTTTTGTTATTTATGAATTGAGAATAGAAATTTGCATACATGTGACATGTTATTTGTGAATTGAGATTTGTATTTGTGTATTGAAATTTGTATATTTATTATTTGTGAATTGAATTTTCAATTTATTAAATAGGAATTTGTGAATTGATTTTGGATAACACGTTGATTAGAATGAAAAATACAAACATCTTCCACTAATTCAACAAAAAGGATGATAATAGATCATCAAGTAACCCATGCCCCCACATGATATTCCTACTCCAAGTTCATGATCATCTATATTGAGATGGAGATTTTTTTTAATATTGATACGGAGTTCATTGTTGACAAGTTTTATCATTTGGATTAGGATTATACAAATTTTCAACTATTTGTATTGCACGTTTTGTTTGTTTGTTTGTTTTCTTTTTCCGATCTTTTAGATATTGACTTTTAAGTTAATGCATCATGTTATATCTAAAAAGTATTATACTAATATTTTTGTATTTTCATTTTTTTCATATAAAAATTCTTATAACAAAATTTTGTCACTAATGATACAAATAAATTATTTCCACCCCCGAAACTTTCATTGGTAATCATTTTTACATGATTTATTTAATATCCATGTCTGTTATCTTGTATTAGAAAATTGTTTGTTCAAACATTTACTATGTCACTTTTATGGCAAAACAATGATTCGTTTATTGACTATCCGTGACTAATGTAAACTAGAATATTCCAATTGATATAATATTCAAATTATGTCAGTCAAAATTATTTTCTATTTTGATTAGATGATATAAATTGTTACTTATATATTATGTTTTTTAGGTTCACATCTTTGGACAACTTTGAATTGTGGACATTCAAATGAAAAATGTATCTACTGCCATGGATTCTCAAA
The DNA here is from genome assembly GCA_023638005.1 of Forsythia suspensa. Classification (NCBI taxonomy): domain Eukaryota; kingdom Viridiplantae; phylum Streptophyta; class Magnoliopsida; order Lamiales; family Oleaceae; genus Forsythia; species Forsythia suspensa. The sequence goes on along the minus strand of CM042673.1, from coordinate 44,040,754 downwards.
CGCCAAATTAAGAAGTGGATCTCAAAAGTGTTTTCGAACATTTTCTTAGGTGGATAAAAATAATATACATGTCAATTAAGTAATGACAGTAGCACTAAGTAGTCCTGATTTGTGGGGTTTTAATTACTCCCTTTTGGTCGAGGGTCTAGGCCCTATTTGTTTTAGCATCGGTAATTGAGAGAGAGTAGGATCCTCTCGGGAGTACTAGAAATTTTCTCATACAACTCAATAACATTGTTTGTGTGTAATTTGTTTTCTTAAAATAAAAAAGAAATTATATCTAAATCTGTATAGAAAATATAAATTTTATTGAATTAACATTTCTAACCGAACTTCTAAATTCGTTGAAGCATTGGAGATACTATAAGAGATAAAGGGTTATTTTCATTTTAGTACTAAAAGCATGAACTCATGTAAATGCAATTTTTCTAAATGGATTCAATTTTAAAAGTCGAAGGGCATCCATGCAATTAACTAAAAATAAATTGTCAAGAATGGGATTCGAACCCATGCCCTTTCGGACCAGTACCTGAAACTGGCGCCTTAGACCAACTCGGCCATCTTGACCAGATAGTTTTAACGCTTACATATTAATTTAATCAATATTATTATTTATTTTATTCCTTGAGCCTTGGTCTCTTTGTATTGGGCTTGATAATTGGATTTGGTAAGGAATTACTTGGTGATTGGGTTGACATTTTAGTTGGTATTACGAACCCAGATCCACTAGAAACGATTTCCCGGCATCCAGCATCAAATAATTGCACTCAATCTGTTCGACCTAATTACGCATTGAGCGCATTTTTATCTATGTTACTGTGCGCATAACTTTTTTAACTTTGATTTGATTAGATTAATGGATGATCAAGAAAGTCTTGCTGAAAGCATAAGGACGAGATAAAAATACTGTAATCGGAGTGACATTTGCATCTGTAATGTGCCAATAACAGGTTTTTGTTCGTCTGTTTTCTCCTACATTCCTTCATATGCTTCTCTGATATGCTAAACAGTTCTGTTTCGTATAAAAATTTCATGATTTGAGAAACTGCATTGTTATTTTGGTTTTGTTTTTACTGTATTTATGTATTCATTGTTTAGACTGAGACGGTTCTTTACTTGTATTTTTTTTATTTTTTTTATTTTCAGATATAATTTTTTATTTTATTTTATATTTTTTAATTAGTCAAGATAGCTGTGGTAACTTATTGTGATTAGTGGGTGATAATGAGCAAAAGTACTTGTTTTAGTTGATAATGGGTAGAATATTTTTGTATTTAAACTTTCAAGTAGTCAATGAACAATACATGGATTAATTATTTTGCAACTTGGGTTGTATTTGGGAGGTTGTTGGTTCTTCCAAATACCAATAATATTTTGGGGGTCTAGGTTTCCTCGAAATACCTTGTTAGTTCTGTTGTTATTTTCTTTCTGTCTTCTTTTATTTTTTGTTACGAAAAGTTTGTGTTCATAACATTTGGTATCAAAGTCGAGCAACAAAGCAAGGACCAAATCCGAGCAATGGAACTACGACTCAAGCACATCCATAAAATGGTAGAGTCTATGATTCTCGAACAAATTGAATTCGTTAAGGAATTCTCACGCAAGGTGGATGAAATATAAAAAATGTGGAACACAAAGTTAAATTAATTGCCGAGTTGTTACTATAGATCAAAGCTATCGAACAATTGCCATATATCAAACAAGCAAATAAGTCCCCAAGATCGTGCTCTAACTTTGAAGTTGGGCAGATGTTTTATAAAGTCGATCTCTTGAAGTCTAGAGGTCCAATGAGGATGGTGTGCTCATACAAGTGCCCAAATTTAGATGAAACGTAAGTTTGTGGTTTCAAAATGAAGAGTCCAAAATCCTTTGATCCTAGTTACTCCATTTTGGAAAACAAATCTTCAAAGTGGCACAAACAATTAGAGTTACGGTTCTTGAATTTTGATGGTGGGATTAGAGTTGCCATGATTAGAATTTTCAATTAGTTCCACTATGGATCAAAGTCACCGGGCGAAATCGGCGATGAGAAAACAATGCTTTGTAGTTTCTTTTACATGAGCTTGTATCTAGATTGGGTGCCACCATATTGATAGATGAGCCATTCAGACAATGGTACAAACGATTTCACAGTTGATCACAAATTGGAAAACAAGAAAGAAAACAAAGCATAGAATTGTTCTTAAAAGTCTCCCTTGAGGACATGAGTGTATTTAATGGGATGGAATGATACACTTCTTTACTTTTATTTTTTATTTTCAGATATAATTTTATGTTATTTCTATTTTGAATTAGTCAAGTTAGTAGTAGTAGTTTGTTGTGAATAGCGAGCAATATTGAGCAAAAGTTCCTCGATTTTAGTTGAAATAGGTAGAATATTTTTCTATTTAAACTCTCAATGAGTCAATGAATAATATGTGGATTAATTATTTTGTAAATTGGGTTGTATTTGGGAGGTTGTTGGATCCTCGAAATACCAATAATATTTTGGAGGTCTATGTTCTTTCGAATTAACTTATCAATTCTGCTGTTTTCTTTTTATCTTGTTCTATTTTTAGTTACGAAAAGTTTGTTTTTTGTTTGTAACATAGACTTCGGACAAAAATTGGAAAATAAGTAATCATGTGAAAAAATGTATTTTTTACTCACGCATTAATTCAATATAATATAGTATATAGTATGTTATGAAGTGTTCCCTCTTTTCCTCGTCCACATTGATGGAAGGCTTCATTTGGAATTTTGGACCATGAGTAACAAAATGTTACAAACGAACTAGTAAAAGAATAGGTAGATTGATATGTTAGTAGAAGGAAACCTAGACATTCCACGTATTGGTGTTTTGAGGAACCAATAAACCTACAATGACAAACATTACGTTTGCATAAATAATTCATCCCTCTTTCTTCTTTCTTTATTCGTATTTAGATATAAAAATATTATACCCATTATTTTCAATAATCAAGTAGCACTTTTGCTCCATATTACTAATTCAAAAATAAAGAAAACATAAAATTATAATTTGAAAATAAAATATTAAATAAATTACAAATATAGAAACGCATCATTCCATCCCCTCAAAGACATCTTTGTCCCCAAGGGTGAATTTTAAGAATTTTGCACACATCCTTTTTTTTTTTTCTTCGCTTCCAATTCGTAATCAAGTGTGAAATGGTTTGATGTAAATGCTCCATTGGCTCAATGACTCGCCTAGCAATCTGGTGGCTCCTAATCTTGATATAAGTTATTATAAGAAGCCATAGAAGTATTGTTTTTCATCGCCCTTTCCACATAAATGATTTTGATCCATTGTTGCAACCAATTGAAAATTCTTAGCTGATGCAATCGTGACCCCCGACCACAAAAATTCAAGGAGCAACACTCTGGCATAACAAAGATTAAAGGATTCAAGATTGTTTATTTTGAAATCATTTTAAGACTTTTTGGCTAATGTTTTCTCCGAATGTAGACACTTAAGTGAGTACACGATCCTCGTTGAACTTATAGACTTCAAGAGAGTGAACTTATAGGACACCAGTCCAACTTCAAAATTAACGGCTAGAACTTGAGGAATTATTTGCTTGCTTGCTGCCACCGGACGAATTTGCTTCATCGTAATTGCTTGGTGATGAATTCAACTTTGCATCCCACTTCTTGAGATTTTATCTATCTTGCACGAAAGTTTCTTTTTTTCGAGAATCATGGACTTTACCATTTTCTACATCCGATTGAGTCGTTGCTCATTGTTAGGACTCATTGCTTCGTTGTCTACACAAATTGTTCATAACGAAGAATAGAGCAAAATAGAAAAAGAATAGCTAAATTGATAGGTTAGTTCGAGAAAACCTAGACCTCCCAAATATTGGTGCTTCGAGAACCAATAAACCTCCAAAGACAAACTCTACGTTTGCATAAATAATTCATCCCCTTTCTTTATTCCTTATTTGGATTTGAATACAAAAATATTCTACTCATTATCTTCTAAAATCAAGGAAAACTTTTGCTCCATATTACCCACTACTCATAACAACTCACCACTTGTGTTTTGACTAATTCAAAAAATAAAGAACACATAAAATTGTAATTTAAAATTAAAAAATAAAATAAAAAATTACAAATAAAGAAACGTAACAGAAAAGGAAAGGAATAGCGGTATTTGAGCATGTTTGAATAAGCTTGAAAAAATAAAAAATTACTTTTGTTTCCAAACATATTGGGTCATGCGGTGAAATGATTCATCACTAACTCTAACAGATCTACATGAGTGCGTATATTCATCTTGAAATCAAGAGCCTGGGACCAAGCTGGTGGTTCCGAGCTCATGCCTCAACACGATGTGTTGAAGCGTTTCGAGCCAGAAGGCCTTTACTAAGACCAATAGAGGCTGAGCATAAGAGGCAAGAGCTTGCTTCTAGCATCTGTACCTAAGGTCACTCAAAAGTGCTAAACTAGATCTAACCACATGTTAAAAACAAGCCAACATGATTTTGGTAAGCTTGATGCATATGACTATGAATACCAACATGGCACAACTCACAAGCTCGCCTAGCATGCAAGATGGAGTTTGGCGTGGTTGGAAATCTAGAGTAACTGACTTACACATTAAAGTCGGACCGGTTACCCCTTCTACTTCCTATGGCCGAGCTCCCTCACCTGTGTCTTTTTGGTAGACAATCAAGCAAGTCCAGGTTCAACTGTTGACCTGAGTTTGCAGGGCAGATTTTGACGTCAAATGTACAAGTTGACAGAAAGGAAAGGAGGAGGGTTGTGTTAAGGGGAACTGAATTTCAATTGTTGTTTCTTTTGCTTCCTTTTTTCTCATTGATTTGGATTATCCAAACAAGTTGCAAGAGTATATGATTTTCTTTATCGTTTTGCTTTTAATACCTACTTTCATATAGAGAGTACAGTTAAACTTGATCCTAAAATACTCAAGAAAACTGACTTGATTGAGAATAAGACAATTTCCTACCATATTTGGCAAAATTATTGCAGAAAAGTTGTATGACAGTTAAAGGGAAAGAGATTTATACAAGCTGTGCTTGCTCAAGGTAGAGGTGGGAAGAGTTCTATTATCCCTTCTTAACAATGAGACTACGTATAAAATTTGTTTGTAGAATGAGTAGTGGATATTTCGCTGGGACAGGGGGTGAATCCCATGGAAAATTAAGATTTGATGAATCTGATACAGTTGATGGCAAACTGAATGGGAAACCAATCCGCCGGATACTTTGCCACTGATTTGGAATATGTGCTGAACATTGGTTATTTCTCAAGGCCCCTTCATCATCTTCCACACTTATGCTTCCTTGCATCTCTTGTTGTGGTCCTTCAAGTTCAATGCATTCTGTGGTTTTATCAATATTGCTTATTAAGGCAGGGGATATATTGAAAAGCATGGGAGGAACTTCAAGTGTACACTTGGTGGATCCTGTCGCTTCTTCAGGAGGGGAGAACATGAAGTTACCAGGAAAGTCCCCGTTTGAAGTTGTGAATATAGATTCTTTACTAGTCATTGCATCCATCTGTTTATGCGAGAGAATGTTGATAGCAGAAAAATTAGCTGGAGAAGGCTGCCGTGACTCATTACTGCTGCATAACTGGATGGTTGATTGGGTTTCAGAAATTGGTGAGATGTTTGCCGGAATGAATTGAGAATAATGAGCACCTTCAGTGAATGCATCAGGTGTCTCAGATAATGAAGCTACCCAAGATTGAGAAATAGCTCTTTGTGCCATTGAATTAGTCTTTTTGAAAATCCTGCAAATGGCCCAAGAATCCTGTCGTCCATAGAGAATACAGCAATTAAATCTATTAACAAGTAGGGTATGGAAATTGGAAATGGGAAGTGTGATACAACATGTCACTTTGAAATGCTATTTCTTACATTTGCTGGGAGATTCTTGTTCAAGAACTTCTTCGGTGTTGCTGTGTCCGAGGTAGAAGGAAGTCGAAATTCATGCATCATCCAGTCGGTTTTTATTCCTTTGGCTGCTCTGCCCCTGTAGAACACTAGTGACTTCTTCAAACCAATGCATTTGGTGCCATCTGAGGAGCATATTGGCCTATCAGTTCCAGTAGCTTTCCAGAATCCAGATCCTGTAACACGGTTTGGCCGTGTGCTGTTCCTGTATTTACGATCCCTCGGACAGTAGAAGTACAATTCTTTCTCCCAGGTAGATGCCAGTTCTGGTTGAAAAATAATAGAAGTACCAATTATAAGTGTCAAGTTTGTGGGGAACTTTTTGCTCAGCATATTAAGACTATCTCAGAAATGGGAAGTTGATAGAAGTGAGAGAAAAAACCCAAGGGAGAGGCATGCCTAAGGGAAAATATATCTTACTTGGAAGGTCCCATGGATCATATTTGTATATGTCTACTTGCTTAATCAGCTCAATAGGAAGAGGCCGTTGCTCAAGTTTTCTCTTCAGGTAGAACCCAACGAGCTCCTCGTCTGTGGGATGAAACCGGAAACCAGGCATTATAACATCAAACTTCTCGTCATGATTCTTCTCATCCATATTTCCTTCCTGCTGCTCTCTTTGAAATGTCCCCTCTTACAACAGAAAAGATTTTCGATTGTGATCAATTGGTTTGAAGACCTATCAAGTCTCTTTAAAGAAGCCTTCGTATCTTACTACACATTAACCTCAGTTCCCCCAAGTCTGAATATTAGACTCGGTATGCTGCTAGTGGTACAGGTTTCTCGAAATCCACCAAGAACCCTCTGTTGAAAGCGTTGGGAATTATCAACAGCCCAACTTTTAGCTGTGAAAGCAGTTCTTTGGAAGGAACTGAACACACTCACTTTGTTTAATTTGCTTCCACAGAAGGAGTCTGCCTCCGAATGTTCAGCCGGCCCTTCAGGGTGACTGCTCTAGAGAATCTCTAGAAGAAATACAGGGTTTTGCTTATGGCCGTTCTGTGATATTCACAAGAACAGCTGAGGCTGAAGCAGAGCTCCCTCTCTTAAAAATAGCAACCCAAGTCAAGGCCATGGACGTCTAATGACACTCACTTCCCCATTATGGCTTAGTTTATGTTCAAATTTGTGATCTCTAAGAGATTACTAAATCAATTGTGTATTGGGATTATGTTTTTCACGACTCCCATGCTCTTAGATTGGATTCTTCCCCTTATATCTTTGCAGTTTAGACTAAAAGACAAAATAATCTTCTCTTGGCATTAGTTTATATCCCCTTTATATAATTGTTGTTTGAATTGTGTCTTGTTAACCATGCACACACGCACGTGCACGCGTACATATTTGTATGTATGCATGTATATGTGTGTGTATATATATATGTACATTTCATCTGGAAATTTGTAGTAGGCCTTTGAAATAAAATATCATTTTAAGATAATTGGATCTTGAACTAAGTTTCTATTCCATTCTTCTCAGAGCTTCTATTCCTTCATTCTTCATTTATGAACATGTGACATGTTAGTGTGAATATTTTGGATTAATGGAGATTCCTTGAACATTACTTAATAATATACTAAAAAAGAAATTGACCCCTTAAACTATTGTTAAGCTACTGTTTTATTAGGAAATGACCTTTTTGTCTGCTGGTTGGGAGATTTTATTGCATTTACACGCAGCATTAATTTACATGTTTCGTTTTTATGTGATTTTGTCATCAATATATTGTCTTATTTATGTGACTTGTTATTGATTTATCTTGAATTAATAAAGCGAGTTGGTTAGATGCGTGAGGCAGAGGGCGCTCGTCCCCATCTCGTGTGTATATTATTAACTGAAATAACCATTATTGCTACATGATTCAAATTTGCTAATTAGTTTGTTATTGTTGGAGCGATTATCAACAACAAGAAACTAAATCTTGATTTTAATAAATTTAGGGTTAACTACACGAGTCCTTTTATAGATATAAATGGTTGATCTAATTAGCATTTTTAATTACTCCTTAATTCATTTGCACTTTAATTTTCGATTTCAATGCATCCTATTTAATTGCAAGTTAAATTAGGTTGATTAAGGTTAGGCGAACAGTTTAACCAGTGCCTAAATGTTACAATTGTATGCATTAAATGGGGGGAAAAACTGATACAGTTTACCTGTAAAACTGTGAGAAAGAAGCAGTTCAACTACTAGAGTTGACTCCTGCAAAGTAAATGTCATAATAGTTTCTTAAAATCATTGCCAGATTATAAGCATGTTAATGTTTCGAAGTGATCAATCTTTCCCAAGAGTTCTCAATCTTCCTTTGTTTATGTACCCTCATCAGCCACTTGGAAAAATGGGTCGAGTTATGACCTCTTTGAGTTATGATCTCTTTTTCGATGTGAATATCTTAATAATAAGTCATTCAAAAATTTATATTTAGACAGTTCTACGTGATTGAGTAGAGGGTTTGTTCGTCTATTTTATTTCAACCCTTGGAAAAGAGTGTTTTGAAAAACTTCGAAAATTAATTATTTGGTGTGATGAAATAAAGGGAAAATTTCTATATTGATCCCTCAACCTAGCAAGTTGGCCATCATATGAGCAAATTGATTCAAACTTTCATTTTAGTTGTACAAAATTGTCTAATTTTATGTTAAATCATATGTGGTCCTCACATGTATGACTTTATGAAGATTTGGACGATTCTCATTAATGAAAACTAATATGTGTAGTTATAATGAAACGTTGATGATTAATTTGTTCTTTTTTAAGAGTTGAGGATCAACTTCTTAATGGAACAATAGGTTGGGGACCATGGTTCAGTTTTCTATAAAATAACGGGGAAGAGTTAAAATATCAAATGTGCAATATAGAGATGACTCCAAATGAAAATTTATATTCCCCAAATATGGGCCCTCGATTGTAACCCTTTTTGTCAATTGCATGACCCTTGTGATCTTGGGCTTAGCAACCCATGCATTCGACCCGGTTACCCAAGCTCAAGAAATGGGTCAAACTCTTCTAACCAAAGCAATCCCAATTCTCTTTGTGTACTTAATTTATTTTCTTAAACATTGCCCTCAATAGAGTAATTTTGAGGCTAGCGTAATTAATTACTTATGAAAATGTGCTCTTTTTGTTATCGTATTTTCATTCTCTTGCATCCAATTCTGTGCAAATTATCTAATCTTATTAACCTCGTCTCCACATCCAAATTATTTTTTATATTTTAAGATCTTCAAGAAGATATGTATCTATGTCGAAGTGCACAAACATATTCGGTATGCTTAACTGGACAAACATATTTGGTATGCTTAACTGGATAACACTGAATAAAACAGCGATTAAACATTTTATTAGTTTTTAATTTTGATTATGTTTAATTTAATGTACTAAATATATTATAGTATTTTAGGATTTGATCAAGATTGAATTGAATAATTAACTAATTATTTCACATTCCCCACTTCCTTAATCCTGCAAAGTCCACCTAAACAAACGTGTTCAATGAGTCTAACTAATCCCTTTGAAAGCAACTTTCCTAGAATCTAGTAAGTTTCATCATGTTGCTTTCAGAACTTAATGGTGCTTAAAAGTTAAGCTACAATATAATACTTATTTTTGGTCATTCTAATTAAGTGCTAGTTTGATCATGTTAAAAAACTCTTTTTTTTTTTTAAAAAAAAAATAGATAAAATAAGAATCTCAATTATTGCATGAGATCAACAATTTGTTTATTTGGAGCCACAAAAAGTATAATCACTTATTTGCACAAATGGTCCCTCAACGTATGAGGTTACTGCAAAAACAAGACTTATCCTTTTATTTTTGACAATGCAGTCTTCATTTCAACTTTTGGCCGTGAATTGGTCCTTTCCTTCAGTTGCTGTTGTTAAAAAGTTTAATTTTTTTGATCTAAAAGACTACTATACTTTTTTTAGTAGTTAAAATAAATAGAAGGGAAAAGAATAAGAGAAAAAAAAAAGAAGGAAAATAATATATTCATCTTCTCCAATTAAACAAATTCAAACATCTGTGTGTGTGTATATATATATATCTCAATAATATAAGAGCCTTAAATTTTTTCTTATTGCTCATTTTTCGTCCTCTACACGCTGTTTTACAACTTCTTTTTACAACTTTAATTTGTTTTATTTTCTAATATTTTTAAAGCTACTTTTGAGGCTTAGCAGACTTTTATTGACTATTGGAATTAGAATTCAAATTGATTCGAATCTTGAGTTCTGTCCTTTTACAACTTTAATTTTAATTTGTTTTATTCTCTATTACTTTTTAAGCTTTGGAGCAGATTTTATTCACCATTAGAATTAGAATTCTAGAATCGAGTGGAGCTAAGTTTTGAAAGATTGGATCCTACAATTAAGATTTTTAGACACCTGTAAGTATTATTACAACAGTTGAGATTCATTTGCCAACACCAAGATACAAAATGAGTGCGCATTAACGTAGGGAATACTTCATTTGACTACAATTTATCTATTGCTTTTAATAAGAGAAAAATGAAAAAAAAAAAAAATTAACCAATTCTCTATAACCAAGTTGGTTGTCGAGGTTGCTCTCTAAAATTACCAAAAGCGGTTGTTTAGAATCTCGCAAAACCAACTTGGTTGTCAACAGTAGTATATATATATATATATATATATATATATATATTGTTAGGAGGAAAATCTGAATACCCAAGCTAGAAAATTGCAAGAGATGCTGAAAGTGATCCTCATATATTCTCATGCAATTTCTCAAAGCTTTGGAGCATATTTTATTCACCATTAGAATTAGAATTCTAGAATTCGAGAGGGAGCTGAGTTTTGAAAGATTGGATCCTACAGCTTAAGATTTTTAGACACCTGTAGTATTATTACAACAGCTTGAGATTCATTTGCCAACACCAAAGATACAAAATGAGTGCGCATTCACGTAGGGAATACTTCATTTGACTACAATTTATCTATTGCTTTTAATAAGAGAAAAAAAAAAAAAAAAAATACCAATTCTCGCAAACCAAGTTGGTTGCCGAGTAATATATATATATATATATATATATATATATATATATATATATATATATATATATATATATATATATATTGTTAGGAGGAAAATCAATACCTGAAGCCGAAAATTGCAAGAGATGCCGAAAGTGATCCTCATTTATTCTCATGCAATTTCTCAAAGGTGAAGAAAAAAAATTTGTTTCAATAACATTTTTAATTTTGAATATTTGCAATCGACTTACTATTTTGAGTGGTATAACTGGATTCTTTCATTCCTTCATTACATTAATTATCACCGAATTCGTTGTCTTCAGGAGGTTTGAAGGTATGGTCTTTTCTCATACAGTTTTGTTTACTAGGGAAATAAAAGCAATGAATTTTGAGCATATACCTTCTCTTATCTACTTGGTTGAGTAGCCTTTGTTTGTTCAAAACAATATGTTGTGAAAATTGTCTTTTTTCGAACCTCTTTTCTTTCAAATTGACTTAATCTTTGTAAATGTACACGACTTTCAAAATTTATCATAAAATACTAATGGTTTCATGAAATGACCGCCAAATATGTCATAAATCTCACTTTAGGCTTGTTCTCTTAGATTGTCCCCGCAACATTCAATCGTAGTTCTTATTGCGTGTGATGTAAATATACAATTTCAACTAGCTTGGTCTTGGTTGGTTGCGCAGCAATTTTGCAACTATCATTGGTTGTTAACATGGTTGTAAATTGTTGGGATTTGGTAATGCAAATAGTATATAAAAAATAGCCCAAAAAATTGAAAGAAAATTGGGATGTTTATTGTTAAAAAATGCCATTCAAGAATTTCAGGTAATGTATAAATCCACGCACTGTAAAATCTTCGTGGCAAATTGAATGTTTTTATTTTTTTTACACCTTTTCATTCAATTTTTTTATTAATCTTTTTTTTTTTATCTTAAGCAAATTGAATGTTTTTATTTTTTATAATGTTGCCACATTAAAAAAAAAAAAAAAAGCGTGAACAGTAAAATTCTCGGCAATGAGTTGTTCATTGCCGAGCAACTCAGCAATGATCTTTATTTTACTGTTCACCAATTTTTTTTAAAGCCCATTTTCTTTGACACAATTAAAAAAAAAAAATTTAACAGTGCTCGGCAATCAAATTGATTGCAGAGATTGCTCGGCAATCAATTGGCAATCAATTGATTGTCATGAACAGTAAATCCAATTTTTTTTTTTTAATAAGGAATAATTGCACAAAAGACCCCTATTGTTTTAAAATCGTTGGAATATGCCCACAACCTAAAAAAAAATCTTTAATTTATTTTTCTTATTTTTTTTTCTTTTACATTTAATTTTCATTCAATTTTTTACTAATCTTTTTTTTTATTTTACCTTTTACAAATTATGCTAAAAAATACCATTCAAGAATTTCAGAATCCTGTGAAATCTTGGTGGCAAATTGAATATTTTTATTTTTTACACCTTTTCATTCAATTTTTTTATTAATTTTTTTATTTTATCTTAAGCAAATTGAATGTTTTTATTTTTTATAATGTTGCCACATTAACAAAAAAAATGTGAATAGTAAAATTCTCGGCAATGAATTGTTCATTGCTTGGAGCAACTCAAAGAATGAACTTTATTTCATTCGTTCACCAATTTTTTAAGCCCATTTTCTTTGACACAATAAAATTAAAAAAAAATGAATAAGAATTGGCAATCAAATTGATTGCCGAGCAATCTCGACAATCAATTTGATGAAAAGTACTTTACTGTTCATGAACAATATTTCACTGTTTTCCCTTTTTTTTAAGGAATAATTGCACAAAAGGTCCTTATTGTTTTAAAATCATTGGGTTATGCCCACAACCTAAAAAAAAAAATCTTTAATTTTTTTTTCTTAATTTTTTTTTTCTTTTACACTTAATTTTCATTCAATTTTTTACAAATCTTGTTTTTTTATTTTACCTTTTACAAATTATTCTAAATAAATGCTAAAAAAATGCCATTCAAGAATTTCAGGTAATGTATAAATCCAAGTGAAATCTTGATGGCAAATTGAATGTTTTTATTTTTTTTTACACCTTTTCATTCAATTTTTTCATTATTCTTTTTTATTTTATCTTAAGCAAATTGAATGTTTTTATTTTTTATAATGTTGCCACACTAAAAAAAAAGAAAGCGTGAACAGTAAAATTCTCGGCAATAAATTGTTCATTGCCGAGCAACTCGGCAATGATCTTTATTTTACTGTTCACCAATTTTTTTTAACCCCATTTTCTTTGACACAATTAAAAAAAAAAAATTTAATAGTGCTCAGCAATCAAATTGATTGCAGAGATTGCTCGGCAATCAATTGATTGCCATGAACGGTAAATCCAATTTTTTTTTTTTAATAAGGAATAATTGCACAAAAGACCCCTGTTGTTTTAAAATCGTTGGAATATGCCCACAACCTAAAAAAGAAATCTTTAATTTATTTTTCTTATTTTTTTTTTTTTACACTTAATTTTCATTCAATTTTTACTAATCTTGTTTTTTTATTTTACTTTTTACAAATTATTCTAAATAAATACTAAAAATACCATTCAAGAATTTCAAAATCCTGTGAAATCTTGGTGGCAAATTGAATGTTTTTATTTTTATAATGTTGCCACATTAAAAAAAAAAAATGTGAATAGTAAAATTCTCGGCAATGAATTGTTCAACGCCGAGCAACAACTTTAAGAATGAACTTTATTTTTTACTTGTTCACCAATTTTTTTTAGCCCATTTTCTTTGACACAATAAAATTAAAAAAAAAATGAACAATGTTCGGCAATCAAATTGATTGCCGAGCAATCTCGGCAATCAATTTGATGAACAATACTTTACTGTTCATGAATAGTATTTCACTGTTTCCCTTTTTTTTAAGGAATAATTGCACAAAAGGTCCCTATTGTTTTAAAATCATTGAGTTATGCCCACAACCTAAAATTTTTTTTTTTTCTTTTACACTTAATTTTCATTCAATTTTTTACTAATCTTGTTTTTATTTTACCTTTACAAATTATTCTAAATAAATGCTAAAAAAATGCCATTCAATAATTTCAGGTAATGTATAAATCCAAGTGAAAACTTGGTGGCAAATTGAATGTTTTTATTTTTTTTTACACCTTTTCATTCAATTTTTTTATTATTCTTTTTTATTTTATCTTAAGCAAATTGAATGTTTTTATTTTTTATAATGTTGTCACATTTATAAAAAAAAAAACATGAACAGTAAAATTCTCGGTAATGAATTGTTCATTGCCGAGCAACTCGGCAATTAACTTTATTTTACTGTTCCCCAAATTTTTTTTAAGCTCATTTTCTTTGACACAATAAAATTTAAAAAAAAAAAAAAAAGTGAACAGTACTCGGCAACCAAAATTTTTTTTTTTTTTTTGTTTTGTCAAATAAACATTTTAATTTGAAATTTTTTTTATACATATTAAATTACCCATTTTAATTTTTATTTTATTTTAAAATCACTAAATTTTTTTCATACTTACATTCGTGTAGCCATAAATATTAAGTAAACACAGGAACCAAAAAAAATTTCCAACCGTATAATATTAAATTCTCCACAATCATCATCTTATTCATTTATTTAACACATCAATTTTACAAATTCTCCAACATATTTAAGTGTATATATTTATGTTCGAATTTCGTTATACAACAAAACCACGCCTAATCCTTTCACTTATGTAATTGGTTCACCGGCATCTCGGCCACCAAAATTTTTTTTTTTTTTTTTGTCAAATAAACATTTTAATTTCAAATATTTTTTATACACGTTATATTAACCATTTTCATTTTTTTTTTTTAAAAAATGATTGTATGAATAATTCTAAAACTTTTCCTGTTTTTTACATACGTGCATTGTGTGTGTGTGTGTGTATATATATATATTAGTAACTTAGAATTTCTACCTGCTTTCTTGTTTCGATGTGGGGGATTGGAAATCTATATTTAAAACTCAAATCTACTGTCTTAAAAAAAGTCAAATCTCTTTAATTAAAATCATAGATTTTTTCCTTTTTATTATCTTTGAATAATCTTTGGATTTCAAGATTTTTGGCCTACTTATCTTATTCTGAGTTTTCAAGAAAATGTGGAAATTTGATTATATGCCATTTTTTATATTTGTGGAGCAAAACATTGAGAGGTCTCCAAATGCAAATAGGGGTTTCAGAGTTCAAGTTCTTTGACCTTCTACTGCTAATTTCTTGTTTCTTGAATTCTAAATTATTGGTTTCTACTAGGTTAATATTTGTATAGAAAATTTCTTGAAATTCTGCATTTTTCTTAGCAATTATGCATCAGAGCATTGTGTAACCATCATGGAGAAGAGAGCAAGTATGGGTTTCTTGTTTTCTTATTTAGAGAGGTGGAATGGAATGGAGAATTGAGGGAGCTTCAAAGGATATAGTGTTTGCTTGGGGTGGTGGAGTATAGAGAAAGCGAGTTTTAGTCGTCTCTCGTTCACTCATTGAACTTTAAAATTGTGTTGAATACTCAATGAATTTTACAACGTTACTCGTCATTATTCACTCCTACGATCCATTAACAACTAGTTGACGGACTTGCACATATGGCAGATGAAATGTCCACGTGGCACACGTTTTTGCCAACCATTGTTGAGCTACCCTCCATGTCAGCAAAGCGCGATTTCTAAACAAAACAAAAAAAAAGCCTTTGTTTTTCCCCAAATCCAAGTCTAATTCTTTCAAATTGAAATTGTCGCAAATTCAAATCCATCAAATCTTAGCCCTCCTAACCTGCGACAAATAGATAGTGATACCCCACATTCGAGGACCACCACTTCATTCAGTAATCAACAATGTCGAATTTGGAGGGACCACATGGAGGCAATGCATTTATTTGGTTGGGAATGTGTTTCTTTATTTTGTGTGCTATTCTGAACCCAATGTCGGATTTGGAGGACCACCACCTTTTTTTAATGTTGAATTTAACGTTGCATGCCTTTTGTTACAACGTTGATATAAAATTTGAACATGGCTTTTGGTTTGTGTTGTTAGATTTGGAGGAGGTTCTGGACTTCAATTATTTTGAGAATGAATGTAAGGATGACAACGATATGTTGTATGATCATAAAGGAATTGAAATGGAAGTTGAAGAGGAAGTAGTTGAAGGGGCTGAAGAGTTCGACAATGAAATAAAAATTTAGAGTATCTTTATTCTGAAGAATTGCTAAGTGCCTACTAATCTGATGATGAAGTTGGGTATAAGTTTCCTTAGTTTGTTGCTGAAGCTGATATGCAGAATCCAAAGTTTGAATTTGGGTAGAAGTTTAGGTCCATTGAAGAGTTCAGACATGCAGTGAGAAGTTACGGGGTTGTGAATAGGTATAATGTGAAATTTAAGGCAAATGACAAATCTAGAGTGCAAACGGTTTGTAAAATGGGATGTAAATGGAAGATTTGGGAGTCGAAAGTGAAGAATAGTAGCACGGTGCAAGTGAAGACATTGCATGTACCAATACCTGGCTAATCGGTATATCGAAATGTTTAGAGTTGATTCAGATTGGAAAACAAAGAATATCATAGTTACGGTGAAGAGAGATTTGAAAACCGATATTAATATGACTATTGCTTAGAAAATTAGGAGAAACGCAATGAAGTTGTTAGAAGGAACAATTGAGAAGAAATTTGGGTTGTTGAGGTGATATGCTGCAGATATGTTGATGACTAATCTCGGGTCTAGTATGATTATAGTTGTGCGCGAGCAAATATTCTATGACATTTACAAATGCTTTAATGCCTGCAAGAAAGGTTTTGTGAGGGGTTGTAGGAAGTTGATTGGGCTTGACAAACGCCATTTGAGGGGTAAATATGGAGGCCAGCTATTTAAAACAATTGTACGCCAACGATTGTATCTACCCGTGGCATACGCAGTAGTTCATAAAGGAAATATAGCTTAATGGAGATGGTTTATCACCTATTTGGACGAGGATGTAGGGATTGATAACAATGGTGATTGGACTTTCATGACTGATAACATGGGACTCTTTTATTTGTGCTTGGTTGACCAATGGTTCTTTCTTTTTCTATGGTTTGTGGGAATATTTCTACAAAATGTGTCACATGAGTTGTTTCAGGAGGCGGAGAATATGTTTTGTGTACGCCACATATACACCAATTTCTTCAACGTGCGATTCAAAGGTGAAATACTAAAGGACTATTTGTGGTGAGCTGCGAAAGCCACTACACTTGCTGATTTTAGAAATTGGATGCAACAAATTAAAATTGTGAGCAAAGATGTATACAATTGGTTGACGAAATTTTGAGAAATCCAAGATGCTCAATCTTGGTGCAAATTAAACAATTATTGTAAGGTTTTAACAAGACTTTGCTAGATGAAAGAGAAGATGGTTCTAACTACAATAGCTTCATGATTGTAAGTCTTGTTGACGGAAATCTAAGAAAGTGGAGTTGACGGAAATCCAAGAAAGTGGAGTAAGTCTCACTTCTCGGTGCAAGTGAAGAGTGAAATATTGCTTAACAATTATTGTGAGGTTTTTAACAAGACTTTGCTAGATGATAGAGAGAAGATGGTTCTAACTATGCTGACCCCACACAAACTAGCTTCATGAGAAGGATTCAGTCGAGATGAGATAGGATGAAAAGGTACACTAAACGTTTGTGTCCAAAGATTAAAAGAAAATTGGGAAGAAACATTACAATGGCAGATAATTGTACATTAAATTGTTTGGGAGGACTAGACTATCAAGTTAATAGTCCATCTGGTGTATTTGTTATAGATTTGGATGTGTGGACATGTGCATGTCGAGAGTGGGACTTAACTGGCATTCCTTGTTGTTACGTTGTAGCTATTATACGAGACACGAGAAATGAGCTAGAAGACTATGTGAATAATTCTTACAGAGTAGAGGCTTACCTTAAATGTTACATTAATATTTTGAACCCAATTAACAGAAAAACACTGTGGCCGGAGACTAATATTCATATTAAAGTCCCATTCATGGGGTGTCCTACAAAAAGATAAGCAATAGAGAAAGAGGATAAGATGGGTAGAAAATGATTTCATTGAACACTCTCATTCCCAATCCAAAATGAAGAGCAAGAGACAAGTGGTCAAGACATGCTCAAAGAGTGGTTTGGAGGAGCACAACAAGATAAATTATTTAAGGCATGACACACTGGGTGATGTAAGTCTATTACTATCAATGAATTAACTTTTAAATTTTATATATTAAATCGAATTACATCCACTTACTAATTGTAGAACTGGTTCAATGCACCATGAAGCGTGTGGGGAATGAAATGGAGACCCCATTAGTTAGAAGAGAGAATGTTAACATACGAACTTATATAATACAATTACATCTTGATAACTTGCAATTAATTATAATAATGTGTGTTTTCTTGGCGTAGGGAGAAATTGGTTCCAAGTAGGGATAGTGAACGGCCATCAAGTCTGCCCCAAGAGACACAGACAGTGTACCAGTTCATGCCCACATCTGGGTTGACATGCAAGGACAAATAGAAAGACCAACAACATCATCAGTACATGTGGTTGGAGGACATTACAAATGGAAGCGGTTGTGGCCGATGTTAGAATGGAAGAAGTTTAGATTAGTCCAATAGTTGAGGGGCTTCAAATGTTGAATGTTGAGGAAGCAGGTACAAAAAGAGCTACAAGAGCACGTGTAAGAAGGCAATTTAACACAAGATCATCTCCATTTGTACCACCTAGATCAAGAAGAAGTAGTTAGTTTTGATATCCAAACTTGGTGGGATTAGAAATGTGTTTTTAGGATGTTACTCAATAGCTATGAACTCAGTTTTGTTGTCCAAACTTGGTGGAGTATTTTTTGCATTGTAGTAGTTAGTTAAAAGTGCTTTTTGTAGATAATTTGACGGTGTTTTGTCCAAACTTGAATGTTAGTTAAGGTGTTGGTTGAAGGTATTTTTTAGCATTTCTGACAACTTGGATCTACATTTTCTCAATGAAGAACATTTTATGTCTAATGGTTGTCTTTGTTTTTTACTTTAATGTTTGTTAATTTGAATGTGTTTTGTCCACACATTCAAGTGATATCAGTTAACTTCAAAAATTTCCAAAATTGCCAACTTTACCAAAAGCCACACACTCTGCCAATCCACTCATCCAACTACACCAATTGACTTCAAACAACAAGGAGGTGATATCAATATTATTGATATAAGTTAAATTCAAACATTCTGTCAATCCACTCATCCAACCTCATATGAAAGCACTATTGCTATCACTTAAATTCAAACTAGAAAATAAGGAGCACAAACAACAATGAAGTTGGATGAATGGATTGCATTCAAATATTTTTTGTCAACCACAAACAAGGAGCACAAACAACAAAATTTAATATCATATATGAATTATATTACAACTGCCAATTGCATTACGTATTAAAAACTAACAAATCAGCAACACTTTCAAAATACCCCATTACTTCTTCAACTAATTCTTCCTACGAAATTTTCCTGCATATTTCTAATTCATTCTATTTGTTCCTAAATCTTCTTCTAAAATTGTCAATATACAACACGAACTACAATGTACATCACAAACAACCACAAAGCAATTTGATAAATTCTAAGAGTTCTGCCTATTTTTCCTTTCCCATTGTTGGCCTTGTTTTTCTTTTAGAACAACTCGTTGATTACAGACTTGTATCTAGCATGGGATGTAGAATCAGCCCAATCAAAATAATCACAAGCACCCACCTTCATGTACAATCTACAACACCAAAATCGCCTTCCAAGGTTAAGCTCTATCCACGACGTCTTCAAGATTGGAAGTTCACCACGATAACATAGCATTCTCTTTATTATCGGCGTACAATTAGAAGAGTTTTCCATCAGGTAATCACAGTCTATTTATTTGTTGCGGGTGTGGAGGGGTTAGGGAAAGGGATTTGGCATATTTGAATTTGGGACAATTTCAATTTTGGAAAATCATACTTAGATTTGGGGCATAACACAAGTTTTTTTTTTTTTTTTTTTTTTTAGAAATTGCACTTTCAAAATGCACTTTACTAACATGGCGGATAGCTCAACATTGGTTGGCAGAAACGTGTGTCACGTGGGCATTCCGTCTGTCACATGTGCAAGTTGGTCTATTGACTATTAATGGATCGTTAGAAGTGGGTAATGGCGAGTAACGTTGTAAAGTGAGCGTTCAACACTATTTTAAAATGTAAAGTGAGCGTTCAACACTATTTTAAAATTCAGTAAGTGAACGAAGAACAAGACTAAAAGTTCAATGATTATTCAAACTTTTAACTAGAGAAAGTATGGGTTAATATTTTTAATTTTTTTCTTTTCTCTTCAACTAACTACCTTTTTCTTTTCTCTTCCACTACCTACCTTCTTAACGAGTGTATAATCCTCTTTTCAATAAAAAAAAAAAAAAAAAATTGACTTTTTAACAGCAATTGACATAAAGGATCAATTTCGCAATCAAAGATTGAAACTAGTACATTGATGTCAAAAATAAAAGAATAGATCGTGTTTCCGCAACAATCCTATACGTTGGGGACTATTTGTGCAAATAAGCTCTTTAAGTGATTGAAAGGTTACTACTACACGTAAACGTGGGCCTTTTAATTGTGAATTTGTTAATTCAAATTGTATAAATTTTCCTAAACAAGATTCAAACTTACGACACATTGGTGAATAGAGTATCCTCTATTATTAAATAACTGAAGAAAAACGAGAAATTAGATCTTATAGGATTCAATTTCCTTTCTCAATCCATGACCTACATGAGCTTGAAAATTCCTTTATAACTCTCTAATATTTTTCGTAATGACTGCCTTCAATGTTTCATTTTAGAGGAACTTCCAAATAGGTCTATTTCATTATATTTCATCTATATCCAAATCCATTCATTTTATAACAGAGAAAAAGTGGCAGATCCATGATTTAGATAGGAATATGTTTTCAATATATGCAGAATTTAATGGGAAATTTTGATATTTTTATATGCTCGTTGTGTGGAAGCAAGTAGCAAAGATTGGGCTGAAATTGACATTGTGATGTTGAAATAAATGTCTTTCAACAACTTATATTGGGTTTTTTAAATCATAGACATAGATTTCGAACCTATAAAACAAGAAGTTCAATCTAAAAATGAAGTATATGTATTGGAAACTGAATTCAATTAAGTCAAACAATAAATTGTTTAAATTTGATTTGAGTTTCTCAATGTTTAAATTTGATTTGAGTTTCTCAATGAGCAAATTTAAGTCGCATTTAACTTACTTTTTGATACAACCAAAAATGTTATCCGAGTGTACAAGGCTCGGCTAGAGCTAAACCATCCAAAGATGGAAAAAAGGGGTGGCAGAAGGAGCAGCGTTTGACCAGTTCTATTCATGTCATTTTCTTTATGTCGATTAGAGTTTTTCCATTTTCTTTAAAAAAACAAAAACTAGGGATTCATTATATATAGTTAGTTATTTTCAGGGTAAAATTGCACTCACAGTTCTATCCTTTCAGATTTGTAGCAATTTCATCTTCATTCAATTTTATTCATACTTATCATCTCCAACTTTTCAGTAATTCGCATAGATGATCTATTTTGACAATTTTGTCTCTAATTTAAATAAATTAAAATAGCAAAAAAAAAAAAGAAAAGAAAAAGGATAGAGCTGTGAGTGCTAGAATTAGAAAGTTTGGGACCTAACTACACGTTTTTTATTATTCTAAGTGAAGAACTGTAGAAAATAAAATCTTAAGAATTTATTTGTACTTTAAAAAAAGTTAAGGACCTCCACTGTAATTTTTTTCATTCTATTTTCCTTTTCTTTTTTCTATTTTAGTTTATGGAAGTTAGATATAAAATTGCCAAAAGAGACCATATGTGCGAATTATGAAAGTTTGAATATGATAGATGCCAATAAATTGAATGTGGATAAAATTATTACAAACTTGAAAAGATACATTTATTTTATAAATCTAATTTGAACTTATCTCAAATTGCTCTATAAATTCGATATTTTTTGTGAACTAATGGATATGTGATTCTCAAATTTCTAGTATTTGTAGAATTGACGAGTGTTTGCAATTTTTTTTTTTTTTAATTGATTTTCCAATTTCCGCTACATCAACGTATTCAGATATTGATAACTAAGTTTTGACATAAAACAAAGAAAATAATGGAGCCAAAGCTCTTCCTTTGTCATTTGCAGCAATCAAAATAGTTTTAATAATTGTTAATTTTGTTGTGATCTAATTTGTCATACTACGATAAACCCCAAACATAATAGAGTGATTACCACTAAATCAATACAATAAACAGCATCCAATGATTCACCATTTGTCACCCGACCTTTAGTTTAGACATTGTTTTGCCCCTGAATTAATTTGACATGTGCGTATCATGTCATCATTTAACGCCAAACTTGACACAAAATGATAAAATGAGCTATTTCTACCAAATGAAAATTGTGATTTTAAAGGTTAGGCACGAAAAGCACAAGTGCATTAAAGATTGGAACTAAACATACAATTTTCCCTTAAAATAAACAAACATATTTTGACAATTAACATGAACAACATCATTGGACCATTATTCACATCAAATAAAATAGACAAATACCTAAAATTTTCTACTGTGTGAGTGCAAGTGGAAATTGATGTCGCCTAACAATCCAACAGCCCAATAATTTTCATCAATAATTTTAAACATTCTATGTAAAAACAGTTGATTACGCCAAACGCAAAGGAAACTAGAAGTCGTTTTGCTACGAAAATTATATATAATTCCGGTTGTAATCATGCTGATTGTCATGTAATGAGTAATTGAAGCGTGGAGATTGAAACCCTCAAAATAAGTAAATTACTTACTTGAATGTCCGATGTTCAAAATAGTACTTCTTCCGTCTCATAAAAATATACTTACTTTCTTTATTCATGTGTTTCAAATTATAGACCAATTTTCTTGTTAATAGTATATTTAATTTCTTAGTTTTCTAATATGCCCCTATTTAATGTGTCTTGTTATCAACAAATGTAATGTACCATTATATTAATTTTAAGAGTATATTAGAAAAAAATGTAAATAAATTTAATATTCCAACTATAATAACTAAATTTTTTGAATTTATATAAAAATAGAAATGAGTCTATCTTTATAAGACAGAGATAATAACATTTTCACTTTGGAATAGACTTGGAATTTACAATTGGAAAAATTGCTTATAAGTCATTTGCGCATGACTTGTTTCAAATTAGATCAAAGTATTTTTCAAAATTGTAATTAAGTCATACTTGTAGCAATATTTTAAATTAATTCCAAAATCACCCATGTGATCCATATTTTCTACCTTCGGCGACCTTATTCCACCCCTACCTCCAGCGACCTCTGGCAAGTGCTTCTTCTCCGGAGCTCCCTGTCAACTTTTGCAAATCATCGGCGCAAAATCCCAATCACATATATCCAATCAAAACGTTCAAAAAAGGCCCCCCACCCACCCAAAAAAACACACACACACACACACAAAGCAATAGTTAGGTAAAAACCTGCAAAAGCTTTTCTGAGTTGCTCACAATTTTCGGCAAGTGAAGGAACCGATGCAGGAAATTTAAGAGTCGCCATTTTTTACACTTCGTAACTCTGTTGTGTGTGGAGGTATGTATTTATGATTGTGATAAGTGAGTTTTATGAAGAAGATACGGATTTTTGGCGTTAATATCGTGATTGAATTAAAACGATTATTGCTCTTTATGAAAACCCTATGGATGAATGTTTGGAGAAGAGGAAGGTTTGGAATTGGGAAAAATAGAGAGAAGTGAAATTTATTGATTCAATACCATTACTAGAGTGTAGTTTGATACTGTATTAAGTTTGCCATTAGATTATTTTTTGTATTGTTAGTCATGTGTGTTGTTTGATACTGTATTATATAAAACAATATCATAGAAAATAGTATCATAACATAAATGATATAAAATTTGCATACGTGCTCAGAATTTTTATTATAATATATTTTCAGAGTGGTCTCGACGAGTCGGTCAAGACTAATAGCATTGCCACTGTGTACGATGGATTTTAACCGTTTGAAGTCGTCTTTTTAACTTAAAATGACAATATTTTTTTTTTTGTCTAAACAGTATCATACATACTAAAATAGTATTACAGATAAATATATCTTAATATATTAGTATCATATAGGAAAGTCTATTAATAAAACAATATCACATACACAAACTACAACCCAATAAAATAATAGTATCATAGATTAAATAATAGTATCATATGTTGAAACATTATCATAAAAAACAATTATCAAAGATAAAAAATGGTATAAATGTATCATATCACTTTATCTAAATAAAACAGTAGCATAGATATTTTACTGGTTGAAATAATTATATTATTCTTAAAATGTTTCATTAGTAGTACAAGATCATTGATACTGTTTGTATTCAATAACATTATCATAGATTAAAACAATATCATATGTTGAAACATTATCATAATAAAATAGTATCAAATATTAAAGTATGGTATAAGTGTACCATATCACATTATCTATATAAAACAGTATCATATATAAAACTAAGTACAAGATATTTTAATTGTTAAAATAATGATACTGTTTGCATTCAATAATAGTATAATAGGTTGAAACAATATCATAGAAAACAGTATCTTATATAAAACTAAATACAATATATTTTAAAATGATCCATTAGTAGTGTTTGCATTCAATAAAACAGTATCATATATAAAACTAAGTACAAGATCATTGATAGTATTTGCATTCAATAACAGTATTATAGGTTGAAACATTATCATAATAAAATAGGTACAAAGATAAAAATATGGTATAAATATAATAATGCACGTTATGTAAATAAAACATCATTATAATAAAACAATCATATAAAAACAGTATCATTGAATTAACGCTTTTTTAAAAATTTTAGGGGTATGTTGGTCTTTTAGGACTAAAATATGACTTTAATTCAATTAAATTTTAACTATATAACTTTAGAGCCCATAAGTAGCCCATAAGTACAATAAACCGACCCTGAATTTACCCTTTACAATTTTAGGTTTTGTATAGTCCATTTCTCTAAGAGGACGAATGAGACCTATTACTTATTAGAGAAGGGCCGATTACTTATTAGAGAAGGCTGATAAGTAGATCTTATAAGTAAGAAAAAACTAACGTAAAAACATCAAACATGCTCAAGAGGTCCATGGCACACACCCACTAGACCTTACTTCAGAAGCATAAATTTGGTCGTATATACTGTTAAGCTACTCAAATTTACTGTTTCTAGAGTACTTTTTGTGAAATCTGACCATAATCTTTGTGAAACAACAAGAACAACAGTATTTAAGAACCGGCAAAGGAAACAAAAGAAGATAGTACATTTCCAAAAGCAAGAGGTGTGAACCGTCTAAACAAATTTCAGTAAGATCCCATATGGGACGGCTACATTCTTGAATAATAGTCCCAACAAGAGGAGGAAGAGTACCCACAAAACAACGTGCTGATTTACCATTTTCAAGCCAGGTAGCGATATAACTTCCTATCTGTTTTGTCTCTCTCCAAGAATTCCCGTTCAATCAGAGATTCAATTCGCTTCTTTATAATGACTGGGTTAGGCAGGAATCGTGATTGAAGCTGTTTAGTGACCTCAGCAACGATATTGTTGTGATCAAGAACCCTTCGCGACTTCATAATCCTCACTATCGCTGCCTCAATCTGAGGTTTCCTGTCTTCTTCCACTCTTTGTCGAGTCTCCTGCTTCTCTGGTTCAGACTCCTTCTGAGCAACAACAGTGCCTATTTTCACCCGGTACAATTTGGTTGTAAACTTATCATTAAAGAAAAAGGCATCATCATCTGCAATATCCTTGCTCATGGGCTCTTTCCGGAGAACATTTTTCCCCTTGACACAAGCCAATGACTGCAAGCACCTCTTCAAATCTGAGGGAGGAATCTCAGTGGCTTGTTCTATATCCTTGTAACTCAGGCAATCGACATTGTTGAACAGCATAAGGATACACATCTGATATGTGGAGACGGAAAGTTCCTTTTGGGCATTTCCAAATTTTGCACTCAAAACAGCAGTACCCATGTTTGTCTGCCAAGTCAGCCTCCTCCCGGTATGAGTTCCAAGATAGTACGCCCTGAACTTGTCACATACCCCGAGGATTTCTGGAGGAAGATTGCAAGTAGAGCTGGACTGAGTAGGCCAAGACCCGGTAGTGAGGACCTGGACAGAAAGTGCAGGGCCATCTGCTATCTCGGCACCCATGGCAGCATTAAAACCCTGCATCGTATCGTGAGAGGTCTTTATGTCAGTGAACATCCCTTCAAGTTTCGATGTAAACTGATAACCACATTCAGTTTTGAGCTTAACGATCAAACTTCTCTCTGCATCATCAGATGCAGTCTTCTGCGAAAGAAGCCTCTTTGCCAAATGTTGCTTGTAATACTTCTCGAAAACATCTTTCTCTTGGAGGTAGCGGAAAAGCATCATCACCTTGTCCAATAGAGTCTCTATATCCTCCTCCTTATCCTTTTTCAACCCATTCCGCAGCTTGTCATCCACAAACAAAGAAATGAATTCAGGAGATCTCGGATTCAGATTAATAAAATATTCAAATGAGGAATTTAGAGCATTCTGAAAAGTCTTGTCATTATTAAATGCTAAACTGATGATCTTATCAAGTCTGTCCCTTTTATCCAGGAGCTCCTGAACAAAATTAACCGGATCCTTTAACCTTTCTGGGTCAGTAACTAAATCTTTCCCAGTTTCTCGAATATGAGAGGTCATGACATCTTTAATTATTGTGAGCCCATTTGGCACTCTCAGAAACAAGCTGTACATTCTTCCCAAATCCACAAACTTTTCATCCACAATCATACTAATTAACCCTGAGTTTTCCATGTGAACTAATCTTTGCATGTGACATTCAATCATTTCTTTCTCAACGAACGCTAGTTATTTTGGCTTCACTTTTTACATCCAAATAATGCGACACTCTCTCAATCTCTTCATTTAGACGTTTCTCAGCTTTCTTCAGATAATCAGCACAATCACAATGCTCGATATATTGCTGAGACTCTACACGATAGAAATCAACTGATACTTCAAGGAAAGGTTTTCAAAGTTTTCTTCATAAACTTTAGGACCCAAATCCATTAGCATTTTTGTTGTATTCCTCATCAGACCCCTATTAATAACATCACCAGTCCTCTCATGCTGCACAAGTTCAAGAAGTGTGTCCCGAAGCCTTGTCTGGATCTTGTTATAGTGGATAATGTTGTCCCTCCATAAATTCAATCCTAGCTCGTGAACTGGAGTTTTGTGAGTGCTCGGTATGAAAGTTCTGTCCATGTACATTAGTATGTCCCGAATCATTTGCAATGCCTTGTTATGCTCTGTCCATTTCCGATTAAGCTCCTCCAGAAACATACTTCCTTGAGCAGCCTCT
Source organism: Forsythia suspensa (assembly GCA_023638005.1). NCBI lineage: Eukaryota > Viridiplantae > Streptophyta > Magnoliopsida > Lamiales > Oleaceae > Forsythia > Forsythia suspensa. The sequence continues at coordinate 44,013,346 of CM042673.1, read as the reverse complement.
ATTGATTTAGCTATTTCTTCTAAATGTGATGTCATAGTTGACACAAGTCCTGAGTAGAGCTTCTCTCCAAATTTGTGCAGGACCATATTGTATGCATTCCTGAAGACGCCATATACCAAAAACATCAGATGCTTAAGCTTCACTACTGATAACAATAAATTAATAGTTCTATAAAATAGTGATACAAATTATGATAATGAGCTAATAGCTTCAATCAGGGGCGGAGCCAGGATATGGAAAAGGGGTGGGCCGAGGGGAGGGGAAACCCCCCCCGGCTCGGGGGTAGTGCCTTGAAAAACCATAATTACTGAGCCAATTTTTATGAGAATCTAATATTTTTTTATAAGTCATAATCTTTAAAAAGCTTATAAGAAGTCATTGCACAAAAATATTCAAGATCTAAAACTAAGCTAAAGAAAGTTGTGCTCGATGATTTTTAGAGCTACACATTCTTCTATAATAGAATCTATATCTATTTTATTAACAAGGTCTCTCTCAACAAAAAATGTTATGTATTTGATGTACAAAAATTATTTTATAATAAAATCTATATCTATTTTATATAAAACTAAGTTATGTAGTCGATTCACAAAAATTTAAACCTTTTTAATAGTGTTATATACAATTATATTGTACTCCTATACTTAATGAAACGATATATAAATAAGTCATACACAGCAAGATAATATTACAACCAAACTAGAAAATAAAATGATATTTTAGCACCAAATATTGGAAAGTGCAACAAATTAAAAAATTCAAACCCACTTTGATAACTGCTACCCTTTTTAACACAATTAGACAGTGTAACATAGGATTTGGGCCGTGGTTTAAAATAGATTGGACAATGGCATAATAATTTTTTTTTATTAAATGCAGCTTTTTCCCAGACACGGCTGGCCCGGGCCCAATAAAGCCCCGCCCTGTCTCCGCCCATGGCTCCAATTGAATCAGATTCTGGGTAGGTAATTGAGAGAGAAGTACGAGAACAATATATCAAAGATCCACAATCAAAATTGCAAGCATGGCTTTAAGGCATTGTGTAAAAGAACTATTTGAGGCTTTTGCCACCAATCCCGCCTCAAGTGAGGCTTCATAAAACGACTCAAAAACTTGCACCTTAGATGCCATTTGTGAGGCTTACAGTCAACTTATAGCATGTTTGGCAACAAGTTGTGAGTCTTAGGAAATTGTGAATTTTTTTTTAAGTGCTTATAAGTTATGAGTCTTAGAAAATGTATGGATAATAAGTTAGTAGTAAGTTATGGATCCTAAGAAATGTGTGGATAAAAGATATGTTTGACCAGTTTAAATTATAATTTAAGCTTAACCAAACATTGGCTTAGTGAGGCTTATACATACCTCAAGCCTGAGCCTCAAGCTAGCTAAGGTGTCCGCCCGTTTGCCTTGCATTTTTTTAAACATTTAATTATTGGCTAATTAGCTTATTTATGTTTTATAGGTTATTTCTTTATAACTAACTAAATGTTTTATAGATTATAATATTGAATGATGATGATGACAATGATTCCTTGAAACATCATATTAGTAGATGAAGATATAATAAATTTTTAGTAGTGAAGATATAATAAATTTTTGAGTTGTCTCCATTTATAGTGATAGATTATAATTTTATTACATGATTACTTAATTGAGAACTTATTATTTTCTATTTTCTTGATCTATTTTATGTTTGTTTGCAAGTTAGACTTTTTAATTTTGTTAATTAGTTTTATTATGGATTTTTTTAAAAGGGTTTATGGTTTATTATGAGCATATTTTGTATTTTTTTGAATTCTTTTATTGTTCAATCTTGAAGCTTACGTCTCAAAGGGCCTCGAGGCTTACGCCTTGCTTCACGGAGATAAAATGTTTTAGTACCCGATTAAGCCTTTTTAAACATTGTTTCAAGTGATATGTGTAGATTTGTCGAGTATATATAATTCAATCTGAAATTGTGACATTAGATGCATTGCAGTCAAGACATCAAGCATTCCCTGTGTAACATTCATTCTAACTAATAAAAGAATGCTACGTCTAGGTATCCTAGTTTGTTATATGGACATCGTGGGTCTTTGAGTACTTCAGTTCAGATGCCCGTCATTCATACTAGTTCCTCAACCTGAAGACGAGACTAAAACAAGAAACTCTGTGTAAATGTTCATATAGGCCACTGAAGGATATCTTCAGTTATACAGTCCCTTCTATCAGAAATGTCGACAAGGATATAGGCTGAAACAAACCACATGACTATAACTCGATTAAAAAGTTGTCCTCTTGGCCCAAGGGAACAGGTCGTATTAATTCTAATATATAACAATATCCCGCACTTGTCCTCTTGCTACAAGGAAACATTGGCTTCTAACCAGCACACTGCTTCACACAGTCTGCCCTAAACTACCTCTTTGTCCCAGATATTCAACCCCCACAATTCCAGACTCCCAATTATCCACCACCCTAAAAATTCTATAATTTGAGTGGCCTCCACGGAAGAGCTCAGGTAGATTGAACAAAAATGAAAAAAATAATCGTGAATTGACATAATCTCGATTCAATAATTCTCAAACTGATATTCAAATTTAGTACCAATATTCCACATCTTTATATTGTAAGAGAAAACAAATAACACTAAATAAGCACAGGAAAAGTCAAAACAGTTTAGATACAGAATGAATGAAAAGCGAACCTGTAGAGCTCCTCGAAGCTAAGGCCGCTAGCATTATGATTGTAAATCTCATGAATCGCGTGTTCCAGGATTTTCCAAGTCTTCTCGGCATATTTCGGGTCCACCACCACCCGATGCTTGAACGCCTCTATCTGAAAATTCCTCTTCTTCGCTCCGCTCATCCTTTCTGTCAATTCCCAAATTCAGTTAACCACTGTATACAACTCTAACCTCGATTCCAATATTCGGATTTAAAAAGGTCGATTAGTTTAGATTTAAGATCCGAAGTTTACAATTAGGGTTTCGGAAAACGGAAGTTCAGCTGTTCGAAATTGATTTACCCATGATTAACAGCGATGGGTTCATCAAAATTATTAGGGATTTGAGATTAATTCAATCCAATTCGCGTGTGTGCGCGCCTGTGTGAAAACATCACAATGAAATGGGGAAAAAGGTTTTATAAATGTTCTTAATTTTCCCTTTTTTATTATTTTCTTCTTACTTTATTATTTTCTTGGATTTTTGGATATTTATCCACTTTAGGATTTATAGTTCTATTCTTTCAACTTTGTAATAATATTATCTTTTCATTTTATTCATGAATATCATCCTCATCTTTTTATTTTATATTTTACTTCACATGCATGATGGTCTCAAAGTGATTTGTTTGGACAATTTTACTCCTAACTTAAATAAATTAAAATGATAGAAAAAAATACAATAAAAAATTACAATTGAAACTCAAGTAAATTTAATAAATAATCACCCAATTTTACCTAATATTACTACTTGCTCACCAAACTTTCAAGTATTCGGCTCACTGATATATCTCAAACTATTACCCATCTATTACCTGACACATTTCTGCCAATTAACCTTAACGAAAAATGCCACGTGGAAGATGACATTTTATGTGGCACAAAACTCTATTAAAATATGCCACATTGATAAATAAAAAAAAAGGAAATCTGCAACATTAAAATCACGTTTCTTACCAAATAAACAAAACACAAAAGGCCCAAATCAAGAACTCAAATCAAAACATCCAATGAACCCTAATTGCTAAAATTCATCTCCAAATCCAAAATTCATCTCCAAATCCATGCATTGAAGAATCTGCCATTGAAGCTTGGGGAAAGCTCAAGAAATTTGAAGAAGAAGAAGCAGAAACAAGCTTTTGAGAAATTGGTGAAAATGGTGGAATTTTCCTCTGCAAATGGCAGAAAGTGGTTGTGCCGAGGCATTCTATTATCGCGTGAAGTATCGCCTAGAAGTTAAATTTGGAAGTTGCTCAATTGTTAATTCATTTTTTTTCTCATTTTGTACACAATCACATAGTTAGAGATGTGATAACAAAATGTAAATTTTCAGAATTTATTATAATAAAAATTACATTTTTTTCTATTAATTGGTGTATGTGGCTTTACTTACGAATTTACTATTAATTGGATGCTGTTTTTCTTATTTGCAAATTTAATATTAATTGGTTATGTGAGTAATTGTGGATGGAGCTTTGTAAGGGAAAGCAATTATTTTGACATTCATTTTAATCAGCCTCTAAATGTGATGCTCGAGATCGAGGTTGGGATCCGTGTGGAGGTTGCAAAATTGGTGCAAAATTGGGGGCGGTGTGGAGGTTGCAAAATTGATCAGCTAACTGGTGCAAAAGCTTGTGCATTTTGCACAAGTGAACTAATGCATTTCTGGAGCAAAATATTGACTAATATATAATTTCATCCCATTTAACGGGTGCATTTTGAACCAATTTTAGTCAATAATGTGGAGCAAATTTGTTGAGTTCAACTGCTGCAATTTGCACCAACTAAGAGGTGCAAAATGCACCTGATGACTGGTGCAATTTGCACCGGGCACCAGTGATTAATTGCACTAGTTTCTTTGGTGCACATTTTACTTGTTACATGTGCATTTTACACCAGTTAACTAGTGCAAATACCAATAACAAACTGATGCAAAATCAATACAGATTAGCACAATTTTGCCTATTAATATATCAACATAGCATTGGTTAACCAAAATGATACCATATAATCAATACAGATAATTTCCATTAATTCAGAATAATTACAACTTACTCAATTCAACATAATTTTTATTGGTGCATAGTAATATCCAACATACAAAAAATAGGATATCATCACATCATTGAGCCTTGTGAATAGTTGATTACAATCCCAACAAAATTTCAACATAATATTGTATCACTTAATATCCAACATACCAAAAAAAAAAAAAAAAAAAAGTTATGATCTATTGAGTTGCTGCATTGTTCCCTCTCCTTGGAGCTGCAAAAGGCATTAAGCCTCTAACCACTCGAAAGTTCTCTGCTTTCGTTACCCTCTTCTTTGCATTTTCTTGATTCTCGATATATTGCAAATCTTCCACCATGGTTAGAAGCGATGTAATTGCGGGTGTTGGCATGGTAAGTGAAGGACCATATTTGTCAACCTGTGCATCCTTTGTCAAACCTATCCCAGGTGTGGTGGAGGTGGCAATGGTTCCACTTCATCTCCTGAACTCGTATTTGGTCTCCTAGGCACCAGTTTTGCCAATATTACAATGGAAATCTAGCAAGTTAACAAATATCAATTTGTATACATATTGATCACACTTCAAGAATATTGCTTAAATGAAAATAAATATGATTACCCTAGAGCGGCCTTTGTCTATTTGGCTAGACCTTTGTGAACATGTATGGTCCAAATCATGAGCAAACCATTCCTGACATTAGCAAATGTATGAAATAATTATGATCATTCTACACAATGGTAAGATATGATAATTGGAATGAACGCAAACCTCATTTGGTGCATCAGGCCTCTGGTAGTACCTTTTTTGTACCTGTTACTCTACAAATAGTACATGTCATAATCACTATTCCATGTTTCTTCAATCTTGCCTTCGAACCTGAACGTGTGATGACATCTTCTTCTTCTTGTCTCCTTCTCTTCTTCTATTTTCTTTTCTTTTTGGGGACCAACCAACCTGGTGGTTTGATCGGGGGGCATCGACTGGAGACCATAATTTCATCCCATTTATAGGATTGATAATATTCTCGTAGCAACTGAGGTATGTTTGCACTCTATAGCACTCATGCACGTACCTCCAAAGCTTAATCATTCTATCCAGCATAGCAGCAACTGCATGAGAACATGGAATTCCTGTCAAATCCCATATCCTGCAAGCACATGTCCTATTCTGCATATCAACAACATACTCTCCAGTCAAACACTTCTCAAAAGATTGTGGTCCCCTTAACCAATCCACCTCAAACCCTGCAGCCATTTCAATAATCCTCATCATTTTCTGTTGCAATTTAGGACACAAATGGCATGTGGCTCTTCTCATATGGTCCATCCTATCTTGTATCCTCTTCATGAAACTTATGTGTATATCGATCAACATGGTCAATATGGACTTTTCCCTATCCTCCAACACCATCTTGTTGAATACTTCGCAAGAGTTGTTCAAAGTTATGTCACTCTTCACTTTTGTCATAAAATAAGTCTTACTCAACTCACTTGGATACCTTTTCATTAACCAACAATATGCAACCTTGCTCTCTTTCTCAATCTCATCCATCCAATGCTTCCAATGAGCCACTCTTGTTGACTTTGCGACTCTCCATAAGTAGTCTTTTAGAGCTAAACCTTTAAAACCAACACTAAAAAAATTGGTGTACATATGTCTGACACGATATCGAAAGTACAAATAAATCTTAAATTTTTTTTTATTTTTTACAGATTAAAAGAAAAAGAAAAAAAAAAAAAAAAAAAAATCAAAAATAGGCCAAAAAAATAGCTCATTGTTCAAAATATAGTCAATGTCTTTGGAGAAGAAATCCGTGGTGGAGAAGCGACGTCGGTAGAGCACCTCCGTGTCAGTGGGATTGAGTTTGATGATGGTTATATGTTGTTGGAGCCTAACCTGGTAGGCGAACATCGGCTGGACCAAAATTGCTAACATTTTCTATAGTGGAGCAAAATCGCCGGCATTTGGAAATTTCATTCTGACTAGGGGTGGGCATTTTAATCGGAACCGAACCTCCTGAATCGAAACCGAACCGAAACCAGATGTTCTAGTCAGGTTCCAAAAATAAATAAATTAGGAACCAAAACCAATCGAGTTCGGGTCGGTTATTGGTTCTTGAACTAGAACCGTGAGAGTACCCGGTTGGAACCGAAATTGTCATTTTTTATAAATTTTTTATTTTTTACAATTTATTCACCATAACCCAATGAACCAAGATTCAACACTATGATACAAAAGACAAGAGTCCAACGTCCAAAATATAAACAAAACGTACAAAACCTATTACTCTTAAACTCAAACTCAAGTTACTCAATTCTAATTACTCAAATATCAAATTCTCAATCGCTATTTGCTTAAATGCTCAATACAAACATTATCGTTTGTCTCGCATTTTCGTTAATCTCTCTCTCACTTAACACACAACACATAGTGAGATGGAGAAGGAGAAATTCCTCTGAAACGAATCCTTAATTTTGAGAGGTAATTTTTTTTTTCTAAACTTAATTTATGAGTTTGCAATTTTGTGTCTATTCTTCTAGTTAATGTTTACATCTGTCATAAATTGTTTTAATATCTAACATACTTTAATGTTAACGGGTTTACAATTTTTAATATTTTTCAAAACATGTTGTTAACTAAAGATTTTTTTTTAAAAATATTATGGGTAGAACCGAACCGGAACTGGAATCAACAGTTCCGGTTCAGGTTTTGTTCCAATAATTATGTGAATCGAATGGTTCTATTTACGAAATATCTGAACTATAACGGGTGGTTCTGGGTATTAAGATACCCAAACCTACACACCTGACGCCCAAGCCTAATTCTAACAGCATCTTCAAGCTCCTTCCCGACGGCACCGCTCTTGACATCATCGTCCATACAAATGAAAGGTCATATTTATCTACAATCGGACTTTTAACAATGGACAAAATAATCGGTGGCACAAAGGACCCAATCATCACTTTATATTTCAGATCGGCTCAAAATGGCGAAATATCAAATTTACGTATAATCGAATTGTTCTTTGCAACTCTAAATCCACACAATGCAGAATTGATTCAATGAATAAATGTGAAACAATAGCAGAACACACATAATCACATCCTTACAGTGTATTTACAAATTTGGATTCTCCCCGTCAACTTGTTGGGCTAAACTGGTAACTAATCCTCTGTGTGCAAGCATCACCGGAGATTTATGTTGATAATTGGATATGGGCATCATGTTTAAATAGTTTGGTTGGTTGGGTTGGGGTGGGGAGATTTTTTTTTTAATATTTGAATAATAGAATGTAATAAATTATTTTGTCTTTGTTAAATTGGTCGAATTTAGGTCACGGATATAATTTTTTTTGTCAATTAACGGACCACTGGACAAAATCTGTACAACTTCAAATGTCATTTCGGTGAACATAATTAGAAGTTTTGGGACTTTATGACACATTTTTATTATTTTAAGTAAAAATTTGTAACAAAAAATAAAAAGTTTAGGATTTATTTATACTTTTGAAAAGGTTTCCAATTCTAATTTTTTCATTGTATTTTTTTTCTATCATTTTAATTTATTTTAAGTCATGGGTAAAATTGTCTAAAAAAATCAGTTTGGGACTATTTGTTCGAGTAAAATGAAAGAATATGGACGATATCTGCGAATAAAATTGAATGAGTATAATATTGTTACAAAACTGAAAGAATGGGGTATGTTAGTATAATTAACCCTAAGATTTAAGATAAATTACATGGTTTTTCTACCTTCTACTTTCTACAATTTTTTTCCATTTCAACCAAAGTTGTGCGGCAGTTATTTTTAACCAGCTTTCATCAAAGTCAATGAAAATGGTCGGGGAGAAAATTGAAAATGAGAAATTGCACTATTCATTCCCAACTTATTAATGTGAGTATCAAGTTCATCCCCGACCATTAAAAAGAGTAAATTGCTCTTCAACTTTTCATTATAGTTACTCAATCAGTTTACAAGAAAAAACTATCCAAATTATAGTTAAATCGTCAAATGACCTTGTGAAAACGTGTGTCACTTCAAATTTCTAGGTATTATCTCGAGTGTGTGTTTGGATGGCTTTTTGGGATCCCAAAAGCTCTACTTGGAGGCTAGAAATAGGATTGCACAAAAAATTGTTAAATTGCGAATCAAATCGAATTAGTTGGTTTGAAATCGTTGGTTCGAATTCACGTTGACTAGTTAATATTTCGATTTTGAACCAAATCAAACCGTTTGAAAGTGATTTAATTCACATTTGAATGTTTAAAAAATCACTTAGTTACAAATAAATTAATTTGACTTACATAGTTACAAAGTGAGCAAAGTATATTGAAATTTATTAGGTTGATTTATTTAATTTTTGTCAAACTATTAGACTACTGGCCATAACCCACAAGTTCATTATTGAGCCTAGTTATTTAATAATTTATGTCAATTTTCTCTCAATTCTCGTTTTTTTATAGGACAAATATTAATGTAATGTACATTTATGTTTGAAAAGTTCAGGTTTAAGGTCTTATTGAGAATTTTAGATCAATTTACTTGTATTTTAAATGTGTTACTACTATATTGATAGGTAAATCGTAGTTTAAAAATGAATCGAATCGCAAAAAATAGTTTTATTTAGTTTGAAATTTTTTCAACCATTTTAAATGGTTTTGTTTGAAAATAGATAAAAAAAAAAAAAAAATTTGCCCAGATCGAACTATGTTCATTCCTAGCTAGAAGCACTTTCACTTAAAAATATTTCTATTTAACTGCGGTGAAAGAAGTATTTATAGGCCAAAATCAACTTGTTCAAGTTACTTTTCAATAAGCTCAAATAAAACTTCTCATAAAAGACACTTCATCTTCTTTCATCACTGGACTTCACGCCTTCTAGTCTGTGAACTTCAAATCATGAATCACGCACTGCAGGCGGCCGCAAGAATCACGTCATCTGAGTTCTTCTGTCGAAACGAATGGCCGAGTTGCCATAAAAACATTAGATTGTCATAAAAATGAGCTCAGTAATTGTGGTTTGAGAAAAATTTGAGCACCCTTGTGAGAGGGGTTTCCCCCCCCCGCCAACCCATTTGCTATATCTAGCTCCACCCCTGTTTGGGAACTCCCCAAATTAAAATACCTGGCTCCGCCACTGCAAAATCCTACTCAAATTCCATTGCCTTGAAGCTGAATAATTGGCACGGTCACCTTAAATAATATGACATTAGGATATTTCTTATGTTTTTATGAAATAATATGACATATAAATAAATACTAGTTTTTGATACGTGCAACGCACGTAGGTATTGCTTGAATATATATGTATAAAAAATTTTAGTATAAAAAATATTACGTAAATAATAAATATGAAAAATATATTTTTGAACATACCATTTAATATAATTAATTAAGTAAATTACTAAACTTCTATTAAGAAAAGTAGAACCAAATAAACACTTAATTCGTACAAAAAAATTAAATAACTCGTAAAAAAAATTAATTAACTAAGATTTGTAAACAACCTTTGGATGTTGGTAAAGTGACCATTTTTATATTTAACTTTTTTAGTAATGACCCAAAAGCCAAATATTAAATAATTGAGTACAATTTATTTATAGCATCAAATAAAAAAATTTAGAAAAAAGATTATTGAAAAATTGAATGAAAATTTGGACGAATATGTGAATAGTAAAAAAAAAAATAATAACATTTATTTAGAATAATTTGTAAACTTAAAAGGAAAAAAAAAAAAAAATTAGTAAAAAATTGAATGAAAATTGGGTGCAAAAAAAAAAACAAATAAGAAATTTTTTTGTCAAAATGGACAAATTAGCACACACACCATAATAAATAAATAAAGAATTTAAAAAAAAAAAAGTAAAAGGCATACTAACACCATAATAAAATTTAAATAAAAAATTTTGAAAATGGACCAAAGCCCAACATTCAAAATCAAATGGCCAAAGCCAGCGCATGCGCCATGTGTTATCAAAAAAAAAAAATTCAATGTTGTCAAATTACTCGACAACATTGAAAAAAAAATCAAAAATCAAATGTCTAACTCGACAACATTTATAAAAAAAAACTATGTAACTCGACAACCTGTTAAAAAAAACCAAACTCGACAACTTGTTAAAAAAATCTAACTAACTCGACAATATGAACAAAAATAAATAAATAAATAAAATCATTCAACTGTAACTCGACGACCTTTTAAAAAAAAAAGAACATTTAAATATTGTCGAGTTACTCGACAACATTGAAGGAAAAAAAAAATTCAAAATCAAATGGCCAAAGCCATCATGTGCCATGTGTCACAAAAAAACAATTCCAATACTCTACAACATTGAGAAATAAAATCAAAAATAAAAATCAAATGTCAAACTCGACAACATTTAAAAAAAAACAGTGTAACAACCTGTAAAAAAAAAAAAAAACCAACTGTGTAACTCGACACATGTGAAAAAAAAAAAAAAAAAAAAAAAACATTCAAATATTGTTGAGTTACTCAACAACATTGAAGGGGAAAAAAATCAATTGTGTAACTCGACAACATGTAAAAAGAAAAAATTCAAATATTGCCGAGTTACTCGACAACATTGAAGAAAAAAAAAATTCAAAATCAAACCAGCATGCGCCATGTGTTACTCGACAACATTGAGAAAAAAAAAATCAAATGTCTATCGACAACATTTAAAAAAAAACTTGTGTAACTCAACAACCTGAAAAAAAAAAACATTCAAATGTTGCCGAGTTACTCGACAACGTTGAAGAGAAAAAAAATCAACTGTGTAACTCGACAACATGTAAAAATAAAAAAATAAAAACATTCAAATGTTGTCGAGTTACTCGACAACATTGAAGAAAAACAAAAATCAACTTTGTAACTCAACAACATTTAAAAATAATAATAATATAATAATCAACTCGACAACATTAAAAAAAAAAATTGTAACTCGACAACATTTAAATGTTTTTTTTTTTACAGGTTGTCGAGTTACACAGTTAATTTTTTATTTTTATTTTTTTTTTTAAATGTTGAGAGTTAGACATTTGATTTTTGATTTTCTTTTTCCTCAATGTTTGCCTTTAAAAAAAATCAAAAAAGAAGTCAAAAATTGCGGCTGTAAAATGGCTTTAAAATTGGCTTTGGTTTGTCGAGTGTCGGGTTACTCGACAAACCAAAGCCAATGCACTAATGAAATTAAAAAGAAAATACAAAAGTCAAAAATTGCGGTTGTTTTCAATGTCAAAATGGTGACGTATTGGATGAAAAATCTACAGTAAAAATTTAAGACTCTTATATTATTATAAGGAAATAACATTTAGTTAAATAATCATGTAGTATGTAATTCATAAATCAAAAGTATTTCTCAAATTATTCAACATTTCTTTTGTTAAAAGTTTTACCAATAAAAAATTCTACTCATAGCAATCATGTTAAACGGACCCTAAAGGTCACTGTGACGCCCCCAAATATTAGTTTATTTTCTATGTATTTAATTATATTTTTTATCAAATTTTTTAAACAATAAAATAATAGTATATCAAACAACTCTAAAGTCGTTTGAAACAATTTTCAAATAAGTTAACAATATTGTATGACTTTACATAAGGTAAGTATTTAACTTTGAAATCTCTTTGTCAAGGGAAAAGTTCTGAAGGCGAAACCCCCACCCATGTCGTGGCCCCCTTGACCAAGCGGGTTGTAAATCGAGGATGTGAACAGTGGCGGGGACCTGAGGGAGAGAGCCAATGTGCCAACCCCCCCAGACAGACCCCCAATATTTCGTCAAAGAAAATCGCCCCTACACGGAATCGAACTGCGTTCGGGAGGATTTCTCCCACATCACTTCAAGCCTTACTAACTCGCTTATGCCCTTACGGGGCTAACTTTGAAATCTCTTATATCACTTTAGTGTGTGTATACTTAAAATAGTACATACTTTTGATGTTGTTCTATTAATATTTAATTTAACTCTAATTAATAAAATAATATAGTTTAGCACATAATATATAATGCTTATTTAAATAGATAGCAGAAGACAATAGGGAATTAACATTATAAAATATATTACAATATTTTCAAAAGCTAAATAAATCGTTTAGAATCGGGTTGTAATCATACCTCAAAAAACTGGACCGACTTCAACAACAACAAAATGAACGATGTCACCATCTACAATGCTAATTAACATGTGATAGCCCAAGAGTAACTAACCAAGAAAGGGGTGAATTGGTTTTCTCAAACTTTTTCGAAAAATATTCTCAAAAATGATATTTAAGAGATAAAAATAGATTCACAAAGATATAAGCACAATATAAGTAAATAAAAGAGAAGAGAGAGTGCAAACGATTTTTATGGAGGTTCGATCCAACCAATGATCTACGTCCCCCGTTACCAAGCTCTCCAACACGAGCACGGCCTTTCCACTATTTTGATTGACTTATGGTGCAATCCAAACCCTTACAATGTATCCGGTGACTTACAAGCAAGGAGCACCGATCCTTATACAATATTGAGCTTTTCAAGGGACCTCAATATGACCCAAATAAATAAAAAGATTGATTTAAGTATTTCTCTCTAGATGAATGATAGATACAAGTTTAGTTCTAAGAGAAACTAACACTTTAATGAATAGCAATGGATGAGTAAAGCTCAAGTGTTAGAAGAAAACTTTGTTGAAAAAGATGAACCAAAAGTTTGATTTAATCAAACAAAGTTTTTCAAATAGAGATATTGAAGATATAAATGCAATGAAGCTTTGAATGATGTTTTCAATATAATTCTCTCTATATATGCTCTTGTAAGTGTTGTTGAATGATAATAAAATGAAGTGGTATTTATAGAGATGAATTTTCGTCACTTTCTGTTGAAACGGATGACCAAACGGATGACCAAACGGTCGACCGGTCAGATTGGTCAGAACTAGCCATTAATCTGCAGAAAATCGTAACGGACACTTTTTGAAAAGTGTCAATTAAACGGTCGACCGGTTCAAACGGATGATCAAAACGGATGACCAAACGGATGACCGTTTCCACGCTTTTGAAAAAAAATGATTTTTGGCTTTGATAAAAATATTTTATGCAAGTAATAATGACATATGTTTTGTGCATAAAAATATTTTGAGCTTTCATTCATTTTAATTGCTAAGAATTAAAGGGTTAATACCTTTACAATTTCATCTAAAAATCCATTCTTCATTCTTGATCTTCAAATATTGAGTTTCGGATCTTTGAGAAACTTGAACTCTTGAATTGATTTTGACTTGATCATGACATGGTATGAGAATTGATTTGTAGTGCCTTGAATATTGCTTGAAAGTAGATTGTTAGTAAACATAACCAATTTGTTTGTTATAATCAAAATATTAAGGTTTAAAGTTAACCATAGGTCAACAATATGTACACCAGGGATGGCAATGGCAGCCTGTCAAAAAAATGGGGCTCGGGCCGGCCCATGGCCCGAGATTTTTTATTTTTTTTATTTTTTTTATATATAGTTTAAAAGGTAAAAAAAATTAATTTATGCTAAAATATTATGATCCACGTACCAATCCACGGGACGAGCCTAGCTTAGCTTTGTCTTTTTTTTTTTCTTCTTGACTGGACCATATAATCTGGGCTTTCCAAACCCCACAGCGGTCCAACCCTTTGCCATCCCTAATGTACACTAGAATACGTATTAGACTAAATCATTTAAATAGATTGCAGAAGACATACGGGAATTAACATTGTAAAATATATTACAATATTTGCAAAAGTTAAATAAATCATTTAGAATCAGTTGTAATTGTTACCTCAAAATCTGGACCGACTTCAACACCAGTAAAATGAACCATGTCATCATCTACAATGTTAACATGTACACTAGAATACGCATTAGACTGCCGAAGTTGATTCCACGATGTGGTGCAATGGCCGCAGACACTCCGACGATCAAGTTACCCACCAGAATAATATATGTAAACAAAAAGGTAGTTCAAGATATCTATATTGCAAGTAATTTGCACGTGTATCAAAGATTACTCTTTCATGAATTAAAAATGAAGTGTTTATAGCTAAGACATAAGGGGTATTTATGTAATTTTTTATACATTTTCATCATTTTGATCCAAAAATATTGCCATATTTCACTTCCCAATGTCCTTTAACTCTACCACTTTTTAAGGATTCTATGGATCGTATTTGACATGTAAGAAGGAATGTCATGTCATGCATGCAAAGATGCAGTACTAGAACTAAAGTGGGATTATCAAAACTAGCATTACGATGCTTACGTAAATTTGAGAATTTATAAAAATTATGTAGTATTTGAGAACTAAAAATGCAACACTAGAACTAAAAATTATGCGGCACTAGAACTAAACGCACCACCAAACGTCCACCATCCGATCAAATTCTGTGAATGTGAGAATTCATGAAAATTAAAGGAAAAAGTATTTCGAAAATACTATTGCATTGGTTTTTTTTTATTCAACACACCATCACATCCCCAGTGTGGTTGTCAGGCCTCCACCAAGAAATGATGGGGGGTTCGGATATCCCAACTATATATAAATAACTCATAAAAAATACATGGGATGGGGGCATAAAATCTGACCTCCAATTATAAAAGCTAAAGCAAACAAATAAATGATTATATAATAAAGTACTAAATAATGAGGTACTACTTCTTAAATAAATAGTCCTAAAAAATTCTATAGACCCTAACTGTAAGAAACCCATGTCTATAAATTTGAACTAAGTTGTGGTAACGTCGTGGTAAGTCCTGAGCACTGTATTCAAAATAGCAACGACGATCACAATCCTCTGAAGCAAGTAAGTCAATCGCCTGGTTGCCATCGCGATAAATATGAGAAATAGTATCACGGTCGAAGGTAATGAGATGTCTGATGTGGCGAATAGTGGCTTGAATAGACTAAGGTCCCCACCTCTAATGATGCAGTGAATGACCAAAGTAGAGTCGGACACAATCCATAATCTGAGAGAACGATCATCTGAGCAAGAATGATACCGTCAAGAATAGTCCTGAGTTCGGCCTCTAGAATAGGGCACTCGCCATATGAAGAAAAGAAGGTGCGAACACACTAGCTTGATGAATCCCTAATTATCTCTCATCCACTCGCAAATCCATCTTTGACGCATCCATCAGTGTTGACCTTGTAAGATCCCACTGGGAGAGTACGCCAATAAACCAAAACAGGGGAGAGGGGATGGAGTAGTAAGAGAGATACCAAAAATGAGCAATATCCATATCCCTTTGCCAATGAATAATCCAAAATAAATGGCATGTATGTAGTAGGGAGATAGTATGGTATACTCTCCAGATGATCCGTTCTCAACTCCATGGAGATATCTTAGTACTTTACATCATTCATCGTAGTCCAAATAAACCAGAGAATCAAAAGAGGAATGATCGTGCAAATATGACCTTACTTGACAAACTAACCCGAGAAACGCCAAGATCGAAAACGATACTGAAAACTCTCCATCGGCTGAAGGGTTATATGAAAAATGTCAAAAAAAATGGCGCCAAACTTGGTCGACAATACAGCTGTCAATAAATAAATGATGAATAGTCTCGATAGCTGAGCAACACTGATAACGAGAAGCCATATGACTCCAAATCCACCACTGAATCACAACATCAACTGGGATAAGACCTTGACATAGTCTCCATCATAAGAAAGAGACAGTCGTCGAGATAATAGAACTCCAAATCATGCTACATACAGCCTGAATAGTATGCCACGTGCTAACTAGCTACCATGCAGACTTGGTAGCAAATCTACCATCTGAAGTATCCTTCCACATAATCTGATCATGCACCTCAGCAGTGATAGGAATGCTCCATATCTGCTTAGCAATAATAAATGGTACTAGCTGAAGAAGTTGGTCAATGTTCCATCATGTATCATCAAATAAGTCTCTAACTTGAATAGAAGAATGTGGCAAGTGTGGGTGTTGATCAGCTAATGTAGACTCGCCCATCCATCAATCATGCCAAAAGAATATCTACCCACGCCCTAGCTTCCAAGCAATGTGTGTCTCCACCTGTGGGCCTATGTGCTTGAGCTTCTTTCATACAGCTGAGGCATAGTAAAAAATAGTAGCCAATAACGGACGGGTACCCTGACAATACGTACTTAGTAAAAACTGAGCCCATAATGACTCTTGAGATCTAAATAACCACCAGAGCTTAATGGAGAATGTATCAACAAGATCTTGCAGCCTCCTAAAGCCCATTCCATTCTCCTCAATAGGAATACAAAGGTCCTTCTATCTTCTTCAATGTAATCTGTGTGCATGGTCTCCGGAGTCCCAAAGGAATCTGGTAAATATACCCTCTAACTTCTTTAAGATAGTCTTGGAATGCTTCATAATCTGAAGGAGATAGAGAAGAATAAAGGATAGCACTGATTGTATCAAAATAATCCGTAAATGACAAGAGTCTCGAGGCCCAGCCAGAAATCCTACTCTGGACTTTCTAGACTAAGTCATCATAAAAGAAGATCTTCTTAGCTCCTTTAAATAAAGGAACGCCAAGATAAGTGAAGGGTTGCTGTTGATGACGAAACCCTATCAAATGCTCCAACCTGTGTATCTGAATAGTAGAAAATCTCATAGGTAAGATAATCCTGCTCTTATCTCTATTCACCAACTGTCCAGAAGCCTCCTCATAGTACTCAATACACTGTGAAACTTGTATGATAGTCTGCTTCTGGCCATTGACGAAAATAATCATATCATCTACAAATGACAAATGAGATATGAGAGCGTCACCCTCATGTATGTATGCCATCGAAGGAATATGATAATACTGCTGAGTGGGTAGTCGTAAAAAATAATCTGCAGCAATAATAAACAGCGATGGAGATATGAGATCACCCTGTCTGAGCCCTTGAGATGATGAGAAAAAACCACATGGCCTGCCATTAAGTAGGATCGAGAATCGACACTCTGAAATACATCTCCGTATCTGATCAATCCAAAGAGCATCGAACCCAAAACCTTGCAAAATAGATATCAAAAAACCCCAATCCATGTGGTCATAGGCTGTAGCCATATCAAACTTGAGGATAACATTACCCTTTCGCACTTTCGTATCAAGTGTATATAGTAACTCCTATGCAAGGAGGACATTATTCCAATGAGCCGTCCCGAGATGAATCTGTTCTAAGGAGCTGAGATAATCTGAGGTAGTAAAGTACTCAGTCGTGAATTCATTATCTTCGTAATCAACTTATTAAATATTGTACATAAGTTGATAGGACAAAACTTTTACCACCTACAGGCATTGTCCCTCTTTGGGAGCAAGACAATAGAAGTCGCTGCAAAACCCTTAGGTAGGTGCCCTCCAACAAAGAAGTCCAAGACTGCTTGAAACACATCATCTGATACTATGTCCCAACAGACCTAAAAAGTGAGATGAAAACATGTATGGCCCAACGACACTTTCTGGATCAAGACTGAAAATAGTCTCTCCCACTTCAGTTAAAGTAGGAGTCCGATTAAGCTGCAAATTGTCCTCACCGGACACCAATCTAGGTGTAATAACAAGTCGAATAGGGTCGATAGACTGAGGAGGAGCTGATAGAAGCTCTTGGAAGAAAGATACTGCTGAAGGCTGAATAGTCTCAGGAGACTCAAACACCTCACCTGAAGCTAAAGTAATAGACCGGATCCTAGCTCAAATACGTCGTCCTTGAATTATAGAATGGAAGTATCGGGTGTTATGATCACCCTCACAAGTCCAACGTGTCCCTGTCTTTTGTTTCCAAAAGGCCTCATCAATAGATAAAGTACGGTTCAAAACTGCCTGAGCCTGATGCAAAGTATCACAATGAGAAAGAGAAGGATCTCTATTATGGTCTAACTCTGTCTCGTCCACCCTACACCCTGCATCCCAATCCTCTGAAAAATATCACCAAATACATGTCGATTCCACCAACGAAGGCCCTATTTGAGCCTAAAAATCTTCTCCTAGAGAGCAGCCATTCCCGTAAGATGAGTAGGAAATGACGACTTTTGAGATACAAAGTCCAGAAAATCATGATGCCTAGACCAAACATTGAGGAATCGAAAAGGACGAGGCCCCAAATCATTATCGAAAAACTCTGAATCAGAAGAGGTGAGTGATCAGAAGTGCTTCGGATCAGATGACTAACCAAAAATCGAAAACAAAATGAGGCAACCAGTGAGTTAATCAAAACTCTATCCAGACGCTTCCAAACCCTCCCATTTGTCCACGTGTAGTGACTTCCAGAATACCTTGCATCTGTCAAACCACAATCCATCATCATATCTGCAAAGTCTGAAGTACCCATATCACGAATATTCCTACTAGTACGCTCACCATTATGAGCGATCACATCCACAGAAAGGGATATCCAATGAAGACCCACCCATAAATCCCTACGTCAACCGGTGAGCAAGAAACATAGATCGGAATAATAAACAACGGTCTGACTAATCTAGGATCTTCAACTTTAATGTGAAGGAATTGGGGATGATCAACAATCAAGTACCAATAGTCCCCAAATTCAAAAACATCAAATCTTATCCGACTCATTCTGTAAGCCCACATCAAAAGAGAGAAAATTGGATAAAATCAAAGTTCTTCCTCAAAACAAACAACTCCAACACCACCAAAAAATATACCTGATAAATCCGAACAAATTTCTTAAGTCGTTTACAAGTGGCAATACTGCACATATATCTCATATTCCAAATGATAATACTTATCAAAAAGACTGGCTACGTAATAAAGCACTTGTCTGACTACGAATCACCCATTTGATCAAGCGCGATATATCAGTAACTTTCAAATTTTCTTCCTCTGAACTGCAGTAAAACCATCGACCTCCTGCCGCTCATCTAAATCAACCAAGTCAATCAGAAGAATTTTTACCTACTGATGAACTTCTAGCTGAATAGAACTAGCCGTATTGGAATCGAAGCCTCTACATTCTCATTACTATTGAGGCGTGGACTAACATGGGGATCAATATCAAAAACTAGCTGCACTGGCTCTAACAAAATAGAAAACTCACGATGGACGGACATCATGTGATCTAATAGTGGATCAAAAAAACAAGCATCATGAAAGGGATTTGAAGCCACAATAGTGAAAATAGTAGGAATAAGCTAAATGGTAGGTCCCACATGACACATGAACCACTGGAGGTGGTATAGCAACAACTAAAGAAGAACCAGCAACTAGGACCCTTTGTCTAGGAACCTCAACAACAACATCCTTCCCCTTACCCTTTCCAGCCCTATCAACAATAAGCATTAGAGCATCAACAGGTTTATTAACCGGAACAACAATAGGCTTAGAAGCCAGAGAAACAACAGGCTTAGGAGCCAGAGTAACAAAAGGCTTAGAAGCCTGGATAATAACAGTATCCACTGGTGGAGTTCTCGCCCTACAGTGATCAATAATTTGGCCCATATGATGGCACTTGGCACAAAAATATGGCAATCTCTCATAAACAATAGGCTACCAAAAACTACGGGATGTACCCCTATCAATCCAAATCCTATCTAGGAGCTTATGCACTAGATTTACCTCAACACATACCCTGGCTTCACTAGGCCTCAACAAATCAGCATTCGTCTCATCAATCTTCAACGGCACCTCCACCAATTATACACGAGTCTCGAGGTTAATTTTAGCCATCTGTGGCCTTGGGCTTGACCCATAAGGCATGGTTAGGGTCGTCCAATGTTGGTGAACACATTGGTGGTGGTTCATCGGCATGTTGGTGGTCAAAATTGGCGAGGGCGCTAACGGTCTCAATTAGGGCAGCCGCAGTTGAAGAGTTTTGGGGATCAATTGGGTCCTACTTTGGAGGCGTGAGGCCGATGGGAGTATGGTGAACGGATGGTGATTGATGACCACCACCGATGATGACCGGTTTAGGTGGTTTGGGTGGCAATCTAGCAACATTAGGTTGCATGAAAGTGGGATTGCCCATTTGCATAAAGGTGGGATCGCCCAAGAATTCCGTGTTGTATTTTGGTGTTCTTGATTGTATATTTCTCCAATGTGAATTTCTAGAAAAATTAAAAAGGAGAGGATCACCGAAAGTAGAAAAATTAAATTATTAAAGAATGAGGACAATAATTCACCTAGTGAAAGAGACCATGAATGATCAATTATTGCACTGGTTCAATATTTAGTATAAACATAAATATTGCATTTCATACCACTTTAGTTTCAAGCTTCCGTTCGAAAGTAAACGGAAACCCAACTCATATCTTCAAAGGTTAATCCCGTAAGACTAATGATCATGTGATATCATGGAAGACTCGTCAGTCATGGTAGTCATGTAATCTACGAAAAAACTAATTTAACTTACATCCACTTTGTGCATTAATGTATCTTACCTTATATACTTGAAAATATTACTTAGATGTTTCAAAAGAAATCAAATGAACATCTTCTTCTCTCCCTCGAGGCTTTGATAAAATCAACCTTATTGCGTGATTTTTGTGTTTCGTAGTATGAAAATGGTAGATAAAATGTGTTTGAGAGAGATATATAGATGACCAAAATTGTAGAGACGAAATGGGAGATGAAATCTGATTTTTCTCAATAAGTTCAGCATAAGTGCGTATGAAAAGTCTAAAATCATTATTTTTATTAAGGTGTGATTTAAACTCCCACCTTTTTATTTCTCCACTATCAATCCACGAATCAACTTTCCCTCGGCTTATTTGCTCCTTGACTTTTGCACTATCAATCACCTACAAGCCCCTATTTCAAATGTTTTAGGCAAGAATGGTCTTTTTCATCAATTCATAAATGGCCGCGAAATTTGACGGTGGCCATTTTTTTATTTAAAAGGGCTTATTTGCACAAATGGTCCCTGACTTTTGTAAAGAAAATTTGCGACAAAAAGTTCCTAATCTTTCGAGAAAGTGTTGAAAAGTCTCATAACCTTCTAATCCTAACACATATGACCCCAAAATTTTTGACAATTTTATCCATAACTTAAATAAATTAAAATAACTCATAAACCTTTTCAAAAATATAAATAAGTCCTAAATATTTTTATTTCTTACAGATTTACACTTAAAATAATAAAAAGTGTGTCATAAAGTTCCAAAACTTTTAATTTTGTTTACCAAAACGACATTTAAAATGTGTTTGATTAAAATAAGATTTTTTAGTAAAAGTTGTTGAAATGTGTGGTTGAAAAGTTGTGGGGACCATAAAATGTGTGGTTAAAATTAATTATTGACTTTGACTTTAGCTTTTTAGTAAAATCAAAATTAAAACAAACGGGTTCTTAGAGTCTCTACGATTTTGTCCAATGGTCCATTAATTAACAAAAAATTATGTCCACGATCAAAATTTCTCCAATTTAAAATTTTAATTTATTTTGATATCTTTGAGGTGGCAAAATGATAACCTTACATTTTTGGGGACCCTAACCTTTCAAATTATAAAAAGGTGGTGGTGGATTGGTGGATTTTGTTTTTATAAGTAATTATATTGACCCAAAGAAATACTAGCCCACGTAAAATTGGGCCATGATTCCCGCCTAATTTTGGATCAAACTTACCAATTACTAAATAATATTAAAAAATTCTTAACAATGTCCCACCACAACCTTTTAAATTGGTGAAGTGTCTTAAGAATCATAAACAAACTCCAAAAAATCCAAAATAATTTCCAATATGCACATTCCCACTAGATACATTATTTAATATTTAAAACACACTTATTTTCATCCTACTTATTTGTAAAAAGGTTTATTTATTTTTAATTTATTTAAGTTATGGGTAAAATTGTCAAAAAGGTTTGGGGTCATATGTGTTAATGATGATTTTTTGTCCTTTGTCAGGGACCATTTGTGCAAATAAGCCCTTAAAAAAAATGGCATCAAATTTCACGGCCATTTGAACTTTTTGCCGGAAGACTTCCTTCAAAAGTAAAGGACCATTTGTTTTTAAAAGTTTACTAAACACCTTAAATTATAGACTCCTAACCATATTTATTATGATTTTCTTGAGTCTATTCTTAGACTTAAAGTAAAAATCATAAAGTTTCACATATTTTTTAATATTTAAAATTTATTTTCATCCTTGAAAATTCGTCCTAGAACTTTTAAATTTTCCAATTTAAGACTTTTCAAAAAGTTTTTCTAAAACTTATAGACTCGATTTTCATTTCAAGCACATCAATATTTTTCTAGCATATAAATATAACATCTCAAGTATTTATATATTAAAATATAGAATGCTTAAAAAGTTCTTGGATATTACACAAAGGTGTGTAAAATGGTAAAGTCGTTGTATGGACTTAAACAAGCACCGAAACAATGACATGAGAAAATTGACAATGTTATGATGTCAAATGAATTCAAGATAAATTAGTGTGATAAATATATTTATATCAAAAGAAATCAAAATAGTTACGTCATTGTTTGTTTATATGTTGATAATATGTTAATTATTTGACATAGTATTAATATCATTAAAGCAACAAAACATATAGTAGTCAATAAATTTGAGATGAAAGATACGGTGTTGGTGTTGCGGACAATATTTTAAGATTCAAAATTTCAAGAACACGTGAATGTCTAATCTTGTCTCAATCACATTATATTGAGAAAATACATGACAAGATCAAAGAGCACTATTGTTAGAAAACAGCACTAGAGGCGAATCTTTCATATTATCGGAGAGATGTGAAACCCTAGGGCCACACACTATTCACCCTATGATTGTAAATACAGCAACAAAAGCAATCACAAAGGCTGAAAACACCGAACACCTCCACTATCAAACCATTGTCCGTATTGTTCGAGCCACAAGTGACGGAATAGACCACTACAAAACATCAGAAATTATAGTGGGATGATGTCGCCGCCAACCACTCACCAAAAACCATCGCACGCGTCCCCATGTGTAGTCGAAAAGAATATCCTTGCATCGCCTCCGATCCACTACGTACCATACGCTCCAGTCTGTTGGCTCCACCTTAACATCCCAAACCTAGATATGTCATCCTTTTTACCCAGACGATGCTTGGTCTGGTTAGAAATGAAACGAACAGATTCGAGCACATTCGGTCCTTTGTCTTCTTTGTTGATCTGACTACAAAATTTGTTTTTCTTGCACCAAGAAATACCACTTTAGGAATTTACACCATATAGTTATCCAACACTTGCAAAATAAACATGGCTCATATTCGTAGTCCAACTCGACAATGGCAACACCTCAACTAGAACTAAAAGAAACTTAATTGTTTAGACCATACAAAATTGAAATATCATTCATTTAAAATAATAATTTCACAATATAGATGAAGAATAGAAGTCATAAGGACTGATGGGAACCAAGGATCCAGAATCACAAAGATTCAAGACGAACTAGACAAATTAAAAAACGCAGCCGTCATGCTCACAAAGAAAATGGATCAATTGATCGCTGCTGGAAAGAAGTTCTCTCTGCCAAATAAATTGACAATTGCCCGCAATTAATTCTGCCAACCAATGGATTTTGATTCCTGCCCCTAATTCACAATGCAATGGTACATGTGTATGTATATGTGGAGGGCGTAGGCACCAAATTGGTCTTGAACCTCGTTAAATCTTGTGTCTATTTCTTGTTTCCAGTTTGTGTACACATACACACGAATTCTACATGGTATCGAGCACACGGCTAGATCGGCGTTGGCGATCCGAGATGGAGGACCCTGAGTACGAAGACGGTGGAGAGAAGAACCCGGACCCGGTGACGACATGACCACTGCTTCAAGCGTTGAAGGAACTTCTCTCCACACAGAAGGCGACGGCCGTGCCTGTTGAAGTACCGATTAACTCAACCATCGTCAAACTCGACGAAAACAACTATGGACTATGGTTGTCCATGATGGAGACGATCCGCCGACAAGGGCAAGTTGGGATATGTGAAGGTTGCAAAACCAACACCCCCGAGAGGCGATGTGGGATATGAGCGATGGAAGATGCACGACTCAATCGTGAAAGGTTTGATTCTAAATTCCTTGGACCCGATTCGATTGGTAATTTCCATCGGTATTCCACATCAAATAAGGTATGGAATGCTTTAGCTACAACATTTTTTTATGGATGTGATTCCTCTCAAATTTATGATCTTCAACAAATGGTTCATATGTTGCATCAAAAGGAGGGTCGTTGGAGAAATACTATTATGAATTACAGGGGTTGTGGAAGGAAATCGACTTCAGGAGGCCAAACCCCATGACATGCACGATGGATATTGAGAGGCACAACCTATGGGTCCAACAAGATCGAGTATACAAGTTTCTTGCCAAACTGGATGATCGTTTGGATAGCATTCGAGCAGATATAATCCAGACGGTGCCTCTTCCAACTATCGAGCAAGCGTATGCCGAGTTAGACAGGAGGAGATGAGGCAAAAGGTGATGTCTGACATGTGAACTCAAACCCGGTTGTTATGGCGGTGAAGGGCACGGACCGTCTTGGTGGAACACCGGACCGTGCATCTGAGGTATCACTTTCTCTTAAAACTGAAACAAACCAGGGAAAAGGAAAAAGGGTCGAAGGAGGAGGATGCACCCACTGCCACAACCCAAAGCACACTAGAGAGACGTGTTTTCAACTGCATGGATACCCAGACTGGTGGCATGAGTTGAAGGAAAGAAATGGAGCACGTAAGAAGGGACATGCTCATCGACGGTATACACAGATCGTGCAAGTGGGAGCACGGACCGTACAGATAATAACACAGGCCACATAAACAACACAGGACAGGCATCTCTAACACTAGCCAATTTTGTTGAAGGTACAGAGGGTTATGGCAGTAAAGGTAATGTTTTTATTGTACATAATCTAGAAAAATGGGTAATAGACTCGGGAGCAACTGATCACATGACCTATTTAGATTCTGATCTAGACAAAATCCACGAATCAAACAGAAAAGAAATTGTGAGTGCGAATGGGATTAAATCACCAGTTATAGGGTTGGGAAATGTTACTGCTACTCCATCTCTATGTCTAAAAGAAACATTACTAGTTCCTTCGCTGACCACGAGACTCATATCAGTGGAAAGATTAACTGAAGACTTAAACTGTACTGTTCTAATGTACCCAAAATTTTGCATTTTTAGGACATCTTAACGAAGAAGATACTTGGGTGTGGTATTAAGCACAATGGACCATATCACCTTGAAGATTTGAGTGTTGGTTCTACATGTTTAATCGGATGAGTGTTCAGACAAATAATACTTTGTTATGGCATAAGAGGTTAGGGCACCCTTCTGTGGGTTATATGCAGAAGATGTTTCCGTTATTATGGGTTAATGTATCAAATTCTAAAATTTCATGTGAAACTTGTATTAAAAGTAAGAGTCATAGAAACACGTATCCTAGTACCTGTTTTAAAATTTTGGAATTTGGTGATTTAGTACATTCTGATGTGTGGGGTCCAGCCCCAGTTACCTCTATTAATGGAGAAAGATGGTTTGTTTTGTTTACTAATGATAGTACTCGAATGACCTGGTTATATCTCTTAAAAACTAAGGATGAAGTTGCCACATGTTTTCTAGATTTTTTGAATCTGGTCCAAAGACAATTTGGGAAAAAGATTAAGATTCTTAGAAGTGATAATGGGAGGGAGTATGTGAATAATTTCTTGAGAAAATTTTTTAGAGACAATGGAATTGTACATGAGACATCCTGTGTTGGTAACCCTCAACAAAATGGAGTGGCAGAAAGGAAAAATAGGCATATTTTAGAAATTGCTAGGTCACTATTGTTTGAAAATAATGTGCCTCAAAATTTCTGGAACCACGCTATATCTACTGCGGTATACCTCATGAATAGAATGCCCTCAAGAACCCTAAATTTTCTTACTCCATTGCAAAAACTGGCTTCGTTTGTAGAAATCCCTTCAGTCTTGACCTTGGCACCTAAAATCTTTGGTTGTGTAGCATATGTGCATGTTCCAAGAGAGAAGAGAACAAAGTTAGAACCATGTGCGATTAAATGCAAGTTCATTGGATATGGAAACAATCAGAAAGGGTATAAATGCTTTGACCTAGAAACTAGAAAAACCTGTGTGACAAATGGATCTTACTTTCTTGGAGAGTGAATCTTGTTTCAAAAACCAATCAACCCCAGTACCAATACAAGAGGAACCGAATCACCAAGTATGGTGGGATAATTAGGAGAACACCAATACAGTCCATGTACCAGAAGAGATTGGCCATGCACCAAAAAATGCATCTGGTAACGCAGACCGGACAGAAGATTACACGGTCTGTATACCAGAGGACACGGATCGTTCATCAGGGGATACAGACCGTACACTAATAGATGGAGAAGAAAGACCAGAAGCAGAGGTGATACAGTCACACGAGGATCCAGAAAAAATACCACGCTCGAGTTCTCTCGAAGATGCTCCTGAGGTAAGTTCTCTCATCTCTGAAAGAAGGTATCCTATAAGAACTAACCGAAATGTATGACCAAAGCGGTATAGCGAAGAAGGGTATGCAATATCTAACTATACCAGCACTGAAGGATTGTCCAACTTAGTACAAACTTTCACTAAAGAATTGTCGAAAATTCGAGTACCAAACACTGTGGGAGAAGCATTACAGGATCCCAAATGGGTTGAGGCCATAGAAACTGAGATGAAAGCCCTAGAAACCACTAAAACTTGGAATTTGGTAGAACTACCAAATGGGAAGAACATAGTCACCGTGCAAGTGGGTGTTTTCAGAAATATGATGCTACTGGTAAAGTCGAGCGATATAAGGCAAGGTTGGTCGCAAAAGGGTACACTCAGACATATGGTATAAATTTCCAGGAAACATTTTCTCTAGTTGCAAAGCTTAACACAGTTCGAGTCTTATTATCTTTTGCAGTAAACTTTGACTGGCCCTTACACCAGTTTGATGTGAAGAATGTATTTCTGCATGGTGATTTAGAAGAGGAAATCTATATGGACCTACCGCCAGGGTGTTCCCACCAACAAAACAAGAAACTGGTGTGCAAGTTGGAGCGCAGTCTATATGGCTTAAAACAGTCCCCCCGGCATGGTTCGGGCGATTCTGTAAGGCCATGAAGAGCTATAGCTACAATCAGAGTGATTCTGATCATACTATGTTCTTCAAGCATCGTCAAGGCAAGGTAACCATCTTAATTATCTATGTTGATGACATGATAATTACAGGGGACGATAATATGGAAATCAAGTGGCTAGAGCAGGAATTTGAGATGAAGGATCTAGGCGGTCTAAAGTACTTCTTGGGAATAGAGGTACTGCGCTCAAAAGAAGGTATATCCCTATCACAGAGAAAGTATACACTTGACTTACTTGCAGAGGTGGAGATGCTAGATTGTGAACCGGTGATACACCCACGATTCCGAACTTAAAGTTTGAAGACAACCCAGAAGATCCGGAGGTGGATCGGGAAGTTTATCAGAAATTAGTAGGTAAACTCATTTACCTATCACATACTAGACTCGATATTGCATATGCTGTGAGCATGGTGAGTCAGTTAATGCATGACCCGAGAAAACAACACATGGATGCTGTGATGAGAGTTTTAAGGTATCTAAAGAAAACTCTAGGAAAAGGCATTCGGTTTAGAAAAAATGGACATTTGGAAGTTTGGGAGTACACGGATCTTGATTGAATGGAGATGAATAGGTTAGAAATCAATGTCAGGATACTTCACCTTTGTGGGAGGAAATCTGGTCACATGGAGGAGTAAGAAGCAGAATGTTGTTGCTGTTGTCAAGTGCGAGCGCGAGTTCGAGGGATGTCGAAGGCCTATGTGAGTTGTTGTGGTTGAGAAAACTTATGAATGAATTGAAATATGGGCCAAAAGAATAAATGCAACTACATTGTGATAACAAGTCATCAATTGAGATAGCCTACAACCTAGTACAACATGACAGGACCAAGCACATAGAGATTGATAGACATTTCATCAAACAGAATCTGGAAGAAAAGATCATCTCGTTTCCATTTGTGAGATCAGAACAATAGTTAGCGACACATGTTAACAAAGGTGGTGTCAACCAAGTTCTTTGAAGAATCGATTGCCAAGTTAGGTATGGTAGATGTCTACCTACCAACTTGAGGGCGGGTGTTGAAATAAATAGTGGTCCATATCGTTGCCTATCTGGACCATATCTTCAAATAAGGAAGGCAACAGCTAGGAACTCTTTTTGTAATCAGAGTTATTATATTCCTATTTTAGATAATTGTAATAGGAAACAAATCTCTCTAATCTCTCTATAAATTCTCCTCTCTTCTCGTAAATAAATCTTTGGGAAAAATAATAGAAAAAGTATGTATGGGTGTGGAGGACGTAGGCACCAAATTGGTGCTGAACCTCGTTAAATCTTGTGTCTATTTCCTGCTTTCAGGTTTACGTGCACATACACACACGAATTCTCTGAAAGATACGTTTTATATAATATATAAAATAAAATAATAAGTTCAGATAATATAACTCTAAATCTAGCTGTCAAGACATAATGTAGGTTAATTACACTATATCACTTAACAACGAACTAATCATCTAAAAGTCCGTTAATTCTCCAATTAGTCCATCAAAATCCTCTGGTCCTTTAATACTATTGGACTGACATATTATGGAGTAGACTATATAATTATCTTCAATCCCGAACTCAAAAACTATGAATAATAAAAGTGTCCTGATTAATCATCATAGTCCCAGGAGGTTTATTTGTGTTGTAATAAACGGGTCACATGTCGTCCATGTGGGTTGACCCAAACTAAGTTGCATGTAAATGTTTTGGAGGGAGGAGTTAAGACTTGATTTGAATCTTAACTCTCCACTACATGGAACTTCCAAATACAACTCCACACCTCTACATATTCTCAGCACATGTAAGTGATTTTTCGTGCATGAAGTAAGAAGAGATAGTGAAGAATCATCAAGTTGGTGGTTTGACAAAAACTCAAAAATCGGTTCTTGGATTGTGATTGAGTTTGAGTTGGGACCAAAGAGAAGTATTTTGAACACATAGCAAACAAGTGTACAAGGCAAGTGATTCAACTTTTTCGATCTTGGATTTTCAAGTAAGTTCTACCAATTTTGTATTCGGTAGAAGCATGTCATAGGATATTACATTGGTATCAGAGCCTCATCAAGTTGTTTCTTTACATTTTAATATACTGAAAATGCTTTGGTATGCAAATAAATGAAAGAAATCCAAATTCATGCCATTTGTGAAAGCTTGAAAATGCTTTAATGGCACATTATGAAATACTCAACATTAATTCGTGAAATTTATACCATGTGTTCATGTCATGATGTATAACATGTCTACAAAATTTCACATGATTTGGATCTATATTTCAAGATA
Source organism: Forsythia suspensa (assembly GCA_023638005.1). Lineage (NCBI taxonomy): Eukaryota > Viridiplantae > Streptophyta > Magnoliopsida > Lamiales > Oleaceae > Forsythia > Forsythia suspensa. The sequence goes on along the minus strand of CM042673.1, from coordinate 43,983,277 downwards.
AAATCGAAACCCTAGTTAAAACGACCGAAATTTCATAACATGATTGTTTTCTGTTTGCTGATTTTAGTGTTATGAAATTGGTATGGTTAGAAAGGTATTTACATGATATTTCCAACGGTATTTCCAACGGTATAAAGAAATCCTAATTTGGACTTAAAATGAAGGAGTTATGATGTTTTAAATTTTCTGCCATTTGTAAGAAATTGTGCATTTTTTAGGAAGATGATGAATAGTATATTTGCATGTCTTCACTCTCCGTCCGTTATGTTGTTGTCCCAAACACTATATTATGAATGTTACTTTTGAAATCGACCACACAAATGAACTCAGAACGTCGAAATTAGAAGAATAGAACCACGAAATCGCTGGAAACTTCTCATAAGGTGGCAAGTGTAGTACACTCTCCAGTTGTCGAGAGTGGGAAATAGTTCTTTAATTGAATTAAAATAAAAATCTGTTTTTTCAAAAGTTGACGTGCAAAAGATTTTTTGGAATGTTTAAAAATTGCAGATTGGTCGCCTTAATATTTTGGAATTTCCAATTGAATCCTCATATTTTTTTTGTAAAAAAAGGGCATATTTTGTTTCGACGCGTGAGGGATCTTTTCGCAATTCTGAAATTTTCAGAGTGGTCCCCATATTATTTTGGATTTATTATTTGAGTTCAATATAAATTTTTCTTATGAAAATATTTTTTATAAATATTTTCTAAGTGAATTAAAATTCTGAAAATTTTATATTAAATCCAAAATATTTGATTAAGGGTTCTGTTTCCTAGTGGGAGTTTTTCGAGATGCTCCTATATTATTATTTTTGATATTGCGTGTTATTGAGTAGTGTGGGTCTAAATTTGATTATGTAATCCATTTGAATCGTTCTCATATTCTCGTGCTTAATCAAATATGGTTGAATTTATGCACATTTTTTAGCATCCTTGGAAGGAAGGCTAAAATATTATGGGCTAAAAAACGTGTTGAAAAGCTACGAGCTTATCAAAATTGAGAAATGGATGTAAGACATAACTTAGTAAATACATAAAGTATCTCGAAGCAATGTGCTTAGAAGTAGTGCATCTGGGACAATATATTTGTGAGGAAAAGAAAATGTTTCAAGTCATTTTTTAATATATAATCGCATGTGTACATATGACATTTTTTTTGTTTTATTGCATACGATCAAAATGTCTTGTTTACATAATACATGTTTAATCGATTTATTAAGTGGAAATTCTAAAGTTGGAAAAGTTTATAAAATTCTCACCTAGAATTATTTTTTTGTATTATAAAATTAATTTTGTGATAATGAAATATTAGGATAATAGATGATTATTGGAAACTTAGTGAACTTTCGACTATATGCCTAGTGTCAAATTATCATAAAATTTATTTTGTATGAGTGCAAAATGACACGTGTGCATAAATGGACATTTATATGATTATCTCTAAAATTTTGACAGACCATGGCATCTAAGAATATCATTACTAACCTAAATAAGGGTGACAAATTGAATGGCGATAACTATAACACTTGGCGCCATAAAATTTGGTATGTGCTGGAGGAACAAGATTGCCTTGAGAGCATTAACCACGTGATGGAAGACCCAAGTGTGGGTCAGACTGCTCAACAGAGAAGGGATCATGAAACTTACCAAGCATGGAAAAAGAAAGATTCTACTGCACGTGGGATTTTGGTAAGTTTTGTTGTGGATGATCTCATTCACGAGTGTGAGCAATTTCCAACTGCTCATGATATATGGGTGTATCTGAGAGAGAAATATGGTGGTACTAGCGTGACTAGGCTCAGACAGTTGACTATTAAACACTTATAAAAAGTCTCATGATCACAATATCAAACAGCATGTGAGGATTATGTCTACCATTATCAGAGAGCTGAAGTCAGCTGGTCATATTCTCTCTGATGAGTAACAAGTTCAGGCTTTGATCCGTTCTCTTCCTGATAACTGGGAACATCTAAAAGTCAATCTGACTCATTATGATAGCATAAAAAATTTTGCTGATGTTGCCCGCCATGTTGAACTAGAGGATGAGCGGCTTGGAGCAGCTAAATCTCTAAGACGTGCTTTTGTAGCTGAGTCTAGTTCTGGTAAAGCTTCGGGCTTTAAGCGTAAGAACAACTGGAACAAAGGCGAGAAAGGGAAAGAAAAAGAGATTGGACAGGAACCTAAAAAGAACATGCCCAAACACAACAAAAAGGGAAAATGGTTTGGTAAAAAGAAAGACAAGAGCAAGTTGAAGTGCTTCAACTGTCAAGTGATGGGTCACTTTGCTCGGGATTGCCCTGAGCCAAAGAAGGTAGCCCTTGTTAATACTTCTTTTAGTGCTATTTATATTTCGAGCACTGTTTTGTTTACTGAATCTTATCCTATGTAGATTGTAGACTCAGGAGCGACAGACCATATAACCAGGGATAGAGAGGCGTTTGTGTAGTTCTGCCGATTTCCAGCTGGTACAAAATGGTTATATGTAGGCAACGATGATAGAGTGGAGGTGAAAGGAACCGGTACATGCAAGTTGCATTTGCGTGGTGGCCATACCATTCTCCTTCATGGTGTCCTGTTTGTACCAGAAATACGACGAAACTTAATTTCAGTTACTGTTCTTTTAAGATTAGGTTTCAGTTTGAATTTTTGTGGTACTTTTGATCATATTAGCAATGGTGATGTATATTATGGATCTGGATATTTGTCTAGTGGCTTGCTAGTGTTGGATTGTGAACCAAACACTTATAACTATTATGTTAATCGTTGTTTTTCTATGAATGTATCTTCTTCTAAAGATGTGATTGTGGATACATGTGTATGGCATGCTAGATTAGGACATATTGGGCAAGAGGGCTTCTTGGGTTCAATCTCTAAGGTTTCATTGCCTACTTGTGAGCATTGTCTAGTAGGAAAAACAACACGAAAACCATTCGGTAAGGCTTTAAGAGCCGAACTTCCATTGCAATTAGTCCATTCAGATATATGTGGTCCTATGAATGTGAGGGCAAGACGTGGAGCCTCTTATTTCATTACTTTTATAGATGATTTCACGCGGTATGGTTATGTCTATTTGATTTCTCATAAGTCGGAGGTATTAGAATGCTTTAAACAGTTTTTGAATGTGATATAAAATCAAATAGATAGAAAGGTGAAAACCTTAAGAACCGATCGAGGCGTGAATATATATTTAATGAGTTTAAAGAACTATGTAATGATCAAGGAATTATTAAGCAATTAACTATTCCTAATACACCACACACAAAATGGTGTTGCTAGAGAAGGAATAGGACATTGCTTGAAATGGTGAGGTCCATGATGGCGCAAGGTAACTTAACTGCTTTCTTTTGGAGAGATGCTTTATTAATTGCGACCTACATCCTTAATAGAGTTCCCTCAAAATCGGTACCTACAACACCGTGTATCGACTTTGGACGGTAGATTACACGATTTAAGTTGTCTTAGACCACGGGGATCACCTGGATACATTCATGATTCCTCAATTTGGAAAGTTGGATCCAAGAGGTAAGAAATGTATCTTTGTAAGATACTTAGACCAGTCCAAAAGATATGTGTTTCTAGGTAAAAATCAGGATGGGACTATAACTGAAATAGAGTCATGCGATGTGACATTCCTTGAGAATGATTTTCCTAGCAGAGGAAAAATTAAAAAGGGAGAACCTTTATTTGAATTAGATGATAGAGTTGTCTTCAATAAATCGATTGAGGTGTATGAAGATGCACTTCCACCTTTTGATCCAAGTGGGAGCAAACTGTCTCCAAGTGACAAGGTCACTACAGAGCTTCCACTTCGTAAGAGTACTAGGAAAAGTATGCCTAAACGTCATTTTGAAATTGAAGGGCAAGCTTTTCTAGTATCTCCAAAAGACGATGAAGAGCCTAGATCTGTTCATGAAGCTCTATCTGGGCCTGCAAATGAAAAGTGGAAGAAAGCAATGGAAGAGGAGATGGAGTCTATGAAATCTAATCAAGTGTGGGACTTGGTTGATCTTCCGTCTGGTCGGAAAGCTATTGGGAACAAATGGGTTCTCAAGATAAAGCGAAGGGGTGATGGGTCCATAGAGAGGTATAAAGCTCGCTTGGTGGCAAAAGGTTATACCCAACAAGAGGGTATAGATTATGAAGAAACTTTTTCACCAGTAGTGAGATTTACTTCTGTTCGCCTGCTCTTAGCCATAGTGGCGCGTTTAGATTTAAAATTACATCAAATGGACATAAAGACTGCTTTTCTCAATGGAGAATTGGATAAAGAAATCTACATGCAACAACCAAAGATGGGTTTTGTCAAACAAGACCAAGAGAATAAAGTTTGTAAATTGCAAAGATCAATATATGGCCTAAAAGCAGGTCTTGAGACGGTGGTACTTGAGATTTGACAAAGCGGTAATCTCATATAACCGTTATGATGGACGAAGATCATCAATTTATGTGAAAATGTCCAATGAAAATTTTGTAATTTTATCTACAATCACTGTATTTATGTGAAAATGTCCAATGAAAAATTTGTAATTTTATCTCTTTACATAGATGATATCTTATTGGCTGGAAATGATAAGGAGTATGTTGAGACCGTTAAGAAATGGTTGTCTTCTAATTTTGAAATGAAAGACATGGGTGAAGCAGATTACATACTTGGTGTTAAAATCCATAGAGATCGTTATAAGAGACTTCTTTCTCTGTCATAAGAGTCATATATAAAGAAGGTTCTTGAACATTTCAAAATGGAGAATTGCAACCCAATTGATACTCTTATATCTAAAGGCGAAACTCTAAGTCTACGCATGTGCCCTAAGACCCCTAAAGAAAAAAAAAATGTCCAGTCTGGTATTCTAGTACGGTTGGGAGTTTGATGTACGCTATGATGTGTACTCGCCCAGATATTTGATATGCCATTGGTCTGGTCAGCAGGTATCAATCTAATCCTAGAAGAGGACACTGGAAAGCAGTCAAGAGGATATTGAGATATTTGAAAGGTACTGTTGATTATTCCTTATGTTATCAAGGAAATGATTTGCGCTTAAAATGATACACAGATGTTGATTGGCGTGGAGACCTAGATGAGCGCAAGTCAACTTCTGGATATGCATTCTTGCTTAATAATGGCGCCATCTCTTGGAGTAGCAAGAAACAAACATGCATTTCTTTGTCTACAATGGAGGCAGAATTTGTGGCTTGTGCTTCAGCAGTACAAGAAGCTGTTTGGTTAAAAAGATTCTTTCAGCATCTAAGTGTCCTTAGTGGTGATATGGGACCTACGTTGATTTATTGTGATAGTCAGGCTACTATTGCATATACAAAAGATCCAGAGTATTATAGCAAAACCAAACATATTGATAAAATATAATTTTGTAAGAGACATCATAGCAAAGAAAGAAGTGACTTTGCGGTACATTTCTACGCATAATATTGTAGTGATCCATTTACTAAACCGATACCTAGAGATGTCTTTATGACTCATGTTAAATCTCTAGGATTATGTAGAATTTAGTTACGTATATTGTAAACTCTTGAATGTCCATTAATGAACAATGTTTTGAGTTCATATATTATGTGTAATCTATTTTTGTGATTAATAGATGATTGATTTTATGCACACAAAGTATGTCGAACGAGGTTGAGATTGGCTAACTTACACGAGCAATCGCCTCGAGACAATTTTAGGTTGTCTTTGGGATGAGACAGTGATCATGTTCTCATCACGTGATCCGTCGCCTTGATGAGATATCGAGATGAGATTACTATAAGTAATCGAAATGGATTCTATTATTCGTTATACCTGTTTAGTAGCTAGATTGAGTTCTCGAATGAGTTTGCTTTGAGGAATGATTATAAGGAGAATTCAAGTTAGGTATCAAGGATACCGAACTAAAATCATGCGGTGTGTTTTAATTTACAGAGTATGACATATGCCCGAAAAGGGAGAAAACACCGTAGCACGTGTTTCATACCTCATGTGCTTTTACTACCAATATGAGGTAAATGAGTGAATGGATCCCTGCTTCCTCATTGTGTGAGACCCCATGGTTTACATAACCTTATGTATACCCTTATGACTTTTGACTATTTTCTAAAGATTTTATTTCAGTGTTGCTACTTTAGCATGTTGCCAATAACTATGATTGATTCGGTTTGATGGAACATGTCTAGGAAAGCAACTGATTTAAAGTTTAAGAATTTGAGTAAGAAAGAAAAATCATTTTGATCAACATTTTATTTGTATTCGCCGGTCGGATAATTGTGTTGACCATGTAGGGTTTACAACACAATTATGAATACAAGAATTAAGTATGGAGTTCAAGTATGTTCCATAAATATTTGAATTAGTGTTGGAAAATGATTTGGGGTATAGCGAGAAAAGTATTTTCTTTAGTAGAACTGCTATATATCCCTAACAGGTGTATGGCGTTGTGTGCTCTTTTTTAACAAACTCGTTGGTCGCACGATCCATTTACCAGTATGAACTTTGAGATATTGAAACAAATCTAATTGATATTATATTAGATTCAAGTCAACACCATTATGTGCGAGTGGGAGATGTTGGAATAAATGGGTCACGGGTCGTCCATGTGGGTTGACCCGAACCAAGTTGCATGTAAATGTTTTGGAGGGAGGAGTTAAGACTTGATTTGAATCTTAACTCCCCACTACATGTAACTTCCAACTACAACTCCACACCTCTACATATTCTCAGCACATGTAAGTGATTTTTCATGCATGAAGTAAGAGGAGACAGTGAAGAATCATCAAGTTGGTGGTTTGACAAAAAACTCAAAAATTGGTTCTTGGATTGTGGCATTAAAACTCTTTCATTGTGATTGAGTTTCGGACCAAAGAGAAGTATTTTGAACACATAGCAAACAAGTGTACAAGGCAAGTGATTCAACTTTTTCGATCTTGGATTTTCAAGTAAGTTCTACCAATTTAGTATTCGGTAGAAGCATGTAATAGGATATTACAATTTGGGATCACACAGAATAATCTAACAAGCTAAAAAAGGACGTGTAATGCGTAAAGGAATAAACCTACCGCATCAAAGAGGAAACTCCAATACCGATCAATCCAAAAATGTTAAATCATGCACACCAAATGTAGCTCATAATATAATTGAACAATTTTTCTTTTCTTTGAAGTAAAGAAAAGTTATAAATGGAAGCTGTGTGTTTCATTTGTGTTACTTATAGTACTGGGAATTGTTATTATAAGCCAATGAGGATTAAAAACTGGATTTTATCCTCTTCATGTCCAAAAGCTGAATCGATAGTCATATCCATAGTGGAAGCACATTTTAATAAAGACCTTACTCTTGCAGTTGGATTGCTTAGGCTTCATTTCCATGATTGTTTTGTTCAAGTAATTAATAATAAAATGATTTTTGTTTTGAAATTTTTTATTAATTAATACTTTGCATGTATGATGTATCTGTATATATATTCTTCAATATATTCTTCATTCATGCATAGGGTTGTGACGGTCCAATTTTGATTACTGGGGAAAAACCGCATTGCCTTATCTTGGGTTGCGAAGATTTGAAATGATTGATGATGCAAAATTGCATCTTTGAGGGCTTGTGCCTCGGAGTTTTCATGTGCTGATATGCTAGCATTGGCTGCTCATGATGCAGTCGACTTGGTGAATATTTTATACCACTTCTAAACACTTCTTTATTTTTTCAATAAATTAGTAGGGCTTAATGTTAGAACTCAATCGAGAATATAATAGATACATGAAGGTCGATCTAATATAATCTTTTTTAAATGTTTCAATCATATACATGTATGTCCTAGAGTGGAGTTCCAAGTGGGTGTGCCCACTGCCCACTAGAAGAAGAGATGGTTGTATATCTTCATCAGTTGAGGCCTCGAGCTTACTCAGAGACAGAAGTTTGCATCAAAAGGCCTTGATGATCACGATCTTGTCACACTAGTTGGTAATTAACCTTTTATTTTCACTAACACGCTACACAACATTTCGTGTCATATTCTTCTCAAAACTAGGGTTTCCACGTGTCATGTGTGTTTATCTTTTTGGCAACTAGACACACTAACACACAGTATCATGCATTCATGCTTTCAGGAGCATATACCATTGGCCAAACGGACTATATATTCTTCTGATATCGTCCATGCAGCTTCACAAGTACTGGAATTCAGACCCAGCATTAACCAAGTATTATTGGCACAACTACATTCTGTTAGACTTTACACACAAATCTTTAATTACAATTACATAATTGAAGAACTCAATACCAATAGAATACTTGAATCCATTGTGTTAAAATTTAAAAAGGTTAAGATCTTCCACAGCTAAATCTTTTTAGCGCTCAACGGGATCTCGCTCCAAGACGGAGATAGAGGAGAAAAACTAAGCTAATTAAATGGTTTAACATTGGGGACCTAACTATATAATATTCCTTATAGATTAGTTAATTAGATTATCATTAACCATAATTAGACTAGTATTAGGTTTCTACACATTACAAAATCCATACCAATAGATGTTTCTAGAGCCTAGTCAATGGATCACTTATATGACCCTATTAAATCAGATAGCCCATAATATAATTGTATGCAGCCCACATAAGAAATAAAATGAACAATCTCCCTATTGGAGTATGCATGTTATTCGAAACAATTATATCATATAACCTTATGTGTACACAAAAATGCTATCTTGCCTTGAAACATTTCATTAGTTACAATCTGGTCCATCTACTATGTTAGCATGAGATCAAAACGGTCTTCATTACACACATATTGGTAATTGAACCCATAAATAGTCATCACACCAATATATTCAATGACATAGATCAATTATGGATGTGTAACATGGAAATTACATGCAATGTGATCTAACACATGCCTATTTCCAACTCGTCCATCTTTATTCTTTAGCAAGATCATACCAAAGTTTTGAGATCTCAATGTTAAACCACAAATGAAAAGACCAAATTCAGAGTTTGAAAAAACCAATATATTTTATTTTGCAGAAAATAATCATAAAGCGTGTCTACTACTAAAAAACATAAAAAAATACAAACTCCCACTAAACAAGCACATCATCAAACAATACAACACCTATATGAGCAGCATGCCTGTGAAACACCTTGGGCGATAAACCATTGGTGAGTGGATCTGCAATTATGGAGTTTCTGCCAATATGCTTTATTAACACTTGACTATTTTGAACTCTCTTTAACAAAAAAAAAAAAAAAAAAAAAAAAACTTGATATCTATGTGCTTTGACTTCGTGGAGCTTTTATTGTTGTTGGAATACAGCTCAATCAATTTATTGTCACAATATATTTTCAATGGTCTTTCAATACCATCCACAACACACAACCTAGTGTTAAAGTTTCACAACCATACCCTATGATTAGATGCCTCATAACAAAACACCTTTGTGGATCCAATTAAAGCTCGTTATGAACTCAATCATTATGGTGGATAGAGCTATGAGTGTGGGCTTTCTTTTGTTGACATTCTTATTCTTTGGGACCTTTTCTTTTGTTATTCATTCGACAAAGGAGAACTGAGAGAGAGAGAGAGATCGCTCTTCTTCTCTCTTCCTTTGGTTGCCATTGTTGTTGGTTTTAACACTCTTAGCTCCTTCAACCCCAAGATATAGCCCAACGTGGAGGGGGTAAAAGAAGAGCAAGAGTTGGTCTAGATCTAAATCTAGAGCGAAAGTTAAAAAATGTTATGGTTGTGGTAACACTGGGCATTTTATAAAAGATTGCCATAAAGCGAAGAACAAACAAACCGGTAAGGGGAGAGATGAAGTGAATGTTATGTCCTCTTCTAATTCTGATCAGGGTGAAGTCTATGTGTTAATTAATTCTGTTGTTGATATTGCTGAATTGAATCTAACTGCCAAGTCTCGTTTGCATGAGTGGGTACTTGATTCTGGTGCATCTTTTCATGTGACATCTCATAAGGATTGGTTTGAAAATTTGCATGAATCTGATGATGGGCATGTTGTTTTGTGTGACAACTCTGCTTATACTATTCCTGGAATTGGTGATGTTACCTTAAAGTTTGACACAGGTTTTGTGTATACTTCGAATGATGTTAGATTTATTCCTGAATTGAGTAGGAATTTGATTTCAGTAGGACAACTAGAGAAAATTGTCTTTACTAGTAAAATTGGAAATGGAATGCTAAAATTGATGAAGGGTGCTCTCGTTACTTGTAAAGGAACGAGAAGGAATGATATATATATCACTACTGGAGAAGTGATAAGAGGTTTAGATTCCTCAATTTCTTCTACCAAAGTTGATCACACACATAAATGGCACAATAGACTTGCACATGTGAGTATTAAGGGCTTAAGCTCCTTAATGATAAAAATGTTTTTGGTAAAGATTGTGTATCTGATTTGCCTTTCTGTGATCATTGTGTGCTTGGTAAGCATCATAAGTTGTCTTTCTCTACGGGTGTTCACAAAACTAAAAGAATTCTTGAGTATGTGCATTCGGACTTGTGGGGTCCTTCTAGCAATCCTACTTCGGGTGGAAATAGATATTTCTTGTCTATCATTGATGATTATTCGAGGAAAGTGTGGGTTTATCTTTTAAAAGATAAGTCTGATACTTTTCATAATTTTAATAATTGGAAAAGACAAGTTGAAAATCTAACTGGTAAAAAGATTAAGTTCTTGAGAACCGATAATGGATTAGAGTTTTGTAACACTGAATTTGATAACATGTGTAAAGAAAGTGGTATAACTAGGCATAAGACAGTTCCTTACACTCCCCAACAGAATGGGGTAGCAGAAAGGATGAACAGAACTTTACTTGATAAAGTAAGATGTATGATGTTGAGTTACGGTGTGCCAAAATTTTTTGGAGTGAAGCTATTATATTTGCTTGTTATTTGGTTAATTTGACTCAAATCTATGGCTTTAAATGGTGATACTCCTCATGAAAAATGGTCCGTAAGCTTGCTTGATTATTACGTGGCTAAAACGTTTGGTTGTGCTATTTTTCTCATCGAGTGAGGGAAAACTAGAACTTAGAGCTAGGAAATGTGTTTTCTAGGTTACCCCGAGGGAGTTAAAGGGTATAGGTTGTGGGATAGAAGCCAAAAGGGGTTAAGATCATTTTGAGTCGAGATGTCATGTTTAATGAAATTTGAAATGCCATGTTTAGGGGACCGGTTCAAACTTTAAGTGAGAAAAATCAGCTTGAGGTGGAGTTAGAAAAAATTAGTACACATGTCCCCATCACCTCTAGCGAGGTGGAGACTCAAATTCTACAACCTGAGGAAGAGGGTGAAGATGTAGTGATAGAAGAGCATCCTGTTGAAGAAGATCCTTTAGTGGATTATCAATTAGCTAGAGATAGAGAGAGAAGGCAGGCGAGGGAACCTAGGAGGTTTGGATATGAGTCCGAGTTAGCCTTTGCCTATGCTAGTTATGAAGAGTTAGCTGATAGAGAGCCAAATACTTTTGAGGAGGCGATGAGGAATGAACAATCGGAAGAGTGGTTAAAAGCGATGAAAGAGGAAATGAGTTCCTTAGCAAAGAATCAAACTTGGGAGTTAGTACCTAAACCTAAAAATAAGTCAACAGCTTGATTGTAAGTGGATTTTTAAGGTTAAGGAGGGTACTTGTACACAATGAACCGTTAAGGTTTAAGTCTAGGTTAGTTGCTAAAGGTTACACACGAAAGAGGAGTTGATTATAATGAGATTTTTTCACCGTTGTTAAGTACACTACTATTAGGGTCATGCTTGCATTAGTTGCATACTTTGACTTGGAACTTGAACAACTTGATGTTAAAACCGCTTTTTGCTTGGTGAACTTGATGAACAAATCTTTATGAATCAACCTAAAGGTTTTAAGGACAAACAAAAACCGGATTATGTGTGTTTCCTTAAAAGATCTTTGTATGGTTTGAAACAATCACCTAGACAATGGTGTAAAAGATTTGACTCTTTTGTATTATCTATAGGGTTTCAAAGAAGTAAGTTTGATCATTGCTTATATCACCAACATAATGAAACTAGTAATGACTATGTGTTTTTATTGTTATATGTTGATGATATGCTCTTAATTGGTTCATCTTCTAAATGGATATGCAAGATAAAAACAACTTTGAATGGTGAATTTGACATGAAAGATCTAGGAAAAGCTAAAAGAATCTTAGGTATGGAAATTGAAAGAGACATATCAAATTCTACGTTGTTTTGCATCAAACTCCTTACATTTTGAAAGTGTTAAAAGATTTGGCATACATGAATGTAAACTGTTCCATTGCCTCTAGCTAATCACATTGTGTTAACTAAAGATCAAGCTCCTTGTAATGAGGAAGAAATTGAATACATGAGTAAGATTCCTTATTCTAATGTGATAGGTTCTATTATGTATTTAATGGTGTGTACTAGACCGGATTTAGCTTATGCTATAAGTGCTCTTAGTAGGTTCATGTTTAATCCGGGTCCTAGACATTGGGAGGCCTTGAAGTGGCATCTTAGATATTTGAGAGGGACGAGTAATGTAGGTCTAATGTTTGGTCGTAGTAAGGAAGGAGTGAAATTGAAGGGTTTTGTAGATGCGGACTATGCGGGGGATAGGGATAATAGGAAGTTTACTTCTTCTTATGTGTTTACTTTGTCTAATTCTTGCATTAGTTGGAAGTCTCAATTACAACACATAGTTGCTTTATCCACTACCAAATCCGAATATATTGCTACCACCGAAGCAATTAAAGAAGCTTTGTGGCTTAGGGGATTGCTAAGTGAACTTTGTGTTTTGAATGATGATGTGGTAGTATATTCGGATAGTCAATCTTCAATACATTTGTGCAAAAATCTTGTTTTTCATGAACGTACCAAACATATTGATATTAGACTACATTTTATTAGAGATATTGTGTCGCAAGAAGTGATAAAACTTGAGAAAGTGTCTACACAATATAATCCCTCGGATATGGGCACTAAGGTGTTGCCCTTGGTGAAGTTTAGAAGTTGCTTGGATCTTCTAAACATCGGTGGAGGTAAATAATTTCCAATTTTATTGGTTCTCCTTTTGGAGTTGTCACTAATGAGTGACATTTTTCTTTGTAGGTGAAGGTGCTAAGGATGAGAGACAAGGAAGTGCTACTTTATTGTTCAAGAGTTCTTTGGCACCAAGGTGGAGGTTTGTTGGGTATTTGTTGCCAAACAACCTCAAAAGGCGATGATGATTTAAGGTTAATTTCATAGGCGTTGGCCGAGGATTGAAATTAAAGGAAAAAACGACAACACTTAGTGAATCCAATTAAAGCTCGACCCAAAACTTAGCGGGCCATTTAGGAGCGGCTTATCTTGTAGTTGCTCAATGGCCCACTCTATTTAAGTGGCCCAAATATATTGTTTATATGGTCTTTGGTATAATTGGGCTTGTGGCCCAATAAGTGTTGACCTAATTCTTATAACAATTGCTGGGACCTTTTCTTTTGTTCATTCCAACAAGCTGAGCCTGGAGAGAGAGAGAGAGATACGGCTGCTTCTTCTTCCCTCTTCACTGGCTGCCATTGTTGTTGGTTTCTTTCTCTAGATTGAGTTAGTTCTTTGTGAGCTTATCTATTTGGGGAAATAGAGGTGTTTGTGGGTCGAGCTTTATTGAGGTTTCTAGTGTTGTTTAAGCTTCAAATCTGAGCCTAAACCGTTTTGGTGATAGATATTTACAACATTATGAACTCAACTGTCATGGTGGATAGAGCTATGGGTGTCTGCTTAACACTCTTCCAAGATATAGCTCCTTCAATCCCAAGATATAGCCCAACGTGGATCTCTTAATGTCTTGGCATCCAGCAAAAAGCAGAATTAAAATATCCAATGATCTCTAAATGATCTGAATTGCATAGGTGAGCATGAAATCTTTTGTATTCAATTCGCATAAACCTTTTACCTCAATGATCAATCCTGGGTTACTCAAATGACTAATAATCCCACTATGAATGCTATATCTTTTAGTAATGGACATATATGTTGGTTGTTGCTAAAATCTTTTATTTCACCTAAATTCTACATTGACTATGTATTCTTTCGTAATGGACATATATGTTGGTCTACAATCTTTTATGCTAAATCTATTTAGTACTCTTTCGATATAGCTCTTTTGTGATAACCCAAAGATACTCCAAGAGCGATCTTGATATATCTGTATGCCTAATACAAAAGAAGCATTCCCAAGATCTTTCATAAATTCATAGTTAAAAATCTCTTGGTTTCATACAATAAGCTTATGTCACTGCTAGCTAGCAGTATATCATCGATATATAACATCAAGAAGATATATTTACTCTCATTGAACTTATGGTACAAACAATCGTCAACTATATTTACCTCAAATCCAAACGAGATAATGACTTGATGAAATTGTGATACTATTGATAAGAAGCTTGCTTAAAGACTATAGATAGATTTCTTCAATTTGCATATCATTTTCTTTAAATCTCTGGACACAAAGTTTTTTTGTTGCACCATATATATCGTTTCGTCAATGTTACTAATGAGAAATGTAATATTTACATCCATCTGATGTAGCTCTAAATCAAAATGAGTTACAAGTGCCATTATGGTCCTGGAAGAGTCTTTCGATGAAACTGGAGAGAGTGTCTTTTATAATCAATGCCTTCTTTTTGAGTGAAACCCTTGGCAATAAGATAGGCCTTATGTCTCTCAACATTGCCTTTTTAATCCCTCTTGTCTTAAAATATCCATTTGTAACCAATGGGCTTCGCACCTGTAGGCAATTCGACAAGATCCCAAACGTCATTGTCTTTCATGGATTTCATCTCATCTTTCATGACATTAATCCACTTATGAGAATTAGAACTCTATTTAGCTTGATGAAAGTTGATTGAATCATCTTCCACCACTCATATGTCAGCATTATGTTCTTGAAGAAAGAAGATATAGTCGTTCGGAACTGCATTTCTCCTTTTCTCCAGTGGATCTTTTCGGATCTTTTCAATGGAATTTGTGCTTTAGGTTGTCGAGCTTGCTCAACATGAGCAACTCCTTCATTTTTGACAGGGAGCTCATCAACATTGTCTGGATAATCCATATTCGTATCTTAAAAAATGTTATGAATTGAGTCTAATCATTCTCAATAGCAACAGTAGGAAGAGAAAAAAAATTCCTCTTCAAAGATAATGTCCATAACCTTATTTTTCATCCTAAGCTCAACATCCTCAATGAATTTTTCATTTCTCGTTTCAAAAAAGGATCATAGAATTTATAACCCCTTGACCATTCAGGGTACCCAACAAAGTAGCAACTTATGGTTCTTGAGTCCATGTTTCTTTTTATTTGGCTTGTAAGGCCATGCCTCAACTCGACAACCTTCAAAGTTCATAAGGAGTTTTAGCCACTGCTTTACTTGGAACCCTAATAAGGATCTATATTGCAGTTTTTAGTGCTTCTCTCCAAATGGATTTTAGTAAAGAATAATGACTAATCATGCATCTTACCATGTCCTTAAGCATCATATTTCGTCTCTCAACAACACCATTCATGTTAGTTTTGCCTGGCATTGTGTATTGTGGGATGATACCGCATTCCTCTGGAAGTTTGCAAATGGTCCTGGACGTTGTTCACTAGATCCCTCATATCTGCCATAGTATTCAACTCTAGCTTTGAAGGCATTAAATATGTCTAGTGATTGAGACTTTCCATGAATCAAATATAGGTAGTCATAATGCGAATAATCGTCTATGAAATGTAATAAAATATTGTTGGCCATTCCATGAAGCTGTAAGGAATGATCCTCAAATATCAGTATGAATTACTTTTAATATGTCAGAACTTCTGTTGGCACCTAATTTCCTAACCTTTGTTTGTTTTCCCTTTATACACTCAATACAGACTTGAAAATGTGTCAAGTCAATGGGATCAAAAATCCCGTAAAAAACAAGTCTCTCAATTCTTTGTTTAGAGATACGTCATAAAAGCTTGTGCCACAATGCAGCAGAATCCTTATTGGTTAATTTGCATTTTGTACCACGTGAGCTGGTATTTCATTATACAAGAAAATTGTATCCAATAAATATTGGTTATCATTAAAAGAGAAAGAACATGTACCAATAAGATTTGAATGACAAAAGAGAATAAATTTATTATTTCCAAATGAACAACAATAACATAATTTGTCCAATGCACTAACTAAAATTAAATTCCATCTGAACGACTATGATACATAAGTCTCTTCTAAATTCAAATAATAACCAGACCTTAATAATAACATAAAAGTCTCTATAACCTCAACTGCAACTACTTTGTCGTTGTCCACATAGATGAATTTTTCAGCATCACTTGATTATCGGCTCCACAGGCAACCCTACATAGACACACTTATGTAAGTGGTAGCACAAAAATCCATCCACCAAGTGTGTCTAGGTATAGAAGCTATTAACTTCAGAACAAACCATAGCGAAAAGCATACATTTCTTAACATGTAACCTTGCGTACTTGGGGCATTCATTCTTCGTGTGTCCACCTTTCTTGCAAATGTGATCTCTTTGCACTTTGTGTTGTGGTGTCCCAACTATAGCTTCATTTCCTTTTTTTCTTATATTCTCTTTTAACACTTTAGTCTTCACATGCTTAAGTATTTTTTCTTTTTGCACACAGTGAGATATGAGTTCATTAATAGTCCATTTATCCTTTTGGATATTGTAACTAACTTTAAATTGATAGTATTACGTAGGAAGAGAAATCAAAATCAGATGCACGAGCAAGTCCTCATACAACTTTAACTTTAGTATATGTAGTGTGGAAGCAAATTAGACATTTCCATAATGTACCCGCTTATGTTTTCTTTTCTTGTATACCTCATTGAAACAATGTGATCCTAAAGATTACTTGTTTCACCTTTTTATTTTTGGCAAAACACTTTTCAATTTCCTCAAAGAATGTCTTAGTATTTTCCTTCTTAGACATAGCGTCCTTGAATTTTTTTCGAAATGGAACGTTTCATGATCATAAAATTCATGCGGTTCGAATGATCATATTTTTTCATGTCCATTTTATCCTCAGTGAAACTAATGTTCACTTTCTAATTCTTGAAATTCGTGCCATTAAGCACAGGGATGGAATTAATGTTGGCAGACATTGTAGAAGCAGAACCAAAAGTTGAGAACGAGAAAATATAACAAGCTTACAATCAATGATCATGTCATAACATATGGATAATAATCCAATAAGTATATGTATGACAAATTATATAACGGTGGGCCCCATCACAAGATACCTAGAACAATATTGATATTTAGTCTTTGGATAGAAACATCAACCAGTAAGTGGTACTCTATGTGTAGTAATCAAATATTGATAATTAATATGTTAAACAATAAGTCTTTGTCTTTCTATGGACCGACTTATTATCCACATAAAAACTTTATAATTGTCAAATATTTATTACCATGGGTATGTCTATCATTTGGCCAAACAATAACCTTACTTTAGACTAGTCATTGTTCGCATAAGCAACAGACACGTATCTTAATATTCTAAAATAAACAAATCTATGCGATAGATGTTACTTTGGCAACATATCATTTTAATTTATATATTTTGAAATATAAAACAATTAATACAACGATCTGAAGATATTTTAAGGATAAAATTTGAAAATTTCAAACTTTAAGGGCCTAAGATTTAAAAAATCTAAATCGTGAAGGACTTAAGATTTATAATCCAAAACTTTAAGGACTAAATCTTAAAATTCAAAACTTTAAGGGCTTAATTTTAAAACTCCAAACCTTTAAGGCCCAAGAGTTTAAAATCTAAAAATTTTAAGGACCTAAGATTTAAAATGCAAACCTTAAGGAATAAATCTTATAAATCTAAAACTTTAAGGGCTATGATTTTAAAATTTAAAAACTTAAAGGACTTGAATTAAAATTGCACCTTAATCCTTAAATTCATTAAATTTATATATGAGGTCTCGTCCCCAATTTTCCAAAGATCTAGGGTTTCAAACCCTACAGCACCACACCGCCCCTCCAGATTTAATCGGACGGCGGTGCTTCTAAGCTACAATAGTGTTCGATGGAGCTGCAAAACGACTCATTGCGAAATCTAACACCCCATTTTTTTATTCTTTAGTTCTTTATATTTTTATTTCCTCAACAAATCAAGCCAAAAATAATTTTATTCATATGCATAAAGATTTTTACCTTAAAATTCCTTATAGACATATTCAGTCAAAATCAAAATATGTATGAAAAACTTTAATAATCTTATATAATTTAAACCCTTATACCACTTGTTAGACTTTAAATATAAATATTTAATTATAATCACACAATTAAAGAACTCAAGATCATCATGCTAGTTATCAAGACTAGGTGTTGAGAAAAAAAAATACTTGAATCCATTATGTTGAAATTAAGAATGTTAGGATATTCCACATCCAAATCTCTTTAGTGCTCAATGGGATCTCGCTCCAAGACGGGGATAGAGCAGAAAAGCTAAGCTAATTGAATGATTTTACATTGGGACCTAACCATATAATATTCATTATATACTAGTTAATTAGATTTTCATCAACCCTAACTAGACTAGTATTATGTTTCTACACGTTACAAAGTCCATATCAATAGATATTTCTAGAGCCCAATCAATGAATCACTTATATTAAATCAAATAGCTAATAATATAATTGTATTTTAAATATGCGGCCCCACATAAACCCAATAGAATCTACTTGTCCTAAACATGGTTGTGGCTCAAAAATGGTTGCCCTAGTTGAAATTCAACGTAAGCTTCTTCAAGTTCTATTCTAAAAAGCTCGCCTAGGTGGCCTTTAAGTTCCGCTTATGTGTGAGGTGCGGCCTCCACACTTAGCCACGCCTCGCCCTTATCTTGCCTTCCCTAGGTCTCGTCTAGATCCAAAAATTTGAAATTCGATCTCCACACCTAGCCACGCTTTACACTTTTTAGAACACTATATTGAAGAATGCAAGGGATAGAAATGGGATTCTTGAATCAGATCAGAGGCTCGACAAGTCAAATTGTAGATAATTATGCTGAAAACAAAAGAGGGTTACTTGGGTTTAGATTTGATTTTGAGTTTCCAAAGGCTATGATGAAAATTAGTAGCATTGAAGTTAAGACTGGTAGACAAGCAGAAATCAGGAAGATATATAAGTTCCAAGTTCAATTAAAATCCAGACAAATGTACTATGAAGTCTATTCCAATGTCTTTATTCACTTGTGTAACTGATGAGATTGAGAATTTGATCCTAAACTTTATAGTCTTTTATAGGGTTTTTTATATATTATTTTCTAAACTACAAACTTAAGAGGTGACAAAAAACCTGACTTCTATCTAACGAAGTATAAACTATTAAACTTAAATAGTCAAGAAGATTGAGAGCTAAAGAGTTAAAAGTGATCGACTTATATCTCATTAGCCATTTACATGTTTCGTGTCACCATACACCTTATCGTAAACTTTTACAGGTAAAATCACGTAATTTTTCATGAAAATCATATTATTTATTAAAGGGTTGATGTTTCGATAGAGTTATTAGTGTTTATTTGGTGTAGTTTAAAAGTAGAGCCTCTGTGGTAGTGGTAGAGACAGAGTCACAGGGCGGTGAGGCTGTACAAGAAAAGTTTCTCGAGCACGCCTAAATACTCACGCCTCATCGCATTATTTATGGAGGCCGATGGAGACCAGCTAATAGAAAAGATCAGGCTATTCATCCTAAGTGGGACCTCTCATTCCTTCTGGCCGAAGCTCCTCCGCCTATCATTGCTCTATCAATTCCTTTTGAAGGTCAACCTCTTGCCTAGGCCTAAGCCACTTCTCCCGTGGCTCCCCCTCTAGGTTTTTCTATAGAAGTCTCTTCTTGTGCCGACCCTAATGAGGCAGCAGGGTAGTAGGATCATTTTTTGCATTTCTTTTGTAACTCTGGTTTTATCAATGAAAAGGTATTTTGTTTTGTCCCATATAATGAACATGTGCTATTGCTTCATGTTCATCTTATAATGATGTCTATTGTAATTTGTTTTTCTTATAAAGATATGATCGTGTACTATGGTTCTTCATTGATTCTAAATGCGTCCCATAATTTTACCCGGCTTGCTGCTTCGTAGTTTGACTGATAGTTGTACGTGGTAAGTAGTTTATCCAATGAGTTAAGAGGGTGGTCGCAAACATACTCCCTCGCTACTTTGTAAATTAGCTTATAGTTACATGTGTTAGGTAGTTTACCCAGCAAGTTAAGGAGGTGGTCATGAACATACTCTCTCGCTACTTTATAAATTGGCTAATAGTTGCATGCATTAGGTAGTATACCCAGCGAGTTAAGGAGGTGGCCACAAACCATCATCCATTGCTGCTCCGTAATTTGGCAAATAGTTGCACGTGTTAAGTAGTTTACCCAACAAGTTAAGAAGGTGGCCATGAACCATACTTCCTCGCTGCTTCATTGCCAATGTATGATAGTTGTACACGTTAAGTAGTTTATCCAGTGAGTTAAGGATGTGGCCGCGAACCGTACTCTCTCTCTGCTTTATTACCGAAGAAAATATTGGTAAATAAAAATAATTGGACTTTGGACATAATTATCCGTAGCGTTCAAAATGAATAAAAACAAAATGACATTAACCTC
The DNA here is from genome assembly GCA_023638005.1 of Forsythia suspensa. Taxonomy (NCBI): domain Eukaryota; kingdom Viridiplantae; phylum Streptophyta; class Magnoliopsida; order Lamiales; family Oleaceae; genus Forsythia; species Forsythia suspensa. The sequence goes on along the minus strand of CM042673.1, from coordinate 43,962,651 downwards.
GACAACCCGATGCTCATTAACCACACAACCTACTCGTAATGCGGGTGAAAGTGTGTGATGTTCTATGGATGTCTCATTTTCTTTCCACTAGAGTTTTCCAACTTGTAGGTCCCGGGACGAATTATTTCAATGACCTTGTATGGTCTTTTCCATGTGGGCCCTAAGGTTCCAGCCATGACTTCTCTGTTGGCGAGGAAAACCTTTTTAAGGACCTAATCATTGATCTTGAAACTCATGTTCTTGAACTTTGAGTTGTAGTATCTTTCCATTTTCCTCTGATAGACTGCTAGGCAAAGTTGTGAGATTGTGTGCTTTTTATCCTGTTACTCTATGTAGATCTTTGTTGACCATCTCGTTAAAGTGTAAACACCTTTGGGATGCGTTCCTACTTCAACAAGAATCATTGCCTCGACCCCGTAGGCTATGGCGAAAGGAGATTCTCTAGTTGCTGTTTGAGACATTGTTCAGTACGACCATATGACTTTTAAGAGCTCCTCCGTCTATTCGCCTTTTACTAAATCCAACTTCCTCTTTAGTGTGTGTTTGAAAATATTGTTGAATGGCTCGGCCTGTCTGTTGGACTAGCAGGTAATAAGGAGTGGATAAGTCTCTTATAATACCCATATTCTTCACAATTTGAGTTGAATTTCTTTCCATTGAACTGAGTCTCGTTGTCTGAGACTAGGGAGTGTGGAATTCTAAAATGACATATTATGTTCTTAAATACAAATTTCCATGCATTCATCTCAGTTATCTTTGCCAGAGGCTCAGCCTCGCACCACTTAGTGAAGTAGTCCACAGCTACTATGGCAACGTGACTCCTCCATTACGTGTTGGGAGAGGACCAATGAAGTCGATCTCCCATTTAGCAAAAGGGCCTAATGGTTGGTTACTGGGGTGATATATTGGGCTGTGAGCTTTGGAACATCCATATTCATCGCTGACATTGTTCACACTTTTATACAAAATTGTGATAACCCATCTTCATTGTTGGTCAATAGTATCCTTGTTTCAAGGCTTTCTGTGTTAGGATCATCCCTCCCGCATGGTTGCCACAAACTCATTCGTAGATTTCACGCATAACATAGTCAGCCTCATCCTTAGCTACACATCGCAAAAATAGCGAGTTGAATCCTTGTTTGTATAGAATTCCACCCTGGGGGACAAACTTCGTGGTCCTCTTACAAAGCTTGTGAGCTTTGTCCCTGTTTTCTGGTAGTACCTAATCAGTTAGGTATGCGATGATTTTATTCATCTAGTCAGAAGACTCACTGATTGACATTGAAGTCGGCGTTGGGATGTCTTCAATCATAAGATCATTAAGTCGCTCGATTGGTATGACTTTTATCAAGTCTGGATCTTTGCAGCTTGCCAACTTAGATAGGACATCAACATAACTGTTCTCATTCTTGGAATTTGGAGTACCTCAAACTTTTCAAAGTGTAGCAGAAATTCCACGACCTTTTTTAAATAGGCCAACATCATTTGTTCTCGAGCCATAAAACTCCCATTAACCTGACTGACCACTAGTTGTGAGTTGCTATAAACATGGATTATTCTTGCCTTCATCTCATGTGCCAACCTAAAGCTCGCTAGGAGTGCCTCATATGTAAGAATTAATGTCCAATGTCCAAATAGTTGAGTCGGACTTAATTACTTAATGGACCAAATTAATTAATTAGATTAATTAATTGGGCTCGTTTGTTGATGGGTTCTAGTTGGACTAGAACTGTGGCTGGGTTAGCCCTACCTATATATACAAGGCCAAATGTATTAATCACAAGAGTTGTTTTCCATTACTTGCTAGCACAAGCAAAAGACAACCCAATCAATTTTCTCCCAAAAGTTCCACTTTCATCTGTTCTTGATCGTGAAAGTCCATATCTGTTCTTACTGTGTGGATCACCATTGGAGGCTGGACAATTGGACAGCTGTGGTATTGAAGATCACACATCAGGCTAGTCAGAAGTCAGATTTCACGATATTCATCAAAGGTAAACTTCTATCATGAATTCTCTCTAAGTACAAGATTGATCCGGTTTAAAGGAATTGAATATTTAATTTTTGTTGTGCATGTATACCTCAATTCCTTTCAGTGGTATCAGAGCATACCTTGTTACTTATTAGAGTTCATTATACTGCTTTGATAAATCAAACAATAATTGTTATTGGCATATTAATTGATTTGAGTTTTGATAGTAAATAAAATTGTGAATTTTATTTTTATATAAATCTAAATATGATTCAGATTTTATTTTGGAATAAAAATTAAGGAATATGATGGTGGTAAGTCGTCGCGGTCACGGAGAAAGAAACCACCGGTAGCAGAGAACAACATGCGTCGCTGCTAGAAGTAGCAGTGGCACCGGCCTAAGTCAAACAACAGCGAAAGACGTCAAAAGGCGGTGGTCGCGACCGTCGCGACCACCGTCCCTTTGATCTTCGCAGCTGACGACGGTGTCGCTGCTGAGATCAGCGACACCGCCACTGCTTCTCCTCATGAACAATAGTAGTCGCTGTTGTTTGTATTGGAGATGGGTGGCCGTTCTTGCTTTTCCTCCTTTCCTCTTTCTGCGTTTTAGATGGAGACGGGGCTCTTGTGCAATTTTGAAAATTGAATAAGAGGTCTCCAAATTCTAAAAGAAACAAAAGGGGTCTCTCATGCAATTTCTAAAATTGCATGAGAAGAACCGCTGTTTAAAATAAAATAGAGGGTCTTTTGTGCAATTTCAAAAATTGCACAGAGAGCCCACCGATTTCTTTTTAATCAAGGACTCATTGTGTAATTTCAGAAATTGCACAATAAGTTCTCAAATTTTATTTTCTAAGAATATGGTCTTAAATGTAATTTTAATTTTTTGAAAAAATTTGTAATTATTGAAATTTTAATGCTGGTCAAATATTTAGTATTGACTAAAATTTATTTTAAATTATATTTTAAATTTTTGACCAATTAAATTTTTACTTTATAAAATTATAATTTTGACCATATACAAATTTATATTCAATTAGAGTAACTTTAAATTGGTAGATGAAATAAATTTTGAAAATCTTTTTTATGAATAAAATTAATTGATTAATTGATTAATTAATTAATTAATTTTGAAAATAAAATTAATCTTTTTTATGAATAAAATTAATTGATTAATTGGATTAATTGATTAATTTTATTGTTGAAAATTAATTAATTAATTAGATTAATTATTTAATTTTGTCTAGTCCATTCAAAGTGTCTAAAAGGTTTAGACTTATACTTTATCAAAGTCAGTAAATTTAGAAATTAATATATTTTTAATATTAGATATTAAAATAGATGTTTAGTGGATGATTATGGACTTGAACCATGTAATTGGTTATATAGTTAATTATTCCTGTTTGATTGTTGATTAGGCTGCGAGCCTATTATTTAATTAAATAGGCTGCAAAACCTATTATTTATTTAATTAAGATTTACGAATTATTTATTTATTATGGACCTGCGTGTCCATCAATCTGGGCTGCGTGCCAACTAGTATAGGATACATGTTGCAGTTGGGCCACAAGGAAGCAACTAGTATAGGATACAGGTTGCAGCAGGAAATGGAGATGATTGCATTTAGCATTCGTGTTGCAGTAGGAAATGGAGATGATTGCATTTAGCATTCGTTAAACGAATGCAATATCCCTTAGGTATTGACCGACTAATCTTTCTTTTGGCTCAGGAAGATTAGATAGATAAAGTCCATAATCATCCACAGTTGTTATTTTTATGTATGATTAATTACATGTTGAATGTTAGTTAATATACATAAATGTGATGAGACAAACCCTTCTTTATCAAAATATTAAATTCGTATTAAATGGTTAATACAATGTGCCTTCTATTATTATAGTAAAAAACCAGAGTCCATTATCGATGTCAGTTTGTTGAGTCACTCAAGGCTGCTCGCTCATAGATATGTTTATCACTATGAAACATTTGATATTTCTGAACAATGAGTCGAATTTAACTAAAATTTTATTTTTGTTAAGTCACTCAAGAAAATAGAATTTTAGGGGCACAATCAAGTAAACACATAAGATGTGTGCGACAATAAGTTGTCTACTTAATGATCTAGGAGTCACATAGAGATATGATTGATAGAAGTATATACCTGGATGTTTTTTTAGGATTTGTTGAGTCACTCAAGGTTCTAATAAAACAAAAGGGATCCTAGCCCACTGGGAATCTAACCAATTCTATTGATTAATGTTTGAGGGTCATTAATTCAATTTAAACAGTGGGAGTATGATTAATTTAATATAAGTCCATGTTAAATTAATTTTATGCATTTAATTAATTGTTCTATCTTATTATTTAATTGTTGAATCATGAGTAACCATATGAGTTTGAGAGGCATATTGGATGCCAACATATATATCGGACCAAATTTTTTGGACTGGCACCGTAATCTGAGAATTGTTCTCAAGCATGAAAAAAAAATTGGATATGTCATTGAGCAGTCAATGCCGGAAGCTCCTACTGAGAAGGCTATGTCGGAGAACGTGCAGCCTTACAAAAAACACAGTGATAACAGTAACACTGCAACATGTGATGCTTGCACTATGTCACTTGAGTTAGAAAAGAAGCACGAGGGTATGGATGCCTATACTAATATATATCATTTCAAGGAGTTGAATGATGTATAGTTACGAATGATGTAAAGTATGAGACATCTAGAGGTTGAGACGTCCGAGAGGGTTATTCGAGGTATGATGGTAAAAGATCTTTAGTCGATTGCTCATGTAATCAAGATGATTGGTTGTATTGAAAAATTAAATCAATTGAGTTTTACCATGGACCACTAGCTGAGTGTTGACTTGGTTCTGCAGTCTCTACCTAATAACTTTTCACATTTCATTATGAACTTTAATATGAATAAGATCCGGGGTATCTTACTCGAGCTGCTAAACATGCTGAAAACTCTTAAGTCCAAAGGAATGGGTAAACTTTGGCCATTGATACCTCTAAGAGCACTAAGAAAAAATCTAAAGGAATCTTTTTGAAAGGATCCAAGAATGCCAAATCTGTTGAAAAACAGTTAAGCAAAGACAAATCCAAGTCCGATGATCCATGTTTTCACTGTGAAAATAAAAGGACATTAGAAGAGCAATTGCAAAATATAAAAGAGATAAAACTAACAACTCAAATCTTTGGCATTGCAGACTCAGTCATATAAATAAAAACGCATCACCAAGTTACATAAATATGAATACGTGGATTCAAATGATTATGAATCATTTTATGAGTGTGAATCATGCACGTTGGGCAAAATGACCTAGACCCTTTTTTTTCTGGAAAGGGAGGCACAATTGTAGACATTTTGGATTTTGTACATACTGATGTATATGGACAAATGTCTAAAGATGCTAAATGTGACTTTTCTTACTTCATCATATTTACAGATGACCATTCTAGATATAGGTTTTATATGCTTGATGGAATTTAAGAGTAAAGCCCATGAAAAGTTCAAACAATTCAAGCAAGAAGTAGAAAGGCAAATCGGGAAAAATATTCTAACACTTAGATTTGATCGAGGTGGAGAATATTTGAAGGATGAGTTTTAAACTATCTAAAATAGAATGGGATTCTCTCACAGTGGACTCTACCTTATACATCAATACAAAGTGGTGTATCTAAAAGATGAAACCTCACCTTATTTGATATGGTGCGATCAATGGTAAGTCGCGTAGTTATTCCAAAATTATTTTGGAGATATGCGCTTAACACTGCATGTTATATACTAAACCGTGTCATATCTAAATCGGTCAATAAAACTTCATACTAGTTATGGAAAAGAGAAAAATACCTAATCTTTCATACATGAAGATTTAGGGATGCGACGCTTATGTGAAGTGCGTTGAATCAGATAAGCTATGAGCTAAATCTGATAAATATTTATTTGTGGGGTATCCAAAAGAAAATGTTGGATACTATTTCTACAATTCTATCGAGATGAAGGTCATCATATCGAGACTTTTTATTCTTAGATAAGACAATGGGAGCAATGTAGATCTTGAAAAGGTTCAAGAAACCACAAATAAAATTGACCAATTAGATATTCCAATGGCTGAGCTTGCATCCGATGAAGCATGATTGAGAAAGTGGAAACCACCGCCCCCAAGGACACACCAGCTCAGCGTAAGTCGAGCGAGTCATTTATTTTCCTCCGAGATACGATCTCGTGGTTACTAGTAATCTATTACTAATCAAGGAAGATGAACCTACTACTTACCCAGAATCAAAGTCAAATGTTGACTACCAGAGATGGCAGGAAGCCATGGAATCCAAATGAACTCCATATACGAAAACAAGGTTTGGACCTTGCTTGACCCGCCTGATGGGGTAAAACCTATATGTTGTAAATTGATTTACATAAAAAGTCGACATGAATGGTAATGTTCATACTTACAAGGCAAGATTGGTTGGAAAGGGTTACAAGTAAAGACAAGAGATTGACTTTGATGAAACCTTCTCACTAGTAACCCTGTTTAAGTTAATTCAGATTCCGCTTGCGATAGTAGCATACCATAACTATGATATCTGGCAATTGGATGTCAAGATTGCATTCCTTAATGGGAATCTTAGCGGGGATGTGTACATGACACAACCTAAAGATTTTGAATCCATAGAACCAAACAAAGTATGCAAACTACAGAAATCTATATATAAATTAAAGCAAGCCTTTTCGAAGTTGGAATCTTCGTTTTGATAAGACAATCAAAATGTTTGATTTTATCAAGAATGAATAACTGAAGCAAAGTCTTCTAATTTTGTATGTGGATGACATAAAAAGATGAACTATATGTGTATAAAAAGGCTAGTGGGAGCAAAGTCGTGTTTCTAATTTTGTATGTGGATGACATACTTTAGGAAACGATGTCTCCGATGCTAAAAATCAAGAAATTGTGGTTATCCAAAATTTCTCCATGAAGGATATGGGAGAGGCAACATACATTCTCGGTATAAAGATCTATAGAGATAGATCTAAGAGAATGCTTTGCCTATCTCAAGATACGTACATAGATAAAACCTTGAGAAGATTTAGCATAGAAGAGTCTAAGAGAGGACTCTGTCCCATCGGGCATGAGATCTATCTTTCAAAAGAGATGTGTCCAAATACACAAATTGAAAGAGATCGCATGGATATAATTCTTTATCCATCAGCAATAAGATCTATCATGTATGCAATGCTATGTACTCGACTAGATGTTTCATATGTTTTGAGTGTCACAAATAGGTTCCAAGCGAACCTTGGCGAGAAACATTGTATTGCAGTCAAGAACATCCTTAAGTTCTTAAGAAGGACTAAAGACATGTTCTTGGTGTGTGTGAGAAATGAACATAGAGTTCAAGGTTATGTCGATGCTAGCTTTCAGTCTGATAAAGACGATAGCAAATCTCAATCTGGATATGTATTTACTCTAAATGGTGGTGCAGTCAGTTGAAAAGGTTCAAAATAAAAAACGACTTCTGATTCAACTACAGAAGCCGAATATATAGCTTCTTCAGAAGTAGCAAAAAAAACGATTTGGATCAAGAAGTTCATTACTGAACTTGGAATAGTTCCTAGCATTGTTGATCTACTAACTTGTATTGTGATAACAATAGAACCATCGCATAAGCGAAAGAACCCATGTCTCATCAATGATCTAGATATATATATTAAGGCAATGTCATCTCATTAAAGAGATAATTTTAAGAAATTATATAAAGATAGAACTGGTCCTAACATATGATAATGATGCAGATCCTTTGACAAAGTTGTTGTTCCAGCACAAGTGTGATGGTCATGCTAAGTTTGATGGTATTAAGATACCTGAGTGATTGGATCTAGTTTGTATGGAATATTTTGTGATATACTCTTTGTTAGACATTGAAGTATATGAACAAATTGATTAATTAAATACTTATCTACATTATAATGGCAGATCTGTTATTTAAATTTTATTATTTAAAATAATAGAGTCCGAAGAAAAGTTCATAGTAACTTGTTAATCACAAGGTGTTGTGATTGTGAGATACAAGTTATAAATAACTTATTTTTGAAATATCCCTAGTCATAGTAATAATGAGATAAGGATATCATTATTGTAGATAGACTAGCATGTGTTGCATTTCTTTTTAAAAAAAGTAGTTGATCTCACGAGCTAAGATGTAGAGGACATCCGAATGAACACGTGAATGCATTGTTATGAGAACATGACATTAGATGATCCACCTAGAGATTTCACATGGATAACTATCCAAGCGTCGATGGTAAATCTCTAATGTTGGGTTGTAGATTTGGTCCTTTGACTTGAGGACATCATAGAATCTTATGTGAGAACCACTATACTTTGGTGAAATGTTTGATGGGACTCAAGATTTGAGTCACCGGGAAGATGTCGTGACGGGTATAGTGAGAAATCATATGAAGGTTGTGAATGTCCAATATGAGGATTCGTCACTCTCTAAAAGTAGGAGATTATAACCTGTCTTTTACCTACTTAAATTGATATAAATTTCCTCGGCCGGGAGGAGTTATGAGATGAAAATATTTCAATCATAACTAGATTAGATCAACAAAGAGTTGAGGTGATTAATATAATTGGTTGAAATGACATTGAAGGTGATCTATATCTCTTAACAAATTGGGTTATATCGATGAATGAATTATATTTCTACCAGTAACCGTACATATATTAGTTCTGCATATACCACATGATATTTTCCTTTACATGGATTGCCTTGACACATTGCTAGATGTCAATCTTAGACAATGGCGTGAATTGATCGATCTCGATGAATCGATGAGAATATCATGCGTTTACCATCGTAAATGGGAACCTAATGGATCACACACATAAAGTGAGAATTGAGCATCTAGAATTGGACCTTGTCTAAGTGAGAGATTGTAAGAATTAATGTCCAATGTCCAAATAGTTGAGTCGGAGTTAATTACTTAATGGACCAAATTAAATAATTAGATTAATTAATTGGGCCCGTTTGTTGATGAGTTCTAGTTAGACTAGAACTAGGGCTAGAGTTAGCCCTACCTATATATACAAGGCCACAACAAATTAATCACAAGAGTTGTTTTCCATTACTTGCTAGCACAAGCAAAAGACAACCCAATTAATTTTCTCTCAAAAGGTTCCGCTTTCATCTGTTCTTGATCGTGGAAGTCCAAATCTGTTCTTGTTGTGTGGATCACCATTGGAGGCTGGATAATTGGACAGCTGTGGTATTGAAGATCGCACATCAAGCTAGTCAGAAGTCAAATTTCACGATATTCATCAAAGGTAAACTTCTATCACAAATTCTCTCTAACTACAAAGTTTATCCGGCTTAAAAGAATTGAAAATTTAATTTTCGTTGTGCATGTATACCTCAATTCTTTTTATCATACTCAGTTGCGTTGTTTGAGGCTTTGAAATCTAGGTGAAGTGCACAGTTGAGACTTTGCCCATCGGGACTGATCAGAAGAATCCCAGCTCCAGCTCCAGCTCCAGCTCCTGTGTTGTCCGAGGATTCATCAATATACAATTTTCACGTTGGTACCTCTTTGGGTTCGGTCACTTGTAATCTTTCTGGGATGTGGGCAAATTGACCACAAAATCTGCTAATGCCTGACCTTTTATCAATGGCCTGGGTTTATAGGAGATTTTGAATTAGCTGAGTTCCATAGACTATTTTATCAACCTTTTGGAGACATCTGGCTTTTCGAGAATCTATCTTAGTAGGAGATTCTTCAATATATCAATGCCACATGCCTAGGACGTAAGGTCGAGCTTCTTTGATGTGATAACTAGGGGTAGGGTGAGCTTCTCAATGTATGGATACCGTGTTTTAGCAACTTGTAGAGCTTTGCTCACATAGTACACCGGGAGCTCTAGTGGTCTTTCTTCACAGATCAGCACCGAGCTAACAACTCTTTTTGATATTGTAGGATAGACGAGCAATATGTCCCAGGCCTCGGTTTGGATAGCAGCAGGGCCTTTTTGATGAGGTCATTGAGCTCTTGGAAGGTGCTCTCACATTTTTTTTTCCATTGAAATTTTTTCCTTCATTGATGGTCTAGAAGAAAGGATGACATCTATCGGTTACCTTTGATATAAATCGGTTTAGGGCCGCCAATCTTCCAGTTATGCTTTGGACTTCTTTAGGTAAGGATAGAGAGCGCATGACCATGAGCTTCTTGATTTTCTCGTGGTTAGCCTCGATTCCATGTTGATATACCATGGATCCTAGGAATTTTTTAGAAACAACTTCAAAAGCATATTTCAAGGGATTGAGCTTTATCTTATACTTATGAAGGATCTTGAACATCTCATCTAAGTGTGCTATGTGGTCTTCAGCGATCCACAATTTTTACGAGCATGTCATCGACTAGACCTCCATGTTATTTCCAATTTGTTCTGCGAACATGCAGTTTACTAACCTTTAATAAGTGGTTCCGGTGTTCTTCAAACCGAATGACATCATCTTGTAACAATACAAGCCCCAATCCATTATGAATGAAGTATGATCCTCTTCTCCAGTGAATATGGAAATATGATATCTAGCCAGAATAGGCATCCATAAAGCTAAGTAGCGTATGACCGATGATGGCGTCAACCAGTTGATCTATGCAAGGTAGGAAAAAGCTGTCTTTAGGGCATGCCTGGTTTAGGTCAAAGAAGTCTATGCACACCCTCTATTTTTGGTTGCTCTTCTTTACAAAGACAGGGTCAGACACCATCTGAAGGTACAATGCCTCTTTGATAAACCCATTGTCCAATAATTTTTCCTCTTTTCTTTAATGCGTCATATCTTTCTATGCTTAGCAGCCTTCTCTTATGTATCTTAGGACGCATCTTAGGATCTACTTTCATGATGTGGCACGCCACTAATGGGCTTATCCCCACCATTTCAGAATGTTTCTAAGCAAAGACGTCTAGGTTTTCCGCAAAATTGTTTCAAATTTTCTTTAGTCCCTTCTCCAAGGTTTATCCCATCTGTAGTTCTTTGGAGGGATCAAATGGGTTTATAATAAATGTTTCTAGCTCTTATGCCGATGAAGCCTACGAGTCTGAACGTGTAATCTGAGGGTCAAGGCCCTCGTCGAAGACCATGTCCTCTTCACCTTTCTCTTTTTCAATCTCCATCACATCTTATATCCTAAAGGAGTCGTCTTCTCGTGTGTTTTTACTTTATGGAGTGCATTCATGTAATATGTTGTAGATTCCATCTAGTTTCCTCCAATCATAGAAACTCAACCAGGTGTTGGAAATTTCATTGCTAAGTAGAGAATTGAGGTCACTACTTGCAAGTCTTTGAGAGCTGGTCTGCCCTTGACCCCGTGATAAGCCGAACGGGTGTTGACCACAAAGAATTCTATAAATTTCTTCACGTGACATGGGACTCTCTCAAAATTAATAGCGAGGATAATTTTCTCCGCGTGATTAGGCTGTCACCATTGAATCCAAATAGTAGCTCTGGAATCGATGTTAGTTCATGACCCACTTCTATTTGGTCAAAAGTACTTACGAACAAAAATTTATTGTACTGCTTTGTCGACCAACATCCTGCCAAGTCCATTTCTTACAACAATGGTACTACTAGAGCATCGTAGTGGGACTAATAGACACTAGCATCATCCTCTTCCATAAATGTAATTGGTGTGGACTTGGGTCTGTGTCCATGGACCTATCAACTCTCTACTAGACTTTTCCTTTCTATTTTCGCATAATTTTTCCAGGCATTCACAGTGTGTCCCCCGGCGTAAGGCCCTCCGATTATAATATTGATCTCACGAATAGAAAGGGCCTTTGCAAGTCGATCTTGCCTAGGTAGATCCATGTTCATGTCGTTCTTTCTATCATCATGGCGATGATGGTCTTCGACCGCAGTTGGGATGTCCTCGCCTCTTAAGCCATCCGATGTCCTTCTCTCTTCTATTGGCTTTTCTTATCAATCACTTCCTGCAATTCCAGGCTATCTTTTGTATTATGATCCTGAATTTGGTAAATACAGAAGAACTTCAGAGCATGAGCTAAGGACGAAAAATGGCCGCAGGTGGCCCAGGTAGATGTCCTAGATTGAGTTCGGTCTGATTAGACCTCATGTAACAATTGTTTCGAGGCTCAGGAGAGCGTCGTCCTTCGCGTGGTAGCATTATCCTTTCTCTCTTTCAACTTTTTCTCTATTTTCAGTGGTTTCTTTAAAGTGAATTTCTCGTTGAATGATGTCTACCAACTGGGTATATGACTTTGGTTCTCAGTTCTGAACGTCTCTTTAGAAGGAGGTTCAAATGTGGAGCCCAGTTATCATTGCATCTAGTACTTTGTCATCGGTGACATTCTCAAATTTGTTAATGACCTTGCTGAACCTCTAGATTTATCTCTTCATGGACTCACCCTCCTTTTGCCCAATGTCATAGAGTTGGGCCACATCGACTCTGGTCATTCAGTTGTCGATAAAGGCGTTGATAAACTTCTACTTCGACTGTGGGCAACTCTGATACTCTTGGACTTCAACTTGTTGTACCACCTCTTCGCATCGGAGACGAGGGTGGTATGAAAGTTTCTACATTCAACCACCAGGATATAACCCTACAACCTTGTCTTGTATACATTGAAGTGGTCTATTGGATTGCCTCATCCATTGTACTTTTCCATATGAGGCATTTTGAAACCAATGGACAGTTCTTTAACCTTTAGTTCTTTGGAGAATGGCAGGTTCTCGTCACCTTCTTCTAGATTGCATGAATGTACTAAATTTTCATCCTCAAATTTCATATCCACAACCTTAAAATCTTTCTTCCTCTTTGGACGAGTTTTCTCTTCTGACGTTGTCTTCTTTTTCGACGACAACTCACATTCTAGAGATTTAGAATGCTTATATGTTCTTGCTCTGACGGGTGGGATTTAATCCCTCTTGGTAATTTTCAATAGCCATGTTCATCCAGTAGAAAATGCATTTTACCACGAGTTTGCTGGTCATGTAATGTATTTTTTTTCCATACACAATGATAATCTGTTGACCTCAAAATATGCAGTGTCCACATGTCAACCGATCTCCAATCAATCTTCTGATAACCTGTATGTTAGTTGCACACTTAGACAATCGTTAGGCACTAAGATCACTAGAAAAAATGGGGCGACGATTGTTGCTACTCTGACAATCAAGTCAACTGTTGGTATAAAATATATGTGAGAATATGGGTGTGGAAGAGACAAGAATGTAGAGATTTGAACAGAGTTTAATATAGAGAATCATGAGTTCTTGGAATGAATAAAGATCTGGTATTTATAGAGGGATAGTTCTAATTGATTTAAGGAAGCAGTCCATTAGAAATCTGGTGGGATCATTTTTCCTTAAAAGATAAGGCCATCTCACCGTGATCTTCTAAGATTCTCTCATAATCTTTATCAATCTCCTGGATTGTGCTGCTGATTTTTAGGAAATTGACATGGAATTTTCTTGTGAGCATAGTTTTCTTAATCAAACATAATCATTTCTCCAATTATCTCTCATCCATATTGGATTGCATTGAGGGATATCATTTAGACACGAGATACTAGAGAGAAACCTAGGTTTGTTAGGAAAGGCGAAGTCCTTCCTAGACTTCGTTTGGTTAGATACTATATTACGAGGGTCTTTTATTGCAATTTGGAATTTCGTCTGTCACATGTAAGGTCGAGGCGAGGACCTAGGGGGCCTCACTGGGGCTCCTTGCTAATGTAGTAGCCTTATCGAATTTGGGTGGTAACAACTATTGTTGACGTCAGATTCTGCACTAACCATGTGTCAATAGATCTCCAGTCAATCCTCTGCCAGCGTGTATGTTACTTGCACACTAAGACAACCGTTAGGTACCAAGATCACCGATGAAGCGCCCGGGGTCGGCCATAAATGTCGAGGCTCTTCACGGGATTCGCCATACTTAATTTGAGAGTCCCAATGTGTTTCCGGACCTTAAATGCATTCACGAGGCCCTCGCTAGGTTACATGAGGCTTTTACGAATCCAAAAGGCTCTCCCTGGACTTGTGAGACTTTTACAGATTCAAGAGACTCTCACTGGACTTATGAGGCCTTCGCGAGGCCTAACTTGGCCTTTATGGGACTTTTATAGGGCATTCACTTACATGGAAGCCTTATCAAAATTTGGTGGTAACAACTATTATTAGATAATTTAATTGTGAATATAAATTCGCAGTTTTACGTTTGACAATGATAAGCCTAATAATATAGTAATAAAAAGATTAATGCAACAATTAAATCTAGATTTTGGTGATATTTTATTTCATGTTCATTGTGTATGTCATATTTTTAATTTAATTACCTAAGATGGTTTAAAATTTATAAACCAACAGTTAAAAAAAATAAGTATTTCATAAATTATATTATTCTCTCGCCAGCTCGAAAATAAGTATTTAATGAATTATGTGTGAAAAAATCCGTTCCTTCTAAATGTTTATGTACAGACGTAGGTTATAGATGAAACTCTACTTATTTAATACTTAAATCATGCGAATGTTACGAACAATGTATAACTTTCTATTATAACGGCCAACACTCTTACGGTCCGGAATATGATTTGCAAATATATGATTGAGAAATCTTATCCCATGTGAGAAAATTTTTAAATTTTTTTTTATGCTATAAACAAATGTGCTGACGTATATTATCCTACAAGTCCATTAGTTCTAAATCATTTTAATTATATTCTCAATAATTTTATTAGGTATAAAAATTTTCTATTTTTTTCTGATATTGTAATAGCAATGGAGATTAAGTTTAGAAAATATTAGAAGAAATTTCTTATATTGTTCTCATCAGCGTCATGACCCTAGATTAAATTTAAAAGTTACAAAACATATTTTTGTGTCGGTAATTTCTAATAAATCAAATTACGAGAATCTAATAACGTATGGTAATATAGAAAAAAAACTTTATGTGAAATGTATGAATTTTATGTGGAAAAGACCAATAGGAACGTAAGATGACCCCATATACCATGCCTTCTTCTTTATCAAATGACGATAACGATTTATGGAGTTTCTTTAGTTCAGTTAGGAGAACTCAACAAGCTAATTCTTCTTCTTTCCTTTCTCGTGCTACAAATGTAGGAACATGTAGTAGAGACGTACATTTAGAGTTGGCTAGATATGTTTCTCACGACATACTTAGTATGTTAGATGAAGAAAAAAATTGATATACTTGGGTGGTGGAGACAAAACAAGTATCAATACCCAACTGTTTCTATTATAGCACACGATCTAATAACATTTCCAATATCAACTATAGCATCAGAATCTAATTTTAGTACAGATGGCAGGGTTTTGACATATTTGAGGTCAAGACTTAAACCATACATATTAGAGAGTTTAATATCTGAAAGATTGGGAGGATGCAGAAATTGATTCAAGATAAAGTAGACATCATATTAACCGAAGAACTTGAAGAGCTGATTTCATAAATTGTAAGTATTGTTTGCATAAATTTATTTATTTATTCTAATGTTTAAGTTTTATCAAAAATTGTACACACAACAACTAGTTTGTGTACAAATTATAACTTCGCCTACACAAAAAGTAGTTGGTCCTAAACCCGGAAAAAAAAAGAAGGTTTTTAAATATCAAATTTATCATACCTTATTTCATTTTGATTTTTTAAAGTCCCAAAAAGTTGCTGCATTTTAAATAAAATAAAAATATATTTTTAACAAGCCAAGCTCATGGGTTGGACTGGGCTCGCCTCTTAGAGGCGAGTCGAGCCTAGGCTTGGCTCGTCTTTGTAAAGGCTGAGCTCGGCCATTCTCTTGGACCGAACTGGTCCGACTCAGCCTATTGTCATTCTTAAACATACCTCATGTATTTACACAATGGACATGCATGGTTGAATAATTGTATATCTTTATCAGAACTCCATCCAAGTTAATGTCTGTGGACACACGAGATGAAAAAGATAGTGTTAAATAGTGAATCAATATGAAGAATAGGGATAACTCAAAGGTGAAATAAAGAATGGTTATTGAAATTATTCACGTAGACTTATGTTTGTGAATTTGTAATGGAAATTCATAAAGCACCAGTTTAACAACTATCCAACGAGATATTGTGTATAGTTAAAAGAAATGTTATTATGTGGATCATAGTCAAGCAAGTTAGAACACTTCTTATTGAAAAGATGACTTTTACTTTCAATCGTAGTCAATATATTTACCAAGTTAGTTAACCGACTGTGCATAACAAACTGCAGTATGTTAATAGACTTAACAAAAAATACCATATACTATTAATAGACTGTGGTGAGTTAAGCACAATTTGTTATAGACTATGTGTTACAAACCACAATCTATTAAACTAAGTGTGCATGACAAACTTTAAGACTTTAGTTGTAACTAATCAATTATTAATGAACCCCTTATTCACACAAACTCATCAACATTACAAGGAAGTGAATTCAAACGTAATACAACAAATCCATAACGAACATAAGTTACAAAAAATGATAATACAATTCTCATTATTTTCTTAAATGTGCATATATTATCAATCATCCAATCTTTTGTCACACTATGGTATTTGATTTGTAGATTTTAGTTGGTTGTGCCTAATTGCACCGTACCTACTATATTTATATCTCTTAGAAAACTCTCTAGTTGATGGTATCCTTGTTGTTTGTTTACGTCCAAATCATCGTTCGATTACAAACAACAACACATTGAAAGACTTAATATGTTCAGGAACTTCCCAAACAACTTCATTCGGCACAAGAAAAATAGTTTCATCATATGCTACTCTCTAATAATCAACAGTGTAATACAGAGAGCACAAAAGGTAAACTGAATACTCACGCTCATTTGCCACTGTGATTTCATGCTTGCATGATAAATATTCTAATTAAAATCGCCTACATCTACAAGTTTGTTCATCCAAGTTAATTGCATAAGTCATAGATCCACTGCTCACGGCATAGCGAACTTGATGGATGGGATTCACAACAAACTTCTCGGCCTTATCATGATTCTTGTGAAATTTCTCTTCCGTTGTTGTGGTTACACGTCTCTGACAAAATAATGTCTACAACTTTTTTTCTAATACTATCAACCAATGCAAGTATTAGAAACTTCCAATCTTTCTTAAATAATGAATGCAGTGATTCTGCATTGTTTGATGTCACGATGTTGTAACTGTTCCCTTGAAAATGTGACCTAGCCCAACTTTGAATATTTTCCTTGTCTAAATAATCTCCAACGTCCTTATCTATACTATTAATTTGTCTCATATATTCCCAAACTCTTCTTAGTATATGCCTCTGCCGCTGTATTCAACAATGACAAAATCTCAATTTTTCGAGCATTGGTCCTTATGTTGCCTTTTATATGATAGATCAATGGTCATGATGCGCATTAGGATAAAAATTTCGAACTCCATTGATAATACTTTGATGTCGAGCAGATATCAAAACAAGATCTTCATTATCACCCGTTACTTCTTTCAACTTTGTAAAAAACCAATTCTATGACGCATCATTCTCATAATCAACTATGTCTCAAGCAAATGGATAGATTTAAATATTTGCATCTTGATAAGTAGCAACAATCAACGTACCTTTATTTTTTTTCAGAAATAATCCATTTACAATAATCACAGGCTGCATTGAAGAGTGAAATCCACGAATAGAAGGTTTGAGTTATAAAAAAATACTTGAAGCAATTGTCAGAGTTAATATTGCGCCCTGATTAGTTTTAACCAAGTTATAGCCATATGAGGCCAATTTAGCATAAATATCCTCAGGTGAACACTTTAGATCTTTTAAAGCACATTTTCTAGACTTCTGCGCCTTCTGATAACTCATATCCACTTTGAAGTCCCGATAGATGTCATTAGTGACATTTGCTGGTCTATATACAGTGCTGTGATTTTGAAACTTTGGCATAATATGTCTTCTAACAAGTCACGATCTTGCCTGTCTATGATCATAGAGTCGAATACTGAAAGAGCAAGTATGTTCACATGTATATTTGCAAACTTGAAAATAATCACATTGTTTGAACTTTATTGCTTGCAAATGGCAGTTGCAATTATCATCTATGCAAACAATTGTGTAGGTCTCCTAATTTGATTTCTTTACTTTGAATTCAAAGTTGTACTTCAATGCAACAACGTGGACAACCATCTTAAGATCTTTTTTTATGGTAAAAATTTGGTCGTCTTGCAAATCTTCATCCTGAAGAATCACATGACGTACGAGTTGAAGCGACAAGTTGCTCTCTTGTAAATCAATTTTCTTCTTTGTTTTCTCGAATAATCTTGGGTCCATGGGAATATCTATATTGTTGTCTTGAACTATCTCCAATTCATCTTAGTAATCGTTCACATTTCGGCCAACTTCATTGTCATCATTTGTTTGCAATTTGCCATGAAGATTACTATCTTTCCTTTGCATCTCACAATCTACTCCATCGAATTGATCATTAACTACTCCGTGTGTATGCTCGATTGGACCTTTGCTCATGGGGGTTACACAAATGGGACAATAATGACCTTGCTTATTGATATATACAAATCAATACACTTGCTTGTCTGAATTAATCTTGTTTGGGACTGAAAATGGAGAAGAAATCCCAACTCCATTTCATGTAAAGATGAATAAACCTCGCAGAAATCTAGTACCTTCTATTATAGGTCTTTATGTGAAATAGATAATCATTCTACAACTTTTGCATCACTCCCGCTTTGTTTCCATGTTCATTTGCCTTCAACTTCCTTAACAAACCCACCAAAATAAAAAAAAGCAATTTATATAGTCAAATCCATATTTGCAATTTAATAAAAAATTGTAAAATATTAACTAAACGATCTCATTATTTTATAGACCAAAAAGGGGACATATGTCAGTTTAACAAGACATGAGTTTGTTAAAAGATAGCAATCTATAAAGAGACACAGGGTATGTTAACAGACATATGGGTTTGTTAACCGACCCCTTTGTGTGTTTATGCACAGGGATAAGTTAACAAACTGGTTATTTTAATTGCAACATAATAATACTAGTTTGGCTTACGGGATTATGCTTTTCAACATTATTTGAGTCTAAAAATTAGTTAAACACACACTAAAATGAACAAAAAGTGCAATGAACATGTACAAAATAAAGCAAAACAAAATCATAAAACATAAAAGTGAGAAGAATATTTTACCAAAAGCCCATGTTTTTCCAAACTTCAATTATAATTTAAGGGCTTTTCAATCTTTGAAATATATATTTCAATGATCAAATATATTTTGTATCAACACATTTTATAAGATCTACAACTTGCTATCCACTTATTATTTTCACATTTCATAAGATTTACAACTTATAAGTACTTAAAAAATAATTTCAATACTATCAAATATACAATACATAATGTATAAAGAATTAGGATTGTTGACTTTCAATTATTTCTTATACTTTGATTTAATCTACAAATAAAAAAGAACAATCAAACAAAGAAGAAGAAAAATGGAAAGAAAAGAACATTGTTTTTTCAAATTTTCAACACGAAAGAAAAGAAGAAGAAAGTTGTTTATGGTGTAAATGACCTTTTAATAAGGCTATTAGAGTCGTTTTGTGTTAAAGATATTTAAACTAATGTTTGGTAATGTTGAAATTATTTTTTAAGTGCTAAAATTATAAGTTTTTGGTGATTGTGTGAATAAAAAGTAGATTGTAAGTTGTGAGTCTTAGAAATGTGTGGATAAAAAATATATATAATCAGTTTGACCAACTAAAATTATAATTTAAGAATCTCAAAAATGTGCTAAGCCATTTTCATAATATAAAAAAAATAATTTAAATCTTTTAAAATTAAAGAGAGCTCAGCAAGACTTTTTGGAGTAAGTTAGGTCTCGAATTATTGAGATCATTTTCACATGCCTTAAACTCGATTTTTTAAAAAAAAAAAAACTACTCTCCATCAGACGCTACTCGTGGAATATAAACCACACACCATACCCCACGCCCACGCCCATCCCCACTCCCACACCACTCCAAGTCCCAACCCAACCCCAACCCCTAGGGTCCTCTGCAAATAGTTCCAAAATTTTAAGGTACAATCTGGGATTTTGATTTAGTGGCTTCAGTGAGTTTTTATAAATTCTCTTGTAAATTCTTCTTTTATTCTGTGATATATATAGGGTTATTGGTTTTAAGGTTTCAAAAATGGTTTCTGAAGCTGCTGATTCGGACAGTGATCATGTAAACGTGGGTACCAGGTTAGTTTTTTTGTCTGTTGAGACTTTTTCTTTTTCTTTTTTGGCTTGCTGTTTAATTGAGCTCAATACCAGAAGATTTCATTTGCGAGGATTTTGCTTTTATTATACAAATTGGGGAGACAGCAGTATGTGATGTCCCGAATTACTTGAAGTGATGCAAATTGGAAAGGATTAATAGGTTTTATCTTATGCAATTGGATATAGGGTGGTTATAATTTATTATATCTTTGTGGTTCATAGTTGGGGCGGGCAAAAGTGGTGAGTTCAAGTCTCCTACTCTTGCCATGAAAAATGAATTGCACGTGAGTTGGCGTGTCTGAAGATATAATTTATATAAAATAAGTTCGTTTCCTTGTCTACTAGATCAAGCTTTTAGATGAGGTGTTTAGACAATTTTAGAGTTTTCGATTAATGAGTTTGTATTTAGTCAGATGTGGAACCTCCCTCAAATTCTCTAATTTAAGAGCAGTGTAAAGAAAGACTAAAGACAGAGCATGACATTATGGTATACATTAGATAACTTAGGTTTTATTACTGGAAATGGATGGCTAACATTACTTAAACCCTGTCTCTGATTTATTGATATGGAGTTTGAAAGCTGCACTCATGCTGCAGGTTGCATCCCAATAAAAAGAACCCTGGAAAGGTTCCAAAGAAAATTCATAAAGCCGAGAGGGAGAAGCTGAAACGAGACCACCTGAATGTACTATTCTCGGAGCTAGGCAAAGCTCTTGGTAATAATCTTTCAACCCAGTCGAGTCTTTGTTACGCTGTGCTATTGCTTTTAAACGAGCATGTTTGCCTAAGCTTAGAAAAAAGTAGAGTTACTTAAAAATAACCTTTTTGTCTTCAAACATGTTTGGATAATTTACTTTTTTGTTACTTTTAAGGAAAAAACTGTAACTTTCTTGTGAAAGTAAGTTGTACTTACCGTTAAATATAACTTACTTATATTCAACTTTGAAGATATTATTTATTTTAAAATTTACTCGTTTTCTTGATGAGTTAACTTTTTAAGCATAGCCAAATGTGCTCAATTATGATGAGTTAATTTGTGGAAGTACAAGTTGATAACATATCACAAATCTTTTGTACAGAACCAGAATATCCAAACAATGGAAAGGCCTGTTTACTAAAAGATACCATTCGGCTACTGGGTGAATTGCTTACACAGGTCGACAGTCTTAAAAGGAGGATCACACTACTCTTTTGTCTGAATCTAATTATGTAAGCTCCCTAAAATGTACTTTTGTCATGTAATTTGAGTATGTTTCTTAGAACTGCAAATCATGTCGAGTGTTCTGTTACCACCTGGCTTCCTAAATTCTGTCCAAGTTTTTTGTACTTCATCGTGGCTGCTGATGACTTAACTTGTCTTCATCTGGATAGCATTTCTGGTTTTTGGATTCCGAAAACTTGTGAAGGGTTGGTTATGTATCCAGATATAATCTTCTGAAGACTCCCATATTTCTGGAAAAAAGATGCTTGGATGTTTTGAAAATATCCGGATCAGAGTTTTGGGCAAGATCTGAAATCACCATTCTTAGGTAGCCCATTTAATAGATTGATCATGTCAATCAAACACACTTGCATCGTTTTATGGCTCAAAAACCAATGTCCAAAGAAAGTACAGATCACATTTGCCCTCCCACTCTAGAAAACATGAACTCAAC
Organism: Forsythia suspensa; assembly: GCA_023638005.1. Classification (NCBI taxonomy): domain Eukaryota; kingdom Viridiplantae; phylum Streptophyta; class Magnoliopsida; order Lamiales; family Oleaceae; genus Forsythia; species Forsythia suspensa. Next base: position 43,940,727 of record CM042673.1, on the reverse strand, counting down.
ATCCAAATACAATGCCGGGATCTATGTTTTCAGCACACTATCTTTGACACTTTAAAACTAATAAACGTGTTGTAAAGAACGGCTGATATGATTAATTCTCAGTAGTTCTCTGTTGGACTTTGTGGAGTATCATATTGTATACTTATCCAATCGAATGCCGATCGATCGTTAGGTGTATTTTGGTTCAGGGGGAATTCTATGCATGTATGAATCGCCTTAATATACCTACATGGTTTAAGGATTATTTAGGAGGTTATATTCTCTTAGATACAAATCGAGGGACATGAGATCGCAGTTGTAAATTTTTTTCTTATTCATAGTAAAAAACTGTAGCTGATAATGGACACAACATTTTAAAGAGAACAATAAATTTGTGTATTTGCTCATGTGCGTTATTTATTTTGTTCTGCTTAATTTTGCTCTCAGAATTGGGATTAGGGCTTAAATAGTAACACTGTTATTTTGTTGGCATTTTCAAGCTTGAAATCTTTCATGGTGCAGTCATGCATAATTGTTTCTTCTGTATGCTTGTAATTGATGGATAGGTTACAACTGAGAAGAACGAGCTCGAAGAGGAAAATTCTGCCCTTGAAGCACAGATTAAGAGGCTGCAGTGTGAAATAGAGGAAAAGGTTCATTTGCAGGATGCAAGTATTTCTCGACCGGAGAACAACACTATGGTACAAATGCCAGAAGATCATCCCACATTCCCTCTAGCTGGTCTAGCGTCACAGTCTAAGTCTATTGTGGGTTCTGTATACGTCATGCCATTACATTGTGACTCCCAACTGCACGCCAGGTCCCATGCTGAGGTGAATCTACCTACACCACCATCAAATGTGAGCAAACCATGCCCTCGTTATCCGTCGTCTTCGGATTCTTGGCCATCTCATATTCTCACCAACCAGACAAATGTTACTGAATAGATCTGATATAGTAGATGTAGGCTAGCTATGGTTCAGGAAACTCAGGCTTTCGTAATGTAGATCCACAGTATGTTATTGAAATTTCTTCAATTTAAATCTTGAGATTTAAATGCAATTTTATGTTGTAAATAATGATTCATTCACTTGTATTCTTTACTTCGATCGTATTCTTTGAAGTCCTTCGATTTTTCTCATGCTTATACTCTCTCTTTTACTTGAAAAAAATTGAACAAGACAATCGACTCCCGATATACAAATGTAAATGCATGTTTTTTTTTTTTTTCTTTATTTTAAGTGGCTCAACTCACCTTGGGTCGAGGCTAGTCTATTTTTAGTTGAATTGTAACTCAAACTTGACTAAGATCAAGTGATCGTTTTTTTCACGTCGTGTATATAACAGTGTGTGAAGCTACACAGATGATAGTTAACGCTTGTTTGATAATTTTTTTTAAAAAAAAAATTATAAACAGTAAATTTTATATTCGTGTTGTATAAAAGTGAATAAAAGTTGTGAGGCATAAAATGTGTGGATAAAAATGATATTTGATCAACTTATAAGCACTTTCAAACAGCTAAGTTTTATCAAAAATAATATTCAATTTAAATTTACAAGTTTTATTTATTTATTAATTATCAGTAAATATTTCGTGCATAGCCAAACATGCCCTATAGTTTTTAGGGTTTGGGTATATAGAAGGGATTGTCTTATTTTGCGGTTGGAGCTCTAGCGGACGCCGGACGCCGACGCCGATCTTAGCCATGGTTCACGTCAGTTTCTACCGCAACTGTAAGCCTCTCTCTCTCTCTCTCTCTCTCTCTCTCTCTCTCTCCTGTGTCTGTGTTGTAATTATGTGTATATATACGTTTTTCATCCTGTTTGTATGTTGATTACAACCAATTCACATATTCACAGACCAAAAAGTATTGGATTCTCTTTCGGATAGGCCTAAAAGAAGAAAGAAGGCTGGAATGCTATATATTGTTGAATTCATCCGACAACGAGCGTATAAATGCGGAACAAATAATTCTAGGAGAGATTATTAACACAAGAAATGGGCAACTGAGATGGATGCTTAATTTTCTTTTGAACTCTAATAATGCGTTCTTCATTTTTGAGATGTGAATCAACTCAATCCATAATGAATTTTGACTCGACTGTCTAATGCCTTTCTGCATTGTTTTAATTTTACACCCGAGAAATCATTCTATTATATATTTTGCTATATAGTTGATTAGAGATCTATGGGAAGTACTTACGATTTTCTTTGCTAAAATCTGATCGAATTAAAAAGATTCACTCATTTTATATTATTTTATTTGCCACAGATTTTTTTCTTCAAGATCTTGTAAATGGTTCAGTTTCTTTATTGGCTTTTATTGGTCTCAATTTCCTATATAATATATTTTTTTACTTTACTGAGGTACTTGCAAACAATGTTTAAAAGGTGCTATCAGGTATTGAGGGATTTTTCCTTCATGAATCGACGCCTTTTTACTTAACTGTACGAGGTACTTGCAAGTTACAAATAATGTTTAAAAAGATGCTATCAGGTATTGAGAGATTTTTCCTTCGTGAGTCGAGGTGTAAGCCTCATCGCTAACAAAAAAAAAATGTTAAAAAATTATTAAAATGCAAAATAAGTGCATAATGATTCATAAACAATCTACAAAGTTCATAATAAAATATTTAACGTGTGCAAACAAACAAAAGAATAATCTATAAAGTAACAAAAAAGAAACTATGTGTAGGCCTCTCTCTCTCTCTCTCTCTCTCTGTGTGAGTGTAAATCTGTGATTATGTGTATATGCGTTGTCCATCCTGTTTGTATGTTTGATTACAACCAGTTCACATATTCACATAGCAAAAAGTACTGTGAATAGAACGAGCAGAGGGATTATTAAGACAAGAGATGGGCAACTGAAATGGATGCTTAATTCTCTTTTGAACTCTAATAATGTGATCTTCATTTTTGAGATGTGAATCAACTCAATCCAGAATGAATTTTGACTCGACTATGTCTAATGCCTTTCTGCATTGTTTTATTTTTACACCCGAGAAATCATTCTATTATATATTCTGTTTTCTTGTCTTATTTGCTATTTAGTTTATTAGAAATTTATGGGAAGTACTTGCGATTTTCTTTGCTAAAATCTGATGGGAATAAAACAATGTACTCGTTTTTGTAATTTTATTTGCCACATATTTTGTTCAAGATGTTTTGAACTTTTAATTTCTACAATCATAAAGGCTATTTTTTTTTTAAAAAAATAATAGGAAATTTCAAAGCCAGCCAGATTCTTAATATTTTTTGTAGTTATTTTCTTTATTGGCTTTTACTTGCCTTAATTTGATTTTCTGTGCGATAATTTAGTTCTTACTTTAATGTATATAGTATCTAATATTATATTCTGCTTTTTCACAATGTTGTCTTGTTATAGATGGGAAGACTTTCAAAAAGCCTCGCCGTCCTTATGAGAAGGAGCGTTTGGATGCTGAGTTGAAGCTTGTTGGAGAGTACGGGCTCCGGTGCAAGAGGGAGCTTTGGAGGGTGCAATACGCATTGAGCCGCATCCGTAATGCTGCAAGAATGCTTCTCACTCTCGATGAGAAAGATCCTCGTCGTATTTTTGAGGGTGAAGCCCTTCTCCGGAGAATGAATAGGCATGGGCTTTTGGACGAGAGCCAGAACAAGCTCGATTATGTCTTAGCCCTCACCGTGGAGAACTTCCTTGAACGCCGCCTTCAAACTCTCGTGTTCAAGGCTGGTATGGCTAAGTCTATTCACCACGCTCGTGTGCTCATCAGGCAGAGGCATATCAGGTGCATATTTTGTTTTCATTCTCTATTATCGTTTTTAATGTTTTGCACTTATTTGTTTAACCAAAGGTTACATCAAACAAGTCATCTCTTGCATGCTTCGGATTTCAGCAACAACTTTTCAAAAGATTAAATAGTTGTTTTCCCCCTCAAATGTCCGGATATTAGGTTTCTGCATGCTTCGTATTTTTACATTTACAATTATCTTTTCTTTTTTTTTTTTTCGTTTCTCTTCTTTCTTTTTCCCTCTTTTGGTGAATTATTCACATAATAATTCAATGATGACTTGTTTATCCGACCAAAATACTCTTCATGTTAATATATCCTTTCATGCCGATGTCAATAATGGTATACGGAAAAATTAAATATAGATTATTCAGTTGGCTGACTGCTAGTAGTATCCGGATAAATTAAATAAGTTTGATTTCTCTATCCGAGAGCCCCTAAATCTCGATTGTTGATTCCTTCAACTCAGAGTTTGAATTTTGATGGGGATGGTGTGCATACCATTTTTATGTTCTTTTTGCTACATGTGGATAATATATATATGATGGGCTGGTAAACTTTTCCGTCAGGGTTGGGAGGCAGGTGGTCAACGTGCCATCTTTCATGGTGAGAGTCGACTCGCAAAAACATATTGACTTCTCCCTTACTAGTCCTTTTGGTGGTGGTCGTCCTGGAAGAGTCAAACGGAAGAACCAGAAAGCCGCTGCAAAGAAATCCACTGGTGGTGGTGATGAAGATGAGGACGAGGATTAAGTATTAAGCATTAAATGTTACGGTGTTTAACTCCATTGCTATGGAGCACCGTCCTATTTATTGAACTACAACACCAATTTTATGTTAGCAAATAGTGGAGCAAGTTTTGTACGTCTGATTTTAGGACAAATCTCAGTTTTTTTTTTTTTTTTTTAAATCTACGTGTTGGCAAAGATCAATTTATCTCTGTTTAAGTTGCAATATCTGCTGACAATGTGCGATTGATCTTTTTACTTTGGTTCTGTTAACTTGTCATCATTCAACCATTGCTAGAGACACTGATCAACTTGTTCTATTGATAAATAATGTGATGTGTCGTGCAGATTCTACTAGGGAGAATTGAAGTACCTATATCCAAAAAGGAGGAAAGGTGGTACTATAATGGTCTGAATTTTCTTAATTTGGAGGGTCACTAAAATAATTTTAAAATATATTTAACGATTCCAAATAGTATTTTACGTGCTCTTGAATAGTTTTAAAAATATAATTTTCAAAGAAAATAACAAGCGCACAAGAGAAAAAGGATTTTTTCTAAAAATTTTCATTGTTTTGCCTATAACAATATAGGTGTTGCTACAATTTATTTGACTATTCAAATGAATTTTAAAAATTTCATAACTTGAACTGTAGATATTTGGGACTACAGACTACAACATGTTAAAATTTCAAATTTTATCTACTTCGTTTGGTAGGTGATAATATTAGTTGAATTTGCTTGTAAAATTATCCTAGGTGCCTTAAGGTAGCTTACTAAAATATTCATAATAAATTCATAAGATGAAATTTTTGAGTGATTCTAATTGATGTTATTAGACCACATATAGGGCTTTCCATAGCCACTAATTTCAATCAAAAACTCCAATAGTAAGAAAAATTATAATTTTTCAAAGTAAGGACAGTAAGTTGAAAAATTCAGAAATTGGAATTAGGCATTTCAAACTTCAAATTTTTAACACCAAAGGAACCAACATCTCATTTTTCATAAATATTACAAAATTAAATACTGGATCAAATATTTAAAAATATCGTATTTACATCATAATTGACTCGTCCATCTCAACGTCAAAACTTAAACTAAATATGGAGATTCTATGTCATACTTGCTAGCCTACGTCATCGCATCAATGTCAAACAATTCAATATGAAAATTTATTTATTTTGGGGTGAGTATTTCATAAGAAACACTCAGTAGCCATACGTACTAACATGTGGAAAAAATTATACATAAACATAAATGTTCATGCTATCATTTTTAAACGTACATAAGAACACATAAATTGGTAGTTGGTACTATATAAAATCACCTTCAATCACTATCATATTAAAGTGATTACCTTCAATAATTAACATATTAAAGTGATTGCCTTCAATCACTATTGTAATGTTCCTTCATAATTAAATATTCATGGCATTTACATAACATAATAATTTTTCCGAATGTCATTTAAAAGCATAGCAAAAGTAGTAAGTAAAACTACCTCTTAAAATAGTTTTCGACTGAAGTTGTGATGGAGAATGAATTGTCACTGCACCTTCCAAAATCAAACCCGGTAGCTTACCTTTAATTTACGAAAAATTGTGCACAAAGTGTGTGATTTATGAAAAGATTGGAGTGGAACAAGAGATGAACCTGGAACCGAATTTGGGGCAGAAATAAGGTGGTCTTCAAGGCACTTTTGTGGTCTAACTTTGAAGGAGGAAAAGTGGTGAATTTCTAGAAATGGAAAGAGGAGAAAAAGGCAGCTTTTTGGGAGAGACCTTAGAGACCTAACTCTAGGATAGAGTATGTGATCTTTGCTGTAAAATATTTTGAAGAAGAGCAAAACTGCTGGTAGAAATCTGAGAGACAAAAGGGGACTAATTTTCTCTTGATGAACACTGAAATTCTAAGCCTACTTGGGGTATCTTTGGAGGTTGAAATGAGGAAAATTAAGGGAACTTTTGGGTGGCTTGAAGTGAAGGAAAAAAGGGTGCTGGCTTGTCGAAATTGAGAACTGAAATTGGAGTAGTTTTTCTAGTCTCCTACTGTAATATTTTTTGTAGCTGAAATGAAGGAGAGTTGGGGGGGTTTAAGATGGACGAATTCTGGGACAAATGGGGGAGAAATCAATTAACATGAGGGCTGAAATGTGGGGAATAAATGGGTAAGAAAGTGGGGCTAAATGGATAATCATAGAGTAGAGGAGGTGACGGTTTCTTCACTGTTGTTGGGTGACTTTTCAGCCTACTTTGGGGAGTTCTTTTTGGAGAGTTTTTGGCGGCTGAGGGGAGGAAACTTGGACTTTTTATGGAGAAAATTGGCAGGTGGTTCAACTGAAATAAATGGTGGAAGTTGTGGGAGAAATGGGCTGAAGTGGAAGAGATCATGGGTAGTTAAATTTTGATAATTATGGGCTATTCGGGGCTGATTTTTGCATGAGAATTAGGGGATGTTTGGGTTTGTAATTAGTACAAAAATAATTAGTTTAGTGATTGACAAAAATTCTTTTTTTTGACACAAAAGATAAGGAAAATACGTGAACAAAATCTAACGTGACTAAAGCATTGAAATTCACTCGGAAGTTCGCAACAATGCCAAAAATTGAAATTTATTTTTACGTGAAATTTTAAATAACAACAAAAAAATTTCGATCGTTACAAGTACCATAACCAATGACGGGTGGTACTGTCACAAAAATGTCAATGGTTTTGTTGAGACATTATTTGTTAGGCAACTCTAGGGATGGCAATGGGCCGAGCAGGATCGGCCCATACCAAGAAGGACTTAACTCGGCCCTTATAGCTCGGGTCGTCCCAAAAAAAGGAGGCTGGACAGGCCCATGGCTCGTGGGTTGAGCCATGGGCTGGTCCACAGTCTTGGCTAGTATTTATTTTTTTTTTAAATTCATTTTTTTTTACTTAAAAATTTTTAAATGAAATGATGTATTGTAAATTTGACATTTAAAACTCTTATTCTTTTTTTTTTTTTTGTTGGTTTGGAACCGACTACTTTTAGCATAGGTGGAGTTAAAATTATACTCAAATAAGTTGTTACGTGTACAATTTTTTGTGAAACTTAAAATTAAGAAAAAATAAATTCATTTATACATATTATATTTACATATTATGTAGCCAGCTCTTGAAGTTTCTTCGGTTAATATGATGTCTACTTTATATTGGATTCAAAGTTCTAACTCTTCTCAATCTTTTAGACACTTAAACTCTCTTTTATGTCTAGGATAAGTCTCGACTTCAAATCATTTAGAACCTGCTACTTGTACTAAAAGCATATTTCGATGCTAAAGTTGATACCGGATGTGTTAGTAGATCGTGTGTTATAATAAAAACAATTGGGTATTCACGCTCATTTTGTCTCCACTGCTTAAATATATCAAAATTATTTCTCTTTTCTTAATCTAGTTTATTGAGCATGTCGTGAACAAAATATTTAGCTAACTCTAGAGGTACGTCTCTACTATTTATTTCTACATTCGTAGTACGGGAAAAGCGAAGAAGAAGAAGTAGGTTGTTGAGTTCTCCTAATAGAACTAAGGAAACTTCAATAATCGTTATTATCATTTGATGACGAATAAGTTATTGGTACAATAGGTCTTCTAACGTTTCCACCGATTTTTTCTACATAAAATTCATTCATTTCACAAAATATTTTTTCTAGATTACCATAACTTAACTTATTAAAAATTGTCGACACAATATATTTTGTGTCTTCTAAATTTACTCTATAGTTCATAATTGACGCTAACAGGAACAACATAGGCAATTCTTCCTAATATTTTCTAAACTTCATCTACATTGCTTGTACAATATAAAAAAGAATTGAAAATATCTTATATATATTAAAATTATTAGTAATAAAATAAAAATAATTTAGAACTAATAGACTAGTAAGATTATATACTCATTTGAGGCGTAGAAAAAAATTTTAAAATTTTTCTCAATAAATTGTACAATAAAAGAACTAATATTGATAATATAATATTTTTTAGATTGAGTAAGTTGAGAGTTGTGAATTTGTGATAAATTTGAAAGTGGAGGGGCTTTTATAGAGAAGATAATAGACGTTACAAAAAAAATTCTAGGACCAAAACGGTAAAAGTGACCATTGGGACTGCAATGGTCACAAAATTGGCCATGAGAGTGGCCTCTAACAGTCACATTATGATCATTTATACCCCAGCTTTTTTAAAAAGCTGGGGTTTGGCCCACGTACCAGCTCGTTGGCCTAGTCCACGAGCCAAGACACAGGTCGGCCCTTGAACTGGCCACTAGTTGGTCACTCTTCACATATAAACACAATCATTGCAAATTGTTTATAAAGATTTTTTTCCCAAAGTTGTGAAACGGTTAATCATTTGGTAAATTTTTGTATAAGCACAACATTAATTTTTTTTCAACTATTAATACTTCTATTTTGTGAAACGGTCACAAAATTAGCCATGAGAGTGGCCCCTAACAGTCACATTATGATCATTTATACCCCAATTTTTTTTAAAAACTGGGGTTTGGCCCACATACCAGCTCGTGGGCCTAGTCCACGAGCCAAGACACAGGCTGGCCCTTGAACTGGCCCACTAGTTGGTCACTCTTCACACAGAAACACAATCATTGCAAATTGTTTATGAAGAATTTTTTTTTTCAAAGTTGTGAAACGGTTAATCATTTGGCAAATTTTTGTATGAGCACAACACTAATTTTGTTCCAACTATTAATACTTCTATTTTACAAAATTAACTTACATTAAAACCATCACAAACAAATCTACCTCTTGAAAACTTTAGTTTTGTATTAAGATAATATACACAAATTTCTATCACTTAGCTTAGGCACTTATTTGTTTGATTTTTGAACCATGAAACGACAATTTGTAGTGTATTAATTTGTGTCGACATGACAAATCTCGACACAAAATTGTCGAGATCGATAAAAAATTCTGTCGAGATCAACAAAAAACATGTCGACATCGACAGTATCATGTCGATGTCGACATCCAATGTCGACATTGACATTTTAGTGTCGATGTCAATAGTAAAATTATCGAACCACTTTGTACACTACGTTAATTACATTGTTATTATTTCATTTCAAATATGGTTGAAACTATAAGATTTGTTGTGATGCACGGTAGAGATTTTGTGAATATAGGTAATTGATTGATAATGAGGTGGCAACCGTAAAACTTCAATTGAAGTCAACAACAACATAACTTATGCAGAAATTGTTAGGAAAGTGAAAACTAAGTTAAATGTGGAATTCTCATTATTTGTAATTAAGTTTCAATTCAAAGTTCTATTAATGAATATTCTCCATGTCAACCTACTTGATGATGGGAACTTCAAATGGTACATCTTAATTTACAATGATACTGCACTGTGTGTAATTTGTGTACCAAAAGAGATAGGGTCTACATTACACCAGTTTGATGTTGCAACACCACAACATGCAGTTTAAAAAGTGTGTTGAGTGGTATTCAATATGCAAGGTTGAATGTGAGGGACAATGTTGAAGTTGACAATATTGAGTACGGCTTCTAGTATATATCATCAGCACGATATTGCAAATAATACAGAGCCAGAATATTCGGTACGTCATCCCACTCATGTTACACAAAACAATGGACGTGTACATAATATTTTAGTTATGGTGGACACAAGAAAATTAAAAGCTAATCAAATTTTTTTTTTAGTGTGAAGCTTCACAAACTTACCTTATCAAACAAATTTAATTCAAGGTGAAGAAATCAGATCAACGCCCTTTTACCGTTGTTTGTGTTGATGCCAATTGTAAGTGGCAAGTGCATGCTTCAAGAGTGAAGTCATTAGACATATTCCTAGTTCGAAAATTTGAGAAGAACCACACTTGTTCCATGATCTATCGAAATAATGGTCAAAGACATATAACAAGTACTATAATTTTGCATCACATCATGCATCGGTTGAACATGCCAGCGGAAATAATCGGAGACGTCAAATGGGATTTAGGCGTAACTATTAGTTAGATAAGGATTTGAAAACGCAGGAAAGTGACTTCTCCCTGTAATGGACTTGGAATCATACTTCCATATGCTTACGATAAGAAACTCTGGAAGTGTGATGTATATCAAAATAAACGAACATAACATGTTCTTGTACTTATTTGTTACGTTTGGTGCTAGTATACGAGGCTTCGTATCGTACCTACGATTTGTTATTTGTGCTAACGGTACTCATATTAAGGAGAAGTATAAATGAACTTTCTCATAGCAACTGGACAAGATGGTGACAAGCAATTTTATCCAATTGCTTAGGGGATTGTGAATTCAGAAAAGATGCATTATGGTTTTGGTTTTTCACGAAGTTATATGACGTATTTGGCAACATTCCAAATTTTTTTTCGTATCTGATCGGCATAACGGTAGATTGAGTGAGGTGCATTCATTGTTTCCTGAAGCACAATATGTGTTTTGTATGTTGTGTGTTGTGTTGTGTGTTGAAAGCAACAATCTTAAGAGATTACATCGGGGACAAGTACGTTAGAATTTTTTTGTAGGCGGCCGTGCATATCGTGTCAAAGATTTTTATAGTTGTTTGCAAAAAATTTAAATTATCAAAGAACAGCTTTATCAATACTTGGTTTTAACAGGGGTTTAATATTGGTCTAGAGCACATTTTTGTGGGAATCGATATAACTTAATCACGTCTAACAATGCGGAGTTGTTGAACTCTCTGTTGTAACAACAATGACGTTTTACCATTATTCACTTGATTGACTATATAAGGTCTGTGTTGCAACATTGGTTTTTTTAGCGTCGGAACTTGGGTTTAAGTGCACAAGTACATTGGCCCCCAAAATGGAGGTTGAGCATCTCACGACCTTCGACTCATGGACTAGATTGCGAATGCACGAGGTGACCAATAGCTTGCACTAGGTGGGTATTGAAAATGACACACGCATTGTAAACCATATGGACAAGACTTGCACTTGTCGAGAATTTAAGTTACAACACATGCCTTCCAATCATGCTACTAGAGCTGGCACATTGCAAGGGTTTTGTTGTAACGAATTTTGTTCACCATTCTATACCACTGCCTTTTGCGTAGAACAAGAAAGTCGATGAACTCTTTTCCCTAGATGGTCTTACAATAAAAAAATTGGTGGCTAAATGGTACCTTCGACTTAGGGACTAGATTACAGGCTACGTAGTGATGCCAATACAAATTGTTGTCGGCTTAAACCTAGACGAGTGCTACACCACTTGGTGGTTGAATGGTACTTTCATCAACATCACCAATCTTATCATCATGTTCTAAGTTCTCACGACGTTCGTGTACAACCATGATCTGTTCGAACATACCTTGAATATGACCAAGACTATCTCACAACTCTGTGTGCAAATCATCATGCAAAGACTCGAACATTTGAGTTTGCTCTGCCTACATGATGTTCAATTTGCTGTCAGTGTATCCTACAACTAATCACACCGATCGAATAAATTGGCTCTAGTGCTCGACATCTGTGCTTGTAACTGCTTCACACCAATCAAATAAGTCAGCTATAGTACTTGACATTTGTGCATCTATACACTTATATTCGGTATCTCCAAATGCAGCGACCAATTTGTCTGTTCGTAGAAAGTAGCATCAGCACGTGGAGAGTATCTCAAATCAAGTTCGTCCATTTCTACACAACCACCCTCAAATGCATCCTGATGCATGAGTAAATCCAAAAGGTCATTTCTTATGTTTTCTAGAAGTGTCAGTGTAGCAATGTATGGTTGAATTGCCTCGATCTCTGTTGGGCGAAGAGTATTAATAGCTCAAATCTAGACAAACATGAAAACGTAGTACATTACATAAGTTTGTAATGTTCACTGTATTGTTTATAACAATGTTCGCAACACGTCAAAAAACTTACTTCCTATACTGAGAAAAATGTTGTGTAGATAGTCGTCTGCGGCTGTACATGAGAATCTCACTTCAAAATCCTTGAAAATGCATCAAGTAGATTCTCCCAAAATTTAGCACCAACTTTGAAAAAAGCTTCATACACCCAAAACTATAAATGAAGCAGTCAACAATTATGCACTAAACAACATATTCAAGTGTAGTCTATAATGTACAATGGTAGTATTAAAATAAAATCACAAATCACGATAACTACAAATACTCATTTGAAAAGCAATCGGAAAATAAAAATTGTGTGCTTCAATAGACCGCTAGTGTTGGCATTTTCTTCTCCACCATTTTCTCCCGAGAGCAATTCAACGATCTTAACAACGTAAAGTAGTAATCTCTTCCTCAAGGATACTCGTAGAATATGTGTAGCTTGTCCACTAAGAATGTTTCTAAATTAATGCAAGTCCTATTAATCGGTCTAAGTATCCCTCAATAAGCAACAAAAGAAGTTTCCAACTCATTTAATGATATACGGTCAAAATTGAATAACCACTCTCATCTCAATCTTTGTTTTAGCAATACCTTCTCTACTGCCAAATTCCTCGGAATGCCATGAGAAATCAAACCAGTCATTAATGCATACTCCCGCATTCCAAAGTAGGCTAACTGTTCGTTGAGTTTGAAACATGCCTCGTTAACCTTATTACAACGTACCATGAAGAGTATTATTTGATGGACCAATTTCCCAATAAATTGTAGTTTTGTGTTTTGCAATTGTTCAAAATATGCAAAAATATCTCGTGGTACGCATCTTTGAGCTAGTCATCAAAATTCTGCATGATGACCTCAATATATATGGTGTTGCTGAGCTTTGTGATTTGCCCATTAAATCATAAATCTTTGATACAATGTATTCCATCTCCATCTAGAAAATATATCAAATAATTAGTTCAATCGTTCATATATACAAAAAGGATTCATTTATGTGACAAAAATGGAAAATTAAACCATTGGTCATCATGGACACACAAAATTGTGATAGTTTGGTGTGTCTAATTTATTGATGAAATTGACAAGTGGATTAACCAACTGTCGATTTCATTGACAGTTTCGCTATCCACTGTCGACCACATCGACAGTGAAACACACACTAGTTGTCGATGTTGTCGAAAATTAATCAGTGGATGCGTCGACAGATGGACACTCTAACTGTCGATGACATCGACTGATTGTAGTGTCCAATTGTCGATTTGGTCGGCATATGTTTGCCACTGCTTAAATTATAATTTCAGCTGGTCAAACTGGTCGAACATAATTTTTATCCATACATTTCATAGGACCCACAACTTACAACTCATTTTTATCCACACATTCACCTATAACTTATAATATAAGCACTTAAATTATAATTTCAGCACTACCAAACATATGCTAAATAGAAAATAAATCAACAAAAAAATTAGATTTTAAATTAATATGCAAATTAAACAAGTGTCTAATATCCAACAACACGCCTAACAAGATAGAAACTAAATCAACAAAAATAGACCTAACAACATATAAGCTAAATCGACAAAAAAAAAAGAGATATTCATGCAAACTAAAGAAGTATTGGATACCCAACCAAATAGATGAACCTAATCGATTAAAATTGTGTTTCAATGCTACCCATATGTAATGGACGAGAAAAATGCACTCATTTTATCTAATTTTATTTGTTTGTAAGTTACCTATAATCAATGTTCTAAAAAGTGTAAAGCGTAGCTAGGCATAAAAGTTGACATTCAAGCTTTTCGAGCCAGGCTTCACAAGGGCAAGGCGATAGCAAAGCGTGAGGCATGGTTAGGTGTGGAGCCTGCACTTCACACCTAGGTGGAGCCTAGGTGAAGCTTAAGCGGACTTTTTAGAACAACACCTATAATAGTTGTGAACAAATTCGATTGACTGCTCTAGTGGATTGGAAATACGATGATAGATCTGGCAATTTGTTTGATTTTGGCATTAACAATGGTAGAACCTGGCCAAAACAAAGAGAAAATAGGGTTGGGGCTATAAAAATAGAAGTGGAGCATGGCTAGTAAGAATTGATATTTTTGATTGTCATCTAAGGGTATTTTCATCTACATTTTTCAAATTTGGTTTCCTTGGTCAAATATTATTAAAAATGGGCATATTTTAGAACTCACCTTTCGAATACGGTATTTTGTCCAATTATATGTACTTTTTATTCTCCAAGGTAATGTCCCCTACTAAAGCATCTGCCACGTCCCAACATCTATGTATTGTAAAATGTCCTCAAAATATTTTAAATTTGAAAGCTCGATTGCCAAAAAAATTTGAATGAAAACTACAACTATAATTTGGTACTACTTCAAAGTTTCTTGAAAGCAAAGTATAGAGTAAAATTTAAAAGGTTGGAATAAAAATCATTTTCCTTGAAAACACTTAAGTAACAATATCCTCCCTTGGAAAAGACTCATACGTGTTTATCTTGATAAAGTTATATGTCTAACCTGACCTCCCATAAGTCCCAAGATAGTCGGGGTATTGCACATAATGGTGGGTCAACATCTAGTGCATGCTAGTCCCAAATTTTGGGCATGGGCATAGGATAGTCGACCACCCTCCGAGATTGTCATCTACTCTACCACCTTTCGAAGATGTTATCAACCTGACTCAGAAGTGGATTGTTTCAACCAACCAAGTCACCATTTCAAGTGTAGGGATCACTCAACGACTTTGGATGACTACCTAGTCCTACTCAATCTTTACATCTACTTATCCTTATCATTATCCCTTAAGAGGCCTAATCCTTCTACAAATAGGATATCATCATGGAGGTAGACTCCTACTGAAATCTAGCCTCCTAGGGCCATGGACCGACCTATGGTCCAGAACAATCCCAATCCCACTAGGACTATACTATAAATGATTAGGCATTTTTGCCTCATTATTCAAATGACATTACTTGTCTCTTACAATATATTCAATTAAAAAAAATTAATTATATTTTTATCTATGCATCTGCTAATTTAAACATCAGAGTGGCTACAAGGTCATGTCTCATAACTTTTGTTTCAGGTATTGAGAGCACTATTCATGACCAATTCTAGCTCGAATCTACAACTGACCTCTAGTCATTCTAGGTACGAATTTTGGTAATATCAATTGGAGTCTTCTGTACGAACACGCTACCAAAAGCCATGGTGAGTACATGTTCTGGTACTACAACTGCATCCAATGTTGATCCTTATGCTCTTGAAGATTAGGTAGCTTTCCTAGCTAATTAGCGAGTTCCTCTCGATACTCAGTAGTTTATTCCTGCTGCTCAACAAGTCTCTCTCGCTACCCAACAAGTTAAACCACCGCCTAAAATCCTGGAAGATTTTGAACAACTTAGGCAGCAGGTTGCAACCATCGCCTAGATCTTTGCTCAATAGATTGCTCATCTTCTTTAGAACTATACCATAACCAAGACACCTGACTAGCAAGGTTGGGCACCTCAGTCCAACATACATACATCAAGAACCAATTCTTCTGTACCATCTCGGGCCCCTCTCTAGCGGCCAAGGATGGGTCACTCAACATAACCCCGACCCAACTCTTCTAGATTTGCGAGTTAGAATCGTTGAGGCCTTACGATGAAATGTCCACAGTAGCCATTGAAACACTAAGCGAGAATGATAAGGAGCGCACTAACAATGTCGTCACCGCCTATACAACAACCACACATTTCATCCCTAAGGTCCTCGCCTATCCCATGTCTGACACGTTCAATTATCCCTGCATCAAAGAATACGAGGGCAACACATACCCAAACAATCCTCAATGCCTAAACCGATTACATAAACCTATAAGTTGCAACTGGCCGTGTAATGTGCAAGGCCTTTATTCAAACACTTAGTAACGATGCTCGCAACACGTTTAGTACCCTTAAGCTGAATTCAATAGCCACCTTCTCCAACTTAGCTACAAAATTCGTAGTCTTCTTCTCTAGCAGGAAACACATCAAGAAGAATGTAGCCTCGCTCATGCAACTCCAGCAAGGCCTAAAAAATCACTATGAGCATTCATGGATCGATTCAACCTAGAAAGGCTTGAGATACCTGATCTCTACATTACAGTCGCAGTCTCAGCTCATTCACGCCGTTAGAGATGAAGCCTTCAAGATTTCTCTATTGGAAAACCCACCCACTATATTGACCGAGCTTTTTAACATAAGCAAAAAGTACATCAACATGGAGGAAACAATGTACCCAAAGAAGACATCTCAAGTCCCGGTCTCAACCTGACCTCAGCTCCATCCTCAACAACGGTATCGGGATTAGCAATGGACAAGGTCGGACATAAAAGATCATATGATTGTGGAGGTAGAGCAGAGAACCAAGTCCCGAGGTCATCCTAATAAGCTTTGAGCAAGAACCCTATGTTCGATGAGTTCATACCTCTCCACACCTTTTATTTTCACATACTGATAGAGATCGAGGATAAAAAAAACCTCAATGTTCTCCGCTCCTGAAGTCGAACCCAAAGGAAAATGATGTCTTCCAACCTTTGACGGAATACCTCAGGTCGGAGACCAGGGGTGCCTTTCCAGTTTATGGTGAAAAATAATACCATCCCAAGCCAGCTAACTTCCTATCACAATCGTTATCACTAATCTCGGTCCCTTGATCTACCTCCGGGACATGGATTTCATGGAATAACTTTTGTTTTTCTTTTATAAGGAAAATGGAAGTTGAAAAAAATAAGAGAATATGGGAAAAAGTTCATACCTACACTGCTTTCTCACTTAAAAATTTCTCTTTTACTCAAACTGGAACAGCTTGGAAACCTAGCTCTAGAAGGGTTTGAACGCAAAGGTAAAGAAAAACAATAACACCTTGACCTCATTTTTATAAATTTCGAAATCAAAATTTCGCTTGTTGGATCAATTGGGGTATCATCTCAACCATTAATTCAAAATGTAATATATGCCATTGAATTCAAAAAGATACCAAACTTGCGGTCAAGATGTTTCACGCGTACTTCTTTCTAAAGGTTGCGTGTTTCAAAATTACCATTGTAATCTTTGTGTCAGAAAGTGTGCCCTATCAGACACATAACTCTCATCACTATGACAGCTAAGGAAAACAACTGTGTTTCCTCTATAATGTCAATAAATTAAAGCATGATACGTGTCACGGTAGTAATTTCTCCACATAAAAGCGCATCTTACTGCAGATTAGTAAAGTCCTTCGGAGAAAAAAGAAGGCAAATAGATGTGTACAAGCATGAAATTTTTAAATTTAGCTTTGCTGGGCAAATGCTGTAAATTTAAAAGATTCAAATTCTCTTTACGACATAATATTCCTCATAAAGGAAAAAAAAGCCAAACAATTTGAGCCTTGGATCAGCTTGGCATAAAAGTTACAAATCAAAAAATGCTCAATAAATAAGCTTTGGATATGCTCATCACTGAAGTTACAGATCAAGAAGAAGCTAAATCTTCCAATTCTTCAAACTTCGATTTCGCTCGAAATGAAGCTTCTGAACAATGAAAAGTTTTCAAAAAGTCTAGTATGGAAAACAAGGGAAATTGGTAAGATGAAAGTGAAACCATGCGTTAACTGCAGCCTCGCGATAAGCTTGCCACATCAAGAAATCATTCGCCTTACATAAATAAAGGCTCGAACTTGGAGAACTTATGTTGCACATAAAAATATCTCCATTCTACGTGGATGTAGTGTAAGGCTACAAGTACATTTAACACAAAGTTAGAGGCCTACTAAATGATCCTACCAAATCCGTGTTCGAAGTAGGAATCTCGCCTTGGCCCAATACCTAAGCCTCAGTGGTTGAAGGACATTTGTCAGCCTCGTCTGGAAGAGAAAGATGAATCCAACACATGTAGGGATGGCAATTTACCCCGCGCCCCGCCCCCCGTTCCTGACAATCGGGTATTCGGATCGGCACGGGCGGGAATTCTCCCGAGGCGAGTTCGAGTTGGAGTAGCCCCTCTCCAAAATACTTTTTTTTTTATTTTATTTTCCTATTGATTTTCATTTTTTATTTTGTTTAGTTAACATATTATACATAATTTGTTTTTCAAATTCTAAACATACCATTTAGAATTAACTTTAATTCTCCATTTTATTATTCATAATTTCATAAGCTTCTCTCAATGAAAATCACGGTTAAAAAAAATTAAAAATTAAAAAAAATAAAATAAACAGGAAGAAGCAAGCAGGTAAGTCGTCCCGGCCCGACCCCGACCCCGACCCCGACCCGCCCGCCCCCCTCATCCCGATTTAAGCAGGAACAGGCGGGTATGGGGTAAAATTTCCCCTGGAGGAGACGAGAGGAGAGGGCCACCCCGAACCCGACCCGACCCGACCCGATCCGTTGCCATCCCTAAACACATGTGAGTAAATGAAGATTTAAGAATTGGAGAATATGTAGCCACGTCCTAGTAGTGGACATGAGTTGACCTAGACAAGGCACCATAATGCGGATTCTAACAATTCAACTCTAATTTTAATGTGCAATATCTTTGCGTGCAAAAAAAAGAATTGATTAATTTAATTAATGGCCACTTAAATTTTTAAAGTTACTACCCGATCACCTGACTAAAAAGATATCACCTCGCTCACCCAACTTTCAAAATGTTTTTCCATCCACTACCCGTTACGAAGCCATTACACAGACCACAAGAAAAATGCCACATAGAGAACAGAAAGTCTAGTTGGCACACAAACATTATCAAAACAATCTACATCGGTAAAGTCTTCCTTCTCAACCACACCTTTAGCCTTCATCTTAAAAAAGAATTCCTCCAAATCAGATCCAAAAGGCAAAATTGGTGGAACTCAAACCCTAAATTCAAATACAATCTTACCTATTTACCAATCGCAATAGAAAATTTATCAACAACTTTCAAAATCTCTGATGAGGCAATGGTCCGTGAGAAATTGTTCCTCTCCGACCGTTGGGCCAATTAAGGCCAAAACATGATAGGGCATCACATAGGTTCTTAGACACAAATCACAACAAATTCATTAACCATAAACTATTCCTCATTCAAAAATTTAATTTGGAGATTTATAACAGATTTTGGGTCACCTTTGTCCAAAAAATCAAAGACAAAAATTAGAGTCCAATTATTTTGGGATTTTGTACTAGGATAGAATCAATATCACTTGATGTTCAAATCATTTTGTCCATGTGAATGTTAAACGCATGTTGGATTGATTGTATTCTCCAAGCAATGTGTGATTCTCGGATTTGAAGTCTAAGGTCTACTGGCGCTAAGTGTTTGAGAAACCACAAAAGTCCTCGACCCTCTAGCGTAGGTTGAGACCTTGCTGGATGACTCATATGGCTATGCTCAAAGTCTGAAAAAAGAAAAGTAAAACATCAAGTTATATTACCGAGCATGGAACATCAAATTAGGAGTTAAAGGTCAAGAAATTACACAGCAGGACGATTCGACATTTCGGGTTTGACGGCAAGTTCAAAAATTCGACATGTTAAACGCATGTTGGATTGATTGTATTCTCCAAGCAATGTGTGATTCTCGATTTGAAGTCTAAGGTCTCTCGGCGCTAGTGTTTGAGAAACCACAAAGTCCTTGACCTCCGGCGTGGGTTGAGACCTTCTTTGGATGACCCATATGGCTATGCTCAAAGTCTGAAAAAAGAAAAGTAAAACATCAAGTTATATTACCGAGCATGGAACATCAAATTAGGAGTTAAAGGTCAAGAAATTACCTGACAGGGACGATTCTGACATTTCGGGGTTTGAGGCGAAGTTCAAAAATTCCCCCCCCAACAATGGAAATCCAAATTGCATTATGCATTTAAAATCAACAAGGCTGTTATGAAACTAATTACAAACTTAAAACTCAAAAAAAAAAATGACAAACAAAATATATTATACAAAAATTTATATTATAATCAATTAACAAAATTTGAAAATATTCTAAATTATCACTTAAATACAACTAGTCTAGCAGTTTTAGAAGCAAAAATATTAATCAAATTTGAGTAATCTAATTGTTCAACAATTTCTTTCTCAATTGATATCATAGTCAATCCATTCAATCTTTTTCAAAATTAAAGCTAACAAGGCCACAATCATATAATCCGACAAGGCCACAATCACATATAAGCTGGCAAGGATTCAACTATTTGTAATACATCAATAAATAAGTGAGGGATAGCCATTGCTTACTTGAGAGTAAGTTTGACCAACAATTATGAAATGACAGAATGTTAAAAAAAATAATAATAACAACTTCTTCTTCAAATAGGTTTTAAACCTAAAATTGAGTCAAAATTTGAGATAAATCAACTTCAAAATTCATAATATTCACAACACAAATAAACAATCATATTCACAATTTCAAAATTGACCCAATAAATTAACTTCAATTACAATTCATAATATTAAGAAAAATACCAATTAATTGACTTAATATTTTTGGTAAATAATGGTTTACTATAAGCAATGGGTCAAAACACGAGGACAAATAAAATTTGATAGCAAGAAATCACTATAGGTATAGGGTCGGCATTTTTGGTTTGCAATGATCCAAATGTTGAGAATGAAAATGCAGTAGCCACGTGATGTCAAACCTGTAAGCTTTCTATAATTAATATCGCAACTTTTCCCCAGCAAGTATATAATGAAATGAGTGAAATTTTCTATAAAATATGTGAGAGTGTGAATATAATACAACAAAAGAATCATGATAGAGCAGTTATGCTAGTTGAAAATATTGAAGAAATTAAGAAAAAATATTAGTACTCAACAGCTGACCGAGCCGAAATAGAGAACGAGACGGATGAGGAAGAATCAAGAATGGAAGATAATATTCTTCTTACGGCGAGCTAAGATAGTAAGATTCGATTGCAGCCGGACATTGGACAAATCACAAATGAACGTATACAATGGTTGAAGAATAAATGTTTTCTTCCTTCTCAACCACACCTTTAACCTTCATCTTAAAAAGAATTCCTCCAAATCAGATCCAAAAGGCAAAATTGGTGGAACTACAACCCTAAATTCAAATACAATCTTACCTATTTACCAATCGCAATAGAAAATTTATCAACAACTTTCAAAATCTCTCGATGAAGCAATGGTCCGTGAGAAATTGTTCCTCTCCTCCGACCGTTGGGCCAATTAAGGCCAAAACATGATAGGGCATCACATAGGTTCTTAGACACAAATCACAACAAATTCATTAACCATAAACTATTCCTCATTCAAAAATTTAATTTGGCGATTTATAACAGATTTTGGGTCACCTTTGTCCAAAAAATCAAAGACAAAAATTAGAGTCCAATTATTTTGGGATTTTGTACTAGGATAGAATCAATATCACTTGATGTTCAAATCATTTTGTCCATGTGAATGTTAAACGCATGTTGGATTGATTGTGTTCTAAGCAATGTGTGATTCTCAGATTTGAAGTCTAAGGTCTACTGGCGCTAAGTGTTTGAGAAACCACAAAAGTCCTCGACCCTCTGGCGTAGGTTGAGACCTTGCTGGATGACCCATATGGCTATGCTCAAAGTCTGAAAAAAGAAAAGTAAAACATCAAGTTATATTACCGAGCATGGAACATCAAATTAGGAGTTAAAGGTCAAGAAATTACAGACAGGGGACGATTCGACATTTCGGGGTTTGAGGCGAAGTTCAAAAATTAGCCCCCTCCTCCCCACCCAACAATGGAAATCCAAATTGCATTATGCATTTAAAATCAACAAGGCTGTTATGAAACTAATTACAAACTTAAAACTCAAAAAAAAAAATGACAAACAAAATATATTATACAAAAAATTTATATTATAATCAATTAACAAGGCTGAAAATATTCTAAATTATCACTTAAATACAACTAGTCTAGCAGTTTTAGAAGCAAAAATATTAATCAAATTTGAGTAATCTAATTGTTCAACAATTTCTTTCTCAATTGATATCATAGTCAATCCATTCAATCTTTTTTAAAATTATAGCCAACAAGGCCACAATCATATAATCCGACAAGGCCACAATCACATATAAGCTGGCAAGGATTCAACTATTTGTAATACATCAATCAATAAGTGAGGAATAGCCATTGCTTACTTGAGAGTGAGTTTGACCAACAATTATGAAATGACAAAATGTTAAAAAAAAAAAAAAAAAAAAGAATAACAACTACTTCTTCTTCAAATAGGTTTTAAACCTAAAATTGAGTCAAAATTTGAGATAAATCAACTTCAAAATTCATAATATTCACAACACAAATAAACAATCATATTCACAATTTCAAAATTGACCCAATAAATTAACTTCAATTACAATTCATAATATTAAGAAAAATACCAATTAATTGACTTAATATTTTTGGTAAATAATGGTTTACAATAAGCAATGGGTCAAAACACGAGGACAAATAAAATTTGATAGCAAGAAATCACTATAGGTATAGGGTCCACATTTTTGGTTTGCAGTGATCCAAATGTTGAGAATGAAAATGCAGTAGCCACGTGATGTCAAACCTGTAAGCTTTCTATAATTAATATCGCAACTTTTCCCCAGCAAGTATATAATGAAATGAGTGAAATTTTCTATAAAATATGTGAGAGTGTGAATATAATACAACAGAAGAATCATGATAGAGCAGTTATGCTAGCTGAAAATATTGAAGAAATTAAGAAAAAATATTAGTACTTAACAGCTGACCGAGCCGAAATAGAAACGAGACGGATGAGGAAGAATCAAGAATGGAAGATAATATTCTTCTTCTGGTGAGCTAAGATAGTAAGATTCGATTGCAGCCAAACATTAGACAAATCACAAATGAACGATACAATGGTTGAAGAATAAAGGTTTTCCATTTCCGATGCGTCTGCTATGAAGAATAGGGCTTCAGGAATCAAGCTTGAAATTCAATTGCATTTCTTTTTGGGCTTGGTTTGTGGGCTAATGGTAATGGGTTTGTTTTATTTTTATAAACTAAATATTTTGGGCTATGGTCTTTGGCCCGAACTACTGTGCTTAAATTTTTTTTAAAAAAAAAAATGGGCCCCATTTGGTTTTGGGCCCGAGGCAGTCGCCTCACTCGCCTCGACTTAAAACTGGGCCTAACCTGAAAGCCTCCTATTCCTCTTCTAGGCTGACTTTCACCACATAATTTTTTTTATCAATCATTAAGAAGAACAACCTCTCCAGATGGTCACACACTTTTCTCTCCACATCAATAACACAAGGAAAAGCCTACAATAGAGATGGCAAAATATCCGATCCGCCCGAACCCGATAGATACCCGATCCGAATGAAGCGAAAAATACCGATCCACAGATCGACGAGGTGGATCGGGACAAATATCTATGATCCGCCGCAGATCGAGGGTAACGGATCGGGCTGCCCCGATCCGCCCGCCCGCCTTTAATTTAAAAAAAATAATTAAAATATTGAATTTATATTTTGTTTTATATGTGATTTGATACCGACCAAACCATCACTAGCCTACAAGCCGTGCAACCAAAGGTGCATAAAGTCTCAGATCTCTACCCCTACAATGGTTATCTCACGAGCCTAGGAACTCTAGCCATCAGACTCCTCAAAGTCACAAGCTGAGCTCGTCCATTACCTTTTCTTTCCATTCTTTTTCTCAATGGCGCACCTGCTAGGAGGCCTCATCTCGAGCTTTGCGCTCGGCCACATTCCTCAAGTTTCAGGAAAAACATCATCAAATATTATATCAAACATCTTTACCAAAGGCTCTCATCTGATGAGTCTAGCCTATCTCCCTCAAGCTCGATCATGTATGGATGGGCCCAGAAAAATGAGATAACATCGAACAACCTCCACTTTGGCCAAAATATTACGTAGCCCAAACTCAGCCTCACGTAAAAAAAATTCTTTCCAATGCTTTGTTGAGTTTGAATGTAATTTGGGAAACCTAAATACCATCCTACTTAACATATATGTAAAACAGTTGTACTCGGGCAAGAATTTTAGCTTAAGGGCTAGTCGGTAGAGGCTGTACCACAAGGTAATGCCTAAATACATACATGGGGGCTAGCTAACTAGGGCAAATGTTCGATAAGAGTGAAAATCGATAAAAATGGGTTAAGGGACAATCTAAGGCAGCCCACATGGGCCTCTCTAAACAGGGGCGGAGGTGGGGGTCCTAGGGAGACCAGATACCCCAAACTTTCGAAGAAAAAAAATTTTAATTTTTTTTTTAATTTAATAACCAACCAAACAAAAAAATGCTAAAACTCAAACCCAAGAATGAATGAACTAAACAAATAAATCCCAACAAAAGTCCAACAAAATCGATTTGTCTTTCTTCACAGACAAAGTTCACGTTCACGTTCACGTCTTCAACTATTGACACACGAAAAATTGATTGCGATTTCATCTTCATCCTTTTTCACTTAAGGTGGAGATTTTTTTTCTTGTTATGGTAGAACATTAATTCCACAAAACAAATTCTAGCTCGAGTTCAAGTCGAGATTTTTTTTTTTTGAGGAAAAAAAAATCCCAGCCCACCCCTGTTTGAGGACCCCTCCAACTTAAAATGTCTTGCTCCGCCACTGTCTCTAAATATGGTCAGCTCTCTTGCCAAACACTTATAAGATACCATCGTTCGGAGTAGACACTCACCATAAAAAAAGATGGCTCCACATTGTACCTCTTAATGTTAGCTCTCATAAAGAATTCTTTCAGTTGGTTCCTAAAACCCAATAGTTTTAGGTCAGGCAAATTATTCCCACTATCCTCACTCACTTTCACCACCAAAACTCCCACATGAATGTCTTCAAAACTATCATTGTCTCTATCTTTTTGAACATTCTCTGAACCTCGGTCCTAACCTCTTTGTTAGATTCAAAGTCTGAAGGGTCATCTCTCTCGGTAGAAGACCCACTCTCTTTCTTTGTACCATTGTGATAAGAAAATGATAAGTTAAAAGGTCAACCCTTACCTACAGAATCAAAGTTAAGTTGTTTTAACTGAGATGTTTTGTCGCGACCCAATCTCTTCTCCCCAACTCTCTCAACTTAAATTTTAAGAAATGTAAAGTGTCAAATTGCAATGTGTTAAATGAAATGAAACCAATAGGTATTTACATGGAAAAATGAACGAAAGTTATTTACCCTAGCCGTTGATCCCAGCCACGTGACATCCATCTGTAGGATGTAATCATTTTGCCCATCCAAAGACAACGCATGACCATTTAAATTACAGATGCCTCCTATTGTAAAAGTTATTACAAGTACATAATATCGTTAACAATTAATAAAGTGGACCTAATGAGTCTGGATTATCGTTCTCAAGAAAACTATTTTATTTAAATATTAGCTCAATTAATCCTAATTATAATCTTTTAAAAATAATTCGAAATAATTTTATTTTAACTATTACCATAAAACTATTAATTTAAGAAAACGAGGTATAACGTATGTGAACACAAATATCAAAAATTATTCAAATACGATGGTTAAAGCACCAGGACTCCCGATTTCACTATAGTTATTATCTCTAATCTCTCATCTTAAGTTTTTTTCTTATCGTTGTACTCGGTCGAATTCACGAATTTAACTTAATTTACCTCTTTCTAGTTCAAATTAGTCATATCTAATTAAGTCGACTAGTTATATCTCTATGTGAAGTTAGAATAAGACTAAACTAGATGTATTAAATCTCATAAGAATTCAATTTAAGATATCAACACAAAGTGTATCTCTATCTTTTATCCAATTGTCGAATTTTACTATGTAGTCTAGATTAATAACTCACCTCTCAGTTTGCTACAATCCACAATTCAATGAAATAATGGTCAATTATTTCAAACATTACGAGAAGATGTAAAATCAATACATAATCAACACATATTCAAAACTTGAGAATTGAAATTGAAGAATCTAAACTAGGTTACATCGTTCATCCCAACTATTTTTTAGTTACACATAATAAAAGAATGAAAACAAGAGAGGATAGTATAATACATAACCAGGTTTAAAGAAAAAACAAGAATTAGATGAAGATCTTGTACTAAGAATCCACCATGTCCTTGCAAATCTTGAAACTCTAGCTTGATTGATAAAAATTTCTTCTCTAATCTCTCTAAATTATTGTAAGTGGTTCCTCCCGCAATTTTGAATAATTGTCTCTATTTATAAGTTAAAAAGAGCCCTAATTTCGTGCAGAAATCGTGTCTCAAAAAAATATCAAAACAAAGTTTGACTAAAATAAAGAAAGCAAAATTCTGATCACCAAGGTTATGGATGGTGGGATGCTGCACTGTCCAATCTCTAACCCTTGCAAATTGCAAGGTTTTCGACCATGCAATTGCATGGGAAAAAATTTCTTTCCAATTTTACTGCTAAGTCCCTGATTATTTGCATCGCAAGTCTTCTATCTTTATAATGTCTCCACTTTAGCCTCTGGATTTCCTCTTTCATTTCATTTTTGTCCTTTTTATTTGCAACATATGTCCTTCAACTTTCATGAGCTTACATGTAGGCCTCCTATTCATAGTTTGTGTATGCTCTCAGTCATTTTTCGCCTATTTTGTTTTATTTGTCTCCAATTCTATCTGAACTCGAGTTTTAACCTAAAACAATCAAATCAACACACAACTAAGTAAAATTCACTTAAGTTCACTCTTAGTCGTCCACTTTTGATGGCCCAGATAAGTGTAAAACCACACTTATCAAATATCCCCAAACTTGAACATTTGTTCGTCCTCGAGCACAACTAATTTTTCACAACTACAAAACACGCAAACAAAATGACTAGAAGAATAACACTACACAAATTAGATACTTCGCCATTTTACCTCAGGTTTTGATACTATTCACAATCCATGAAGAGTTTCCAAACAATGCAACCATAAAAAGTTTGAACTTATCCCATACTTGACATGTGTGTGTGTGTGAATAGTCAATTTGAAACATTATTGTGCGCTAAGTTTGGTGAAAACCCAACCCTCAATGGTCTAATTTTCCTTTCCCTCTCGTTAGATGCACTCTCCTCCCCAAACTTGATGTTTTCTCTCAAACCTCGCGTGTTACGTTGAAGGTTGCTCTCAATTCACTCATTATTCTTCCACTCAAGTTTGGTTAAGCCTTGCCAATGATAGCAACTACATAGGTTTGTGATGATTCTTTATTTATTAAGTGTTTCGACGATCAGGCTTCTACTAGGCAATTCAAACCCACTAGTTATTTAAATCTCCAAGTTATAATCACAAAAGCTCAATCTTGCATGTTTTGAATCTTTTGTTCCAAATACCTTCTTTTCTTTTATTGCTTCTCACTTTCTTTCTTTTTTTCTTATATGTAAAACCTCTCTCCCTTAAGCTTTCTAGATAACAATTGTAGCAAGCTTTAGGTTGATGGGTAACAGATTTACAAATCTCGAGGTACCGAGTTTTGAGAACCCTTACGGACTTTATCACTCGAGTCAAAAAGACTACCAAGAGAGGCATAAGATAACGGGAGTACAATGTCCTTTTTGTGCAATAATTTATGTATGGGGATTAGATTTCTAGCATCCGATCATCACGTAGCTTCCATTTGTTAGCCAAAAATAATCCACACCAATATTCAACATGTACGGAATCACCACACTCAAACATAGCTACTCACATGGTTCAAGCACATCCAAACTAATTGTTCAATTGGTTAAGTAATTGAGTTGTATCTTTGGTATTGGTTTAATCATCTAGTTCTATATGGCAACCTATTGAATTCTACAAGTACAACCAACCTACACAATGAACATCATGACTATCGTGCTCATTAAAGATCTAACATGGATAACCCTATAAATATAATAAAAAAAGTAGCATTCATGTCAACAATTCATGAATTACAACAGTTCCATATCATTAGCCAGCAAAGCCTTCTAATAGCAGGCAAGCATGCAATTTAATTTTTTTTTCAAACCCAAATTTTTGTGCCCATCCCCAAACTTTAGATTTACATTGTCCTCAATGTAAAATCAAAAATAGAAATTTTAAAAAAGTAAAGTTTAGAGACTCTCCATAGGTAGATCGGATGGTGCTGGCAAATAGAGAGCTGTAGGGTCGACAATATATAGAACTAGTTGTAGTGCTAACCTACAAATGTGCGCATGAATGTCAGCTATCTGGTTGGTACATCGGTCAAGACGTCGTTTAACCTTTTTACAATCGAATCGAATTCGACTCTACTCTATATTGGTCCTCCTAATACTGTAATCTTGGGACGGTCGAATGGTGTCTATACAAACACGTAATGCCATCACCTCCTGCAGCATCGTACTCAACTCAGTTTTAGTGGCGAGAATGAGTCTCGTCTGCTCTACATGTAGCTGACGAATGATGGTAAAGATATCTCCAGGTGGTGCAACTGGCTGTGGTGTGGATGGTGCAGGCGGCAAACCCTCAATAGGTTGATCCTCAACCGCTAGTACAAGTCTCATAGCCCGCACTATATGCCTCCCAGCATTTGCCAAAGTGTTTTGATTTATGGATCATTTGTTTTCACAAAGAGGTCATCAAAGGCAATGTGTATCTCCGCTACTACACAGATGCCACTAATTAGTCTTGGGAAGATAGCAGTGTGCCGAATATCGATCTCGAAGACTAAGTTACTCATCAACGTATAGATATGGCTCCCCAAATCAATTTTTATCTTGTAAGCCAAATGGAAAATAAATCGAGCCCTTGCATCATTAAAAATGGTACGGTGTCTGCTTGGGTCGATGTTGTGACTTACAAACAAGTTGAGGATTAATAGAGAGTTGGTCAACTTGCAGTGCTCAAAATCTCTAGTAGAAAGTGGCAAAGCATCGCCCTTACCATATAGAAACTGGACCATGTCTTCCAGATCAAGCTCCGTAGCTAATGGATCAATGTTGTGATGGGTGAGCTCGTAGTATCGATCAATAATTTATAAGGTAAACATTATCCGCTTACCCCCCACACCCACGTATGGTTAAAATGTTATGCTCCCTCTTTATCAATGTCCAAGTTGAAATTTGCCTAAAATTCATCGACTAGTTGTGGGTAAATTTTGTATGGTACTTCTTTCATGTCCAGCCACAAGCATCAATTAAATTATAAATCTCGAAGTGCTGGAAATCTGTTAACTACATCCTACGTTCGCCACAAATACTCCATTTTCTTGTGACATTAAGAAATATTTGTTTGTGATCCTCGAACAGGTAACGAAAGGAATCAACACTTTCAATGTAAGCCCATTGTGATGTGCCACTGGTGACTTTTTTTTGCTATTTTCTTCAGTAATCGAGACCCTACGTTTCAGAGTCATTACCTAAAATACACAATAAACCCATATCATTTGTGTTTAAAATGGATGAAATAGCACAAAGGTTGGCAAATATCACCTCCAAACTGAACTTGAAACATATGCAGCATACATGGTAAAAGTGATCAATGTAACTATTTCGGGGTTGAGAAAATCGGTGCAAAAATATTTGAATTTCAACCGGAAAGTCAGCATATGAAAGTTCATGCTTAGGTCTCATATATTTAAAATTTAAATCATTCCAATGTTATTTGGACCTAACGGAAGGGGGATGAAAGTGACACCGAAGCTAGGTACGCAGCATACATACTATTTTCCCCTAATTGTGCCACGAAGTTGGTTTAGGCATTTTATCAAACAAAAAGCATGCATACTATTTTCCCTTAATTTTGGAATGTTTTGGGCAATGAATACAAACTTAAATGCACAATCTCAACAAAAAACACAACCCACTTCTACCTAATCTCATACTCTTCAAAATTTTGAAAAAATATAACATGTTAAGGAAGAAGAAATAAAGTGAAAAGGAAAAAAAATCAAAAATTACCTTGGTGTTGTGGATTAATCAATGAACTAAATGATGACAACTTGAAGAACAATCCATGGTCTTGCTCGAGTTTAGGTAAAGAGGGTGCGTGTGTTTAGGTTTGGTTGTGGGGTATTCGATTTGCCTTTTAATTTAACGTGTTGTGCGTGTGTTGGCGATGGGAGTAGGAGTGGGAGTGAGACTAAATTGGACCTAAGTTGAGCGTGTGTGGTGTGTGTGCGTCTATTAGTAAGTTAAGGAACGAACCCTTAACTTGCTTTATGATCGCAATGCTATGGGCCTTGTGATTACAAAGCAGGCGCTTGTTTGCCTTCTTTGTGATCGCAGGCAACAAGCGCCTTGCAATCGCATGGCACACAGTAGCCCCCCTTTTATTTTATTTTTTAATATTGCGATCTCATGCCTTTGGAGCTTGAGATCGCATGGTTAATATCTAGTTGCCTCAGGCAATGAGGATGGGGCATTGCAATCACATGCCCCAAGAGCCTTGCAATTGCATGGCCCATGACAAGCCCAATGTTTTTTTTTTTTGAACGACGATGATTAGTTTAAGTCTAAAATCGAGAAACGTGCTTAAATTACTAATGCAAGCCTAAAACACTACATGCAATGCAGTAAATGGGTTACTTACATTAACGGTCACTGAAGTTACCTTCAAATTACAAAATGGTCACTGAAGTTCAAAAGTTTCAGTGGTGGTCACTGAAGTTAGAAATCTTTTCACTAATGGTCACTTTATTAAATTTTTAATTTAAAATGGTGATATGGCATGATGATGTAGTATTTATTTATTGCATAGTAGTCTATGTACTTTATATAATATTCACTTTAGTCTCTATATTTCAATTAAGTCCTTCAAAAATTTCATTTCAGGTCCTTAATCTTTTAGATCTTTACACTTTGGTCTCCAAATTTTTAATTATCTTTCAGTTAAGTCCTTCAAAAATTGTATCTTAGGTCCTTAATCTTTTACATCTTTACACTAAGGTCTCCAAATTTTCAATTATCTTTCAGTTAAGTCATCCAAAAATTGCATCTTAGGTTCTTCAACTTTTTACATCTTTACACTTTGGTCCCAAAATTTTCAATTATCTTTTAGTTAAGTCCTCTAAAAAATTACATCTTAGGTCCTTCAACTTTATACATCTTCAAACTTTGGTCTCCCAAATCTTTGATTTTAGTGGTCAAAATAAGTGTAATTTTAGTGGTCAAAATAAGTGCACTTTCAATTAAATTTTGACTTTACACTCAAATTTTTATTTAAACGAACAAAATAATATTATCGGGTCTCACCACTAAAATGTTTACTTTTAGTGGTCAACTCTAAGTGATAAGTGTGAATTTTATACTTATTTTGACCACTAAATAGTTTATTATCTAATTATATTATTTTATTCGTTTAGGTGAAAATTCGAGGGTAAAGTCAAGAATTTAATTGAAAATACACTTATTTTGACTACTAAAATTGTACTTATTTTTGCCACTAAAATCAAAGATTTGGAAGACCAAAGTTTGAAGATGTATAAAGTTGAAGGACCTAAGATGTAATTTTTTAGAAGACTTAATTGAAAGATAATTGAAAATTTGGGGACCAAAGCATAAAGATATAAAAATTGAAGGACCTAAGATGTAATTTTTGTAAGACTTAACTAAAAGATAATTGAAAATTTGGAGACCAAAGTCTAAAGATATAAAAGATTAAGGACCTAAGATACAATTTTTAAAGGACTTAATTGAAATATATGGACTAAAGTGAATATTATATAAAGTACATGGACTACCATACAATAAATAAATGTCACATCATCATGCCACATCACTATTTTAAATTAAAAATTTAAAGGAGTGATCATTAGTGAAAGGATTTCTAACTTCAATGACCACCACTGAAACTTTTGAACTTTAGTGACCATTTTGTAATTTTAAGGTAACTTCAGTGACCATTGGTGAAATTAACCCTGCAGTAAATAGATAAGGGATAAAAAATGGGTTGTCCCACCATCAAGCACTCAATTTATAGTCTAGAGCTAAACTTTTTGTAACTTTCACTCTGGCACTGCAATATCAATGGTGGACTTTGCCGTCGGAAAGTCCTCGACCTAGTGCTTCACTCTCTGACCATTAACTTTAAAATTTTCTTTAGTCAGATAATATAGTTCAACGATGTCATACGGAGAACTTTAGCAATTGTGAATGATCCTAACCATTTTGCTTTAGTCTTAAATTGTACAACAGAACTTGATCATCAACCTGGAATACCCTCTGACATATATTTATCATGCCAATGCTTTTTTCGTTCTTTATAGATCAATTAATTCTCATAAGCATCCATCCTAAACTCGTTTAGCTCATTCAAATGCAGAAGTCTAGTTTCACCGACATTTTGTAAATCCATGTTTAGCTACTTGAATGCTCAATAAGATTTGTGTTCAAATTCAACTAGTAGATGGCAAGCTTTTCCAAACCCCAAACGATATGGAGATATTTCGATCGATGACTTGAAAGATGTACGGTACGCCCATAGTACATCATCAAGCTTCTTGGACCAATCCTTTCTGGTAGAATTTAGAGTGAGCTATAGGATCAATTGTAATTGTTGTTTGATGTCTCCATTTACCCACTTGTTTGTGCATGGTAAGCCGTGGATATTCGGTGTTGCACCATATTTGTTGAGGACCAACATAAATAAGCGATTGTAAAATTCAATTTCACCATCGCTAATAATGGCCCGGTGTGCTCCATATCGATTGAATATGTACTTCTTAATGAACCTGACTACCACTGTTGTATAATTAGTTGTCAATGCTTTTGCTTTTACCCATTTGAACATGTAACCAACCGCTATAATAATATACTTTTTGGAATAGGACAATGGAAACGGTCCTAATGAAATCAATGTCCCAAACATCAAATAGTTTCACCTCAAGAATGTTGTTTAAAGGCATTTTGTGGCGGGCTGAGATATTACATATTTGTTGGCATCAATCACAAGATCTACAAAAGTTGTGCATATCCTTAAATAATGTTAGCCAATAGAAAACACGCTGTAAAACTATATCAACTGTTTTGGTAGGGCCAAAGTGACCACCATATGTTGAAGCATGGACCCATGCTAGTATCTGTTTCATCTCTTCTTCTGGAATGCATCTTCTAATAATCTGATCTGGCCATCTCCTATATAGATCTGACTCTACCCAAAAGTAATATTTAACTTTATGGAGAAGCTTTTTTCTACTGATAAGAGAACTCTGGAGGAATAATTTTACTGGCCAAATAATTGACAATGTCTGCGTACCACGATGCTTGCCTTATCTGCAACATCTGTTCATCTAGAAACACTTAATTTATTTCAACATTATCAGACTCATTCGCCTGTTTCAGTTTCAATAAATGATTTGCTACTTGATTTTTGTCCCTTTTTTCATCCATGTTGTAGATGTCCCGTAATGAGTAGGTTCATAGTTTTTCTCTTATTGTTGGCATATGTCTTTCAATTGTATCTATATTAGCATATCAACTTTCTCTATGTGACTTGTGAGGTTTGAATCCATAGAGAATGTTGAACTTTGAGAGCTATCCATTTGAGAACTTTGGTGCATCATTTCCAAGGTCAAGTTGTTTAGCGAATTGACGACCTTTTTTCTTAACCAGTCTGTTGATACGTGGTGTGCTTGGCATTAGAAACCCCAATTTGCTAAAGTTGTATCAAGTTTGGGATGTGCCATTGTTCTTTGACGTTGAGCCGTGAGATTATTTGAGGCCATGCTTTCATATTATTAGTGCTTGCGAATTGACGATATTTTCCTTGACCAATTCTGCTGACAATGCTACTTGACATGCTTGGCATTGCAAAACCCAATTTACTATAGTTGTATCAAGTTTGGGGGGTGCCACTGTTCTTTGACACTTAGCCGTGAGATCATTTGAGGCCATGCTTACATGTTGTTGGCGCTTACTAAGGATATTGCTAATGGTTCCTTGTGTGATAATTATTGAAAGCTAACTTTTTCTTGAAGTTAATATTCTCATATTTCTTGCGTTTAATTTTTAATTAAAGATGTATATCAAGTTCATTCGCAAATATACATGGAATAATTTTTTTTAAAATAGATATTCTACAAATTAATAACCTCTTTTAAATAATAAATTACTATGCAACAACCTATATGGTGTGCATATTTGTCTCGTTATTTAGATGACATTACTTCACTCATATACATATTCCAATTAAAAAGTCTTTTGTTTGTATCTCTCTACATCTCGTAGCTTACTTAGACATCGAATGGAAGATACACCAAATAGCCTTCATTTGAAGTATTAAAAGCAATGATCATGATCTATCTCAAATCTACATCTCGATCTACGTCATTCCTCTCGATCGTCTGACTAACCCCTTGTCATTCCAAGTACGATCTTTGATAATATCACGAAATAAAAAGTAAAATTTTTCTACGTCAACAACTGATCTAATTTTGAGGGTTTAAACAGTAAATAAAAAGTTGGATAAACTTTTACTTCTGTTTTGTGGCACATTTAGAGCATCTCCAATATATCCGTGGATTGCACTAAAAAGTGTGCAACGTCACCCTAAATTTCTTATATGACAAAGAAAAAAAAAAAAGATGTCTAGCACACCGTCTACATTTAGACGATTGTGCTAGACATCTTCCATTTATTTAATATCTATCAAAATTTGTGTCAAGCCTTTTTTTTAATTTTTTAATTTATTTTCATCAAAATATGTGTTAATAATTCTTTAATTAGTTTTTTTTGTGTTAATAATTCTTTAATTAGTTTTTTTTAAGTTATCCATCAATATGTCTTGTACATGTAAACTACAATTTTCTTAATCCACATCTCAATTATAGATGCTCTTACATTCTTTTATTGGAGATACTCTTACATCCTAATAGAGTGAAATTAAATGGACAATTGTATTGCATAAATCCAAGCCAACGAATATGCTGAAATTGAAGCAAATTCAAACAATACGATAAACAAACACTTGCATTCAATAGAAATTTGAAAACCGTTCAATACGTCACAACATTAACAGAAGCATAACAAAACACACAAATCAACCAAACGATTGATACATCATCATTCATCATCATACTCATATAGCAACCGAAAGCTAGTAGTCATCACCCTCATCATCCTCTCCTTCAGCTGACTCAGCCCCAACTTCTTCGTAGTCCTTCTCCAAAGCAGCAAGATCCTCTCTTGCCTCAGAAAATTCACCTTCCTCCATACCCTCACCAACATACCAGTGCACAAAAGCGCGCTTAGCATACATCAGATCAAACTTGTGGTCAATTCTTGAGAAAACTTCTGCCACACTAGTCGAGTTGGAAATCATACAAACAGCTCGTTGAACCCTAGCCAAATCACCACCGGGCACAACTGTAGGTGGCTGGTAGTTAATACCACACTTGAACCCTGTTGGGCACCAGTCAACAAATTGGATAGTCCTCTTAGTCTTGATAGTGGCCACAGCTGCATTAACATCCTTGGGCACAACATCACCCCGGTACATCAAACAACAAGCCATGTATTTTCCATGGCGCGGGTCACACTTTTTACCATCATAGAGGATGGCTCAAAAGCAGTATTGGTGATTTCAGCAACAGAGAGTTGCTCATGGTAGGCCTTTTCAGCAGAGATAACGGGCGCATATGATGAAAGCATAAAGTGGATCCTAGGATAGGGAACCAAGTTAGTCTGAAACTCGTTCACATCGACATTCAAAGCCCCATCAAATCGCAGAGATGCTGTCAACGAAGAAATCACCTGCACATATTAAGGTAACACCACAAAAATCAATACACTAATAACAGAGCCATGAGTCCATCTCCAACCATTAGTACCAAATTTGGTTCATCGGTTACATCAAATGAATCTTAATTTTATCAACTCTCTACAATTAATTTATTTCAAAAATTACTTAAACACTTATTCTATTAATACTTAAATTAGGAAATAAATACTTAAATTTTATTAACTAAAATATTGCAGTTAATTATTCCATTTTAGTGAATTTAGAAATTATTATATATTACTTGATTACAATTTAAAAAAAAATTGAAATATGCCCAAAAGCAAATAGTTGATTGAAAATACGAAAACTTTTAATAATATTTTGAAAATATCATTTTTTAGATACAAAATTTCAAATATTTTTGTAAAAATAACCAAAGATTTAAACAATCATTTGAAAATTTTTTTATTTTTAAGATCAACGGTTCAATAGAAAAAATCGAAAAAAATAAGCACAAATTTCAAACAGATATTGTAAAAATAGCCACTTTTATGTAGTTAAGATTTAAAAATGGTTGACAATCACTTAAAACAAAATTATTTTTAAAATTGATAGTTCAATCAAAAAAATAAGCACATATTTGTCTTCATTTAATTTGTAAATAGACTTTGGAGACCAAAGCCCATTTTGTCCATAGAAAAAATGGGCAGCCATTTTGCCAATAACTGTCCATTTTGTCGACAAAAATACGACTTTTGTGCCTATTTTCTACCTATTTTTCGACCAAATGTAACCATTTATTTACCATACATCGACAACAAATTAGATCGATAAAATTTGTAAATTAAACTTAATATCTAATATAATCTACTAATATACAAATTAAATAAAAACACATACTCAACAACATAAAATATATCGACAAAAAAAATTTAATAGCTTATAAATTTAAGTTTATAGCAAAATTTCACTAAATCTCTCAATTTTTAATAGCTTATAAATTATTTCAAAATTTTCAAATCAATCAACTTTTTAAATAGCTCAAAAAACGGTGACAGATTTTACAATGTATTTGAATCTAGGATAAAAATAAGTGAATCTAGCCACAAAAATAACAAATGGAAGTGAAAAATAGAGCTTAGGACGTTGGCAACCGTAGAGGAAAGTGATGAGAGAGTGTTAATTTACAGAGATAAAGAGTGGAAGTAGGAAGATAAGATAATAGATATAATATATATTCAATTGGTCAATTCCCTCGTTTATTACAAATATTAATAAAAATAATAATTAAATTAAAAGAAGTATAAATAAAATAAGTAATAAAAGATATAAAAAGGGACATAAAAGGAATTAGAATTTGTATCAGTTAAAAATGATATGCATATATGAAGCACATCAAATTTTGTGTATTTGGGTGGGTTGGACTTGGAGATGGCCTGAGATCAAGTACGAAAATTTCCCGAATTCATACCTGAGAAATGAGCCTGTTGAGATTAGTATAAGTAGGCCTTTCAATGTCAAGTGATTTCCGACAGATATCATAAATGGCCTCATTATCAAGCAGCACAGCAACATCAGTGTGCTCCAAAAGAGAATGAGTTGAAAGCACCGAATTATAAGGCTCAACAACAGCAGTTGAAACCTGAGGGGAAGGGTAAATAGTAAAACCCAATTTTGATTTTTTACCATAGTCAACCGAAAGCCTTTCAAGCAACAGTGATCCAAGCCCAGATCCAGTACCACCACCAACAGCATGGAACACCAGGAAACCTTGCAGCCCAGTACAGTTATCAGCAAGCTTGCGGATCCTGTCAAGACACAGATCCACAATTTCTTTGCCAATGGTGTAGTGGCCTCTGGCAAAGTTATTGGCGGCATCCTCTTTGCCGCTGATGAGCTGTTCCGGGTGAAAGAGTTGGCGATAAGCCCCAGTGCGAACCTCATCGATCACAGTAGGCTCCAGATCTACAAACACAGCCCTCGGGACATGTTTCCCAGCACCAGTTTCACTGAAGAATGTGTTGAAGGCATCATCTCCGCCTCCAACCGTTTTGTCTCCCGGCATTTGCCCATCAGGCTATAACAAATGAAAAACAACATTTCTTCAAATACACCATAAAAAAACAAAACTATAGCAATCAAAAATTTCTGGAAATTGATCAAAGAAACAGATCTGAATGCCGTGCTCAGTCAGTGAAGCAATTCTTCAAATAATCTATGAAACAATGTTAATTAGAAACCGAATAAACAATAATTGAGAGAAAACCCCAGGGATCTATTTAAAGAAACAGATCTGAATGAGGCAGTAAAGATCCAAACCATAACCAATCAAATTTCTTAAATAAACCTTCGAAATAATTGAATGTGTCCAATTAAACAGAAAATTTGGAAAAATGCACGATGAAACAGATCAGAATGCCATGTTCGAGGCAGTAAATTTCTGAACAATAGAACTTCATAAACAAACCTCCGAAATATGTTAAGGAAAAAAAATACTCCTAATAATTGAAAACGATAAATCAAACGGGAAATTTTAGGCAATGTTCAACGAAAAAGGACCTGAATTCCATGTTCAAGGCAGTAAAGTTCCCAACAGGCATTGCCGACTTGAATACCGGCCTGACCAATATGAATCGAAATGCACTCTCTCATTTTGAAATGAAATTACAGAAAATGCTTTATACAAAAATGTAAAGAAAGGGAAGACCAGAGGCGTATACAAAGACGCGGCTCTGGTTTTTTTAGATCTGATCTGAGAATGAGACGATAGGGTTTGTGGAAATGGGGGATTTATATAGGCTGATCTTTTGAACGGTTAAAATTTTTTTAAATTTTGAAAAAGTTGAAACTTTACAGCTGGTTCTGACCGCTTGGTGACTCAATTGCTACCTTCTATATTGGATATTTAGCTAAAGTATCGATGAGGTAGAAAGAATAAAATTAATATAGCAATATTTACTATAGAAAGTATCGAACAGATCATCTAGTTTTAGAATATTTCCAATACAATAATATAGATTGATATATACGTGGCAAATAAAATTAAAAAATAAAGATATCTAATGGAATGTGATGATTAAAAAAATCATTGTCGCGTATACAAGAGATATTGGTAGATAAATTAAAAAATTAATTAAATAATTATTAACACACATTTCGATAGAGATAAACTAAAATAAAAAATGCTTAACACATATTTCGATGGAGTATTTTTTTAAAATGCCTATTGAAACAACTCAAGTCGTTTTAAAGCCTAACTTATTCTTCATATCTTTTTAAGGCCTCTTTTGTGGAAAAAGTCTATATCTATAATATCCTTATTATATTTTTATAATAACTGAAATGTCATTGACACAAAAGACTCAAAAACCATCAACGTTGATATCACTCTGTTAACGATATGAAATTGGTAAATTGAAGAAACCCTACTCCATCCAATTTCTCCACTGTAATCTTAGATTTCTTCCTTCATTTTCTGTAGGAAAAGAGAAAGACTTGCCGCCATTTGTTGTTGCCGCGAAGAGAATTACTTCTTACTCTATTTGTTGTTGCAAATTCGTCATTAGTAATATATTATCTTCTCTTTGATTATTTCATATGTACATGGCTTTCTTTTGTGTTTGTTCGAAATGGGTGTTGATGAATGTTATTCATTTGAAATGGTGGAGCTGGGAAAGAAGCTGCATTATTTCTGATTTCTGGAACTTTTGGAACTACTGTGGAACATTTTAAACTATTGTAGTCTTATTGAACAACATGAGTCATTTTAAACGACGGTGGTTGTTTTAAGATGACCATCTGTCGTTTTAAACAACGAAACACATTTTGAACTACTATTACAACGTAGTTGAGGTTGTTTGAAGTACAATATTTGATTTTTTTAGAAACATATTTTTTTTAGATTAAGTAATCAAAGTTTTAATGAATTGCAAGAATGGAGTCACCATTATGGATCGCTGTATTTTATTTTAGTGAGTTTGTTAGGGATGATCAGTGAAAGTGGAATTGGAAGCGGAGTGATAGTCATGTTGTGGATAGACTTGAAATTGTTACTGAGATTTCATATAAAGAGCGGTATGGTAAACTACTGGACTTGTGCAATGTTGACTCTTCCTTGCATGAATTGGAGATGAGGTTTCTTCTACCTGTGATGCAATGTTTGCGGAGCCAATCCATATTACATTAGACAAACACGTGCACTAGTATGTAGGTCTCAATAAACAAGGTCAACCTCGTCCCATTTGTATAACCCGTGTGAACAAAGGTCCAGCACTGGTTAATGATAAAACTGATGCAGTCGAACCGGGTGAACTAGAGCGTGAAATCGAAACGGAGACATTGTCATTCAACAATGTTCAATCACAAGAGAATGACTATTGGTAAGACTTGGAGATACTTCCAGAAAACGATGTACCATTGCAAGTCAACGACGATAATGGAGTGGATGAAAATGTAGATGATTATCGGGATGGGAATGATATAAATGCAGATGATCAAAATGTCGAAAGTCCAACTGGAAATTATAAGAATACTGCCAACAGCTATTCTTCTAGACCTGGGGTGGTCAAAGACAATCAGTTCACAAATGAGCAACTTCTGGCTTTATCTTCACATATTACAACGCATGTGATTCCTATTACAATGCATGTGATTCCAACGGATGAAGATGTGCCAGATGATAAAGTCTTTAAGTCAAAAAAGGATCTGATGTTGGAGTTGCCCTTGCTTGCAATGAAGTATGACTTTGAATTCAGAGTAAAGAAATCAAACAAGCAGACATACACCATTGTTTGCTTTGATCAGAATTGCAAATAGCGTTTGCGAGCAACGAAGTTCACACAATGTGATTACTTTAAAGTTCGTAAGTACAAACGTGAACATACCTGCTCTCTAAGCATTCGCGAAAATGATCATAGATAGGCAAGATCGTGGGTTGTAGAGAGACACATAGTGCTAAAGTTTTAAACCCCAACGCACGGTGTAATGACCAACATATGTCATTAATGACGTACGAAACGACTTCGGAGTAGTCATGAGCTATCGAAAGGCATGGAAGTCTAGAGAATTTGCCCTTACAGATCTAAGAGGTTCACCTGAGGAAAGCTACGCCAAATTGGCCTCGAATGCTTACAACTTGTCCGTTAACAATCCTGGTACGGTAACATGTCTACAGATTGATAGTGATAGTAGATTTCTATATTTTTTATGACTCTCGGACCTTGTATTCGTAGATTTCACAATTGCAAGCGGCCAGTAATTATTGTAGACAGAACATCGCTGAAAGAAAGATATAAAGGTACGCTGATTGTTGATACATGTTAAGATGCGAACATGCAGATATATCTTATTGCATGGGAAATAGTTTATTCGAAGAATGATGCATCGTGGAACTGGTTTTTTACACAGTTGAAGGAAGTAACTAGTGACCAATCGGACCTTGTTTTGATATCCGACCGAGGCGGTATTATCAATGGAGTCGGTCGATACCGAACACGTACCATGGCCACTACATCTATCACATAAAGGGCAACTTGAGACTGAAGACGAAAAATTCAGAGGTTTTATCAATGTTCAAGAAAGTGGCGAATGCCTGTATTGTGGAAGAGTGTGACAATTATATAACTCAAATTAAGAATATACATAAATGTAGTTGGAATTATTTACAGAAAGCAAAGTATGAATATTGGGCCAGGTCACACTTTAAGGAAAACTGCTACAACATCATGATATCGAACAATGCGGAGTCAATCAACTCGTTGTTGAAGAAAAATCGAGAGTTACCGATCCTTGGACTGATTGAGAACATCCGAAGATAGTTGCAGAAATGGTTTTACGAAAGACGCATATTTGCACAAGGTTGCACAAGCACTCTAACTCCATCAATGGAAGAAAAACTCATTAAGAATCATAATAAGGCCAGAAAGTACGTGGCGGATCCCATTGATCTAATAAGGTATGATGTGAGCAACGAAATGTCTAGGTATACTATAAACTTGGACGAGAAAACATGTACGGTTTCAGTTGGAGCGTTTACCGTGCGAGCATGCAATCGCAGCGGCGAAGGTGAGTGGGCAATCAGTTTATCTATTGTGTTCATTGTATTATACGTCTGATTATTGGAGAGCGGCATATACTAAAACAATATTCCATGTGCCTAATGAAGTTGATTGGGTTGTTCCTGAGTATATCAGGACTTTAATAGTCTTGCCGCCAGTAGTTAAGCGTCGAGGTGGACGTAAGAGAACATCGAGGATACCATCTGCTGGAGAGTTTCCCAAGAGGCATAAATGTAGCAAGTGTGGAGCAACCAGACACAACCGTCTAAGATGTACACACCAGATTCCAATTGGTGACAGTAGAGCAAAATAGTAGTGTAGGTCTATGGTTTTGTTTTAATTTGTTCTATGGAAAACAAATTTGAACGTAATATATTTGATTTATCGTTATGTCGAATGCAGATATTGTGTTTATGTTGTTTATCTTTATTTTGGACTACAGATATTGTGTTTTTAACCGCTTACTATCCTTTCTTAGTGTTAAAAATTGAATAACGACACTAGTTGTTTGAAACAACTATCGATGTTTAGCACATAACAAGTAGAGTTGTTTTGAACGACACTAGACGTTTTTTGGTAAATTTCATGAACCAAATAATTGAACATCTTGTGAAACGTATACTGTTATTGAAAACAACCAACGACGTTTAGTATGTTAGTATAGACAAACATAACATGTACAGTTGTTTTAAACAACCAATGACGTTTAATATAGAACAACTAATGTTGTTTTAAACAGCCGACCGACGTTTAGAATAGAACGACTACAGTTGTGTTAAACGTCTATAGACGTTTTACAAAAAAAACCTTCGATGATGTACAATCAATTGTAGATTACTTCGATTGTTGAACTCGATCGTGTCGATCAATCTATTGTAAATTACTTCGATCGTCGAACTCGATCGTGTCAATCAATCAATTGTACATTAGTTCGATCATCAAACTTGATCGTGTCGATCAATTAATTATACATTACTTCGATCATCGAACTTGATCGTATCGATCAATCGATTGTACATTACTTCGATCGTAGAACTCGATCGTGTCGATCTATCAATTGTACATTAGTTCGATCGTCGAACTCGATCATGTCGATCAATCGATTGTACATTACTCCGATCGTGGAACTCGATCGTGCCGATCAATCAATTGTACATTAGTTTGATCATCAAACTGGATCATGTCGATCAATCGATTGTACATTACTTCAATTGTCGAACTCGATCGTGTCGATCAATCAATTGTACATTAGTTCGATCGTCGAACTCAATCGTGTCGATCAATCGATTGTACATTAGTCCGATCGTCGAACTCGATCGTATCGATCAATCAATTGTACATTAGTTCGATCGTCGTACTGGATCATGTCAATCAATCGATTGTACATTACTTCGATCGTCGAACTTGATCATATCGATTAATCAATTGTACATTAGTTCGATCGTGTCGATCAATCGATTGTACATTACTCTGATCGTGGAACTCGATCATGTCGATCAATCAATTGTACATTAGTTCGATCAACTGGATTGTGTCGATCAATCGATGTTACATTACTTCGATCGTGGAACTCGATTGTGTCGATCAATCAATTGTACATTAGTTCGATCGTCGAACTCGATCGTATTGATCAATCAATTGTACATTAGTTCGATCATCGAACTTGATCATGTCGATCAATCAATTGTACATTAGTTCGATCGTCGAACTCGATCGTATCGATCAATCAATTGTACATTACTTCGATCGTAGAACTCGATCGTGTCGATCAATCCATTATAAATTAATTCGATCACCAAACTCGATCGTGTCGATCAATCAATTGTAAATGAGTTTGATCGAGACATTTTTCAAAAACTATAGTAGAGTTTACGATGACAAACCGTCATTTTATACCAACACTAAACGTTTTTAAAAACTACCCCTTTTATACGTTTGTACTTATATTTTACTTTACTGCAGACGATACATTCACCCACTCACTGAACGACTGTTAAAAAAGGAAAAGTTCACGATGTAAAATCTCACCGTCGGTCGCATATCAGTATTATTGAAGTTCCACACACTAACTCTCACTATCAAGAAGCGGTCGGTGTTTGTCATACCTACTATTAGTGTGGTTGTCAAATTAATTTCGAAATTAGGAGTTATTTGTGTAGTTGTTTCAAAAAACAGGGTTTGTTTGGTAAAGTTGATTTTGAAAATAAGATTTTTTAGTACAATCACAATGTCTCAATGTTTGAAAAGTTGTGGGTTCCAAACATTTGTTGACATTCCTTTAAGAAAGTCGTCCCAAACACA
Source organism: Forsythia suspensa (assembly GCA_023638005.1). NCBI lineage: Eukaryota > Viridiplantae > Streptophyta > Magnoliopsida > Lamiales > Oleaceae > Forsythia > Forsythia suspensa. Next base: position 43,896,394 of record CM042673.1, on the reverse strand, counting down.
CATTTATAATGAACTACATGAGTGGTCCATAATATTCTCACTTGTACAAGTTTACAACGTACGACTGCATGTATTTCACACGTGATTGCATTTGTCATTGAACGACTACATGACGTTACAGAATGAATGTTGTTGATCTAAAAAGTATGTGGTCTATCTAGAATTATACTTGATGGTTCACTAACTGTTTGTGTTATGTTATTTGTAGGATGGAGTATTTTTTAAAAGGAAATTTTGTAACTGAATCTAAATTGTCATCAAGATCCACGCTACCGAAAATTGATGCAATAAATGATATTAGATGATGAACACAAAAAGCTATTCCTCAACTCATGTTTTGAAAATTTGTACAATGTGAGGTCTATGTAAATTTCTATAAAGGTAATTCACAACCTGTTAATCAAGATGGTACGTTCAGAAAATGCAGACGAGCTCTGGTTTTGTTTGGAGAATGAGTAAGTTGCCAAGTTCTCTTTTTTCGAGTTTACACTCATGACCGACTTTAAGCTAGGAGATGAGGTTGAGTACAAAAACAGGATAGTGCAGAGTAGGCGATTCTATGAGAAATACTTTAGAGATGGGGATAAGATCACCCCTAGTTGTTTGTATGAAGCATTTGAGAATGAAGAAGAAGATATGGACGACAAGTACAAATTAGGACTGGCATGTATCTATGAGTCAGTGCTGAGAGCCAAAGAACTGAACACAAAGATAGACAATCACATATTGGATTTGGTGGACGACTTGGATTTATTCAATGAATATCCATGGAGGCGAAAGATTTATAACCTCACAATGCATGCATTTATGAAAAGTTGGAAAGAACAGATGGATAGGTATTCTTTGTGGGGGTTCCCATTGGCGGTGCAGGTAATGGTCACTGAATCTAAAATTTCCATTAAGTGAAAAAATTAGATATAAAAATTTGGTAACTAATTGACAAATACATCTATCTGTAGGTTTGGACATTTGAGGCAATACCACGCATAGCACACTTGTTTCGTGCTCAGATGCAGGAAAGGAGACTCTCGAGGATGTGCTCGTGGAATTCGCACTTAACGCCTAAATCTAGAGACATTGCAGAAGTCTTGGATGATCCACAGCTACGTGTCCGGTGCACATTGCATTCTAGTCCCAAGAAGAGGGAGAAGAGTATGTGAGATTGTTCGTCTCTAGCCCTAGAAGAGAAGATTCAATCCTCGATGCCTATCTTCACGAAGACGGAGCAGACGGTGTTGCTGGAGATGAAGAGTCCGATCATATATTCGAACAAGTGCGAGAGGATGACCCCCTACGCTCTCCAGTTGCACAGGATGAGCATGAGGTATGTATACTATAATAAATTAATTGCATCCAATCCTGCCACTTACATTCGTTTGTCACGCTCTGTTTTTGTTATTCTTTGTCATGTCCAGATAGGTCAATCATCGCCCAATGTAGCACCTCATGCACCTTTACGTAGGAGCCGTCCGTGTTGCAAACACGAAAATATGCTGAGGCAAATACTTTAACAATTAAAAAAATTGACGGATCAAGTTGACGAGCTGAAGAGGAATGTGGACATGTCAGAAAAACGAAGACAGCGTAGCCCACATTTGCATGGAGAATATATGGACGATGATAGATGAATGAATTGGGATAGGGCTGACGTATCATTTGGTGATCGAGGCAAAAGGACTACGCAAAGGAGGCAGATGATAGATAAGTGGATACAAATAGAACGAGGCAGAGATTGTGGAGGAGCCGGTAGATGTATGTGTAGAAACAATAGTGGAGGGTGAAGTGGATGCAGCCGTACATACGTACATCGTGTCGGGGTGATGTGATCCCAGATACAGAGATTGGGACAACAGTAGAGGTTGATCAAGAGGAGGAGGCCGTAGATACAGGTGTAGACACAACGGTGGAGGGTGAAGCGAAAGCAACCGTAGATACAGGAGTTGGGACAACGGTGGAGGGTGATACGGAGGAGGCGAATCAACCACGTAGGCAGATTACTCGATCTGTCAGATGAAATGATGTACAAGAAAAACCTAAGGTGTTCTTACGCATGAGTAAGAGGAAAGCCGTACAAAAGCCTGACATAGATGAACAGCCACGGAAAACGAGAGTTAAAAAGCTTTCACAGTGGATGACTTTTTCATACACGACTGAAGGTCAGTAGAGAAAGCATGTTGATACTATGGCGTTTGATCTTTTCTGAGATGTTGACCATGTGAAGGATAAGGAGTTTTCTGCATGGTACAACCTGTTAGGTGACGGGTAAACAACGTTTCCAACTTAGTGGACTTATTATGCAACTGTAATTTTCATTTTTGTTTTTTCTTCATTCATATTTTTTCCATTATTGATTTACGCTCAGTGTCAGCCACCAATTGGACCATTTAAAGTTGAAGGATGCAAAAAAATGATTCCATGATGTATTCACGGAGGGAGCTGGGCTTGCAGATGAGGTAAGTAGCCTCAACGTGTGAAATATATGTTCAACATACTTAATTACTTTGGCTAACACTTGCTTATTTTGAAGCACGTTGATTTGGCAACGCAATTGATGCGTCAGCAGATGATAAAATATTCGAAATCCTTTGGTCGTCCGTGACGTCATATTGGACGTCAACTTCTACGTCAACTGTATGCTAGCTATGCTTGAGTTAGATACAAGAGATCATCCGACGGAGCTGCCAGAAGGGTTTGACAATTACCTCGAAGGCGAATTCTCAAAACATGGTCAGAAGTGAGAGGGGTGCACCCATTTATATTTTCCAGTCTGCAGTCATAGTCACTGGTATGCTGTCGAGGTGGACATCGCCAAATCGACGATGTTCATATACGATCCAGATAGGAGTTGCTAAATGGATGATCAAATTAGAGCTGACTTGAAGCCCATGACAACGATTCTTCCTATGCTTCTGAAGAAAATCAACATTGTTATCTATACTCTAGCAATAGAACGGATAACGACAACCTCAAAATAATCTAACTCGTAAGTTTCATATGACATTAAGCAACTACTCAATGGCGATCATCTATTTTAATTTTTAGCACTATTAATGTCGAACTTCGAAACTGTGATGCAGGGGTAATTGTGGTGTTTACGCCATCAAATACATAGAATTCTTGAGCATCGACAGACAAGCAGAGCTAGTAAACAGATTCTACATGCCGAAGTGGAGGAAAAAACTAGCTGTTGAATTATACACCCTTGATTGTACCCCATCAAACATAATTTCTTATGTATTTTGGTTTTTTATTTTATTTTGCTTTTTGTTCAGTTTAATGTTGTTGATATAAGGGTTGGACAGTTGCAAATGTTGCTGAAGATGTACATTTTAGGCTGATATTCTACTGAAACGACTAGAGTAGTTATAAAATGATGGCAATAGTTTTAAAACATCAACAGTTGTTCAAAAACATTTACTGTTGTTTTAAAACTCCTCTATGCATTTTAAAACATCAATACTAGTTTTAGACTTCTGTAAACTAACTTTGTCAGATCATTTTGTATTGTTGGTTAATTAATATTGAGTTTGGGATTCAATTTGTCAATGGGATTCTACATAGTTCTCATTTTACGTTGTTTCTCATGTTCATTGTCATTACATGGTAATCACTACGACCATAATTGTGTAAAACTCTTATAAAAAATTGAAGTTACTATTATCATTCAAAACCGATAAAACATCCACTGCAACAAAACTGTAAAACAAAACAACAAACTTTATCCATTCCAAAATACTACTAAAAAAACAATACAAAACAAACCAACGTAAACATAATTGGTTCAAAACAATACAAAACCAAAAATTGCAACAATCATTCTAATAAAACTTGCCAAACGACCAACACACCAAAAATCCTCTTCTCCCTCACTGCTCAATCCCCTTCTTCCGAACCCGACTGCTCAGTCTCTTCCTCCATGTCATCAACCTCCAAAAAACGAAAGTAGACTTCATTAAAATACTCATAAGGGTGCAAAAACATGTCAAGCAAAGCTTCCACTTTCCACAAGGCAACAATATTTGGTGGGTATTCCTGAACTTTTCATTAGCGTTCATGCTTGTCAAGAAAGACATCAAATATACGCTCGTCTAACTACACCTTCACGGTAGTCAATGAAGTTTGAAGGTTGAAGAAGAAAAGATCAAAATGATCCCCACCACCAATGGATACTCTTACAATATTGTCAAGATGGTTTTCATTTGAGAGATGGACGAATTGTGTGGCATTGAAATAATTCCAATGCCTCTATATAAGCAAATGGAGTTGAAGCTCCCTGGGGTTGAATTGGTTGAGGAAGAGGTCCGTTGCCTACCATCATTAGGATAGAAGTAGAGCACAAGACAATTAGATATTGTAGCAGCTAATGATAAAATAATTGTAAATCATGCCTAACTTATATAGCACATAATATAGCAGACCAAGAGTAATTAACACAGCAGGAAGGGGAAAAGCCTCGATCCATCATTGAAGCCTTAGTGCCTCATTGGCCATTCGATTTATTTATTGCCATATATTCAATTAGATTTATTTACTGCCATATGTTCAACTATTAAAAATGAGGGCAATCGTTCCAAAACGACTACTAACGTTCTATGACGATTTTCATCTTTTCACAGATTGTTCTGCACATGTGGGTTTTCTATAAACCACACATTCAACTAATTTTTCAATACCAGAGTGAATAGCAAATGTCTACCATTACCCATGAATTTGCGACTTATATGAGAGATAAACGATAACAAAAACTTTACATAGCTTCTGAAAAAATCAATAACACATAAACAGTGTACCTTTGCTATACAAATTAGTATCACATTGTTCTTTGAGCCTCAAGGATTCATGGAGATGTTGTCGAATTTGAACACGTGTGTCGTTGCAATTTTTCCGCTTCTTTGGATGGAGGCTAACGTTAAGTGGATGGAGATGAATGATATGAATTAGAATCACGGTGAAAGAAGGGGTAAAATGGGAAAATACAAAACATTTTTCTTCACCCCACCCCACCCCACCCCACCCCACCCCAAAAATTTATGGTCAAATGCCTCAAAGTCTTTTGACCTTTTCCAAAGGCCATTTTTGGTGATTCCCACCATTTCAATAGACATTAAATAAATGGTTAATTACAGTAGTGGTCCCCATTCTTTTAAGTTTGTAATGATTTCATCCAATTTTTTTTTTGAGATATCATCTCTATTATTCTATTTATTCTCACAGATGGTCTTCAAATCAATATTTTTTACTATTTTGACAATTTTTTGAGAATTTTACCCATTGACTTAAATAAATTAAAATGATATAAAAAATACAATTAAAGTATTGCAATTTGATCCTTAACTTTTTCAAAAGTACAAATAAATGCTAAACTATTTTATTTTATACATATAGGTGTTCTTCTCCAACGCAAAAAATGAATCATCTTTTCCCACCCCCCCCTACTCCCACCCCCCCCACCCACTAGCAATGTATGCGGGTCTCTGGGAGCTAAACTTTAGTTGCTGGTGACTTTGGTCAGATGAAATTTTGGAAATTATATTTGAAAATTATAGTCCCGGGAATGTGTTTTTGTTTAAATTGGCAAGTTAACTATACGAGTTGGATTTGTTCAAATTATAAAGAGAGTGGGAAAAGGGTTAGTGGTTTTGACAACTTAGAAGTGATACACAGACAAATGCTCTCTCCAACGAAGAGGCAAGCTAGGCAAAATGCCTTGCCTTGCTTGCTTGCTCAAGCAAGCAGGGCAGGAAGGCAAAATGTCTTGCTCCAGTTGCATCATTTCATGGAGATTCGCATCATTTTGTGCACTAGAGTAATACTCAATACATATTAAACATATACAACACATACATACACATACTTATATACATATTTCCTCATTGAAACCTTATTTTAGAGTTTATACGTTGTTCTTTACATTTTTTGCTTTGTGCAAACTCACGAAGCTAATTGCCGATGAATCCCAAAAGCAATCTCAATTCGGGAGAGGGGAAATATCACTTTCAGGACAACTCTTCATCACATTTTTCATTCCTTTTTATTTCTGATTCTTCTTCCATCTTTTGTTCTAGTTTCAGTCTCCATATCCTATCTTTTCTAACATAGTGTGCAAAAAAGAGGTGGTGACAGTGCCAATTGGAGACGGCGGAGATGGCTGCCGAAGTAAAGGAGAGGTGGGTAGGGGGAAAAGATGATTCTTTTTTGTTGGAGAAGAACACATATCTATATAAAATAAAATAGTTTAGAATTTATTTGTACTTTTGAAAAAGTTAATGACCTAATTGCAATGTTTTTATTGTATTTTTTCCTATCATTTTAATTTATTTAAGTCAATTGGCAAAATTGGTGATATGGAGACCATCTGTGAGAATAAATGGAAGAATGTGAATGATATCTGCTAAAAAAAAGATGGAGATGAAATCGTTACAAACTTGAAAGAATGGAGACCATTAGTGTAATTAACCCTTAAATAAATAGAGGACCGTCCAAATGTAGACGGTATGCTAGACATCCTCCACTTTTTTATTTGCCATGTAGCAATTTAAGTTGATGTGGCACATTTTTTTGTGCAATCCACAGTTGCATTGGAGATGCTCTTAGACGTCGTGTTAGACACTTTCTAACCATTTTTTCATTAAATTGTGTTTATCTCTCTCATCTATTTTTCTTTCTCTTCCTCCTTCTACAAACTCTCTTTTATTTATTTTCTCTCTTACCACATAATTTTTTTAGAAAATGTTTAACATTGGAGTTGTTCCAAGCGACACGGATCGTGAATAGTAGCTGTTGATTAGTTGTCATAGAATAGTACGGATTAGATGGAATCAGGTGTAGTTTGTTTATAAGTTGTGAAATTTAACTAATTCTTTTTATTTTAGGTTTATAAACAACTTATTTAATATTTATTGGTAACTATACTTAATTAACATAATTTGCAAAATATTATAAAAAATAACATAAGTAAGATCATTGCTATTCATCTTATGTAATTACTTAAAATATAAGAAATAATTTTGCATTTTACACCTAAGGTGTAATGATCAAAGAACCAATGTTTACTAGAATCTCGCAAATATACAGTATCGCACATAAATAATAAATTGTGAGTTAATTATCTTTCCAAGGAGATTGTGTATTTAGTTATGAAATCAATTTGATCTTAACTTTAATCGAAATAACAAAAATTTAATTTTTATTACTCTTAAGTTAAAAATTACTAAAAGTGTTTAAAGAAAAACAATTTTCAAAAATTTCAAATTAATGAAAGCACTAAATCTCCGATTCCACCATTGTATTCCACTTTAATTATCAAATTTGCAATTAACAAATACATATTTAAATTGACAATCACGGATCCCAAATTGTTTAACAATCTTTCTTAAAAATAAGGTTAAACATAATTTTCACATACGAACCTATAATATTTTCATGAAGATTGAGTATGTAAAACACTTTTAGTTTAAATGTCATTCACATAATCTAACAACATATATTCAACTTCTCAAAAATAATATAAATCATGAATAATTCAAATAGTGATCAATTAATTGAAAGTATTAAGGAAATAACAAATATTCAATCAAACATGAATTTAAAGTTGGGAAAAACTTATTTAAATCTTAATACAGTGTTTAGATTGTCATCCTAACAATAAAATATTCATCATTATCATATTTGAATTACAAAAACACTAAATATGAATAGAATATTTCACTCATAATTAAGATAGTAGAATAAGCACATATTTGGTGGTGCTTAAATTATAATTTTAGTTGGTCAAACATAATTTTTATCCACACATTTAATAGGACACACAACTTACAACTCACTTTTTATCTACATATTCACCCACAACTTATAATATAAACACTTAAAAAATATTTTCAGTAATACCAAACATACACTAAATGACAAGTTGGGGATCTTCAATTGCCCTCTTCTTCTTTTTGATTGAATCCCAACAAAAATTTGAGATGATATATTCTTCAATGCGATAATGTGTTTCTCTCTAAGATTGTGTCTTCTAGATATAACATAACATGATCCTCTTATAGAGTAATATTACCACCAGATTTCGGTAAAGCATCCACGTCAGCAAATGCCTCATAAAAACCCCATAAAGGCCCAGTGAAGACCCAAGTTAGGCCTTGTAAGCCCAGCAAGGGTATTCCGGATTCGTAAAAGCCTCACGTACCAAACGAGGGCCTTGTAAACACATTTAAGCCCAGCAACACATTGACACCCTCGAACTAAATATGACGAAGCCCGTGAAGAGCCTCGATATTCATGGGCGACACCGGGTGCTTCACCGGCAACCGAGTTCGTCATAGATCTGTGAGCATTATGATATTCTAGAATGACTAGAGATATATTTAAAGAGAGATTGTGTTTGATTGGCACATGGATTCTTACAAAGAAACCAAATATCAATCTTCTAAGACAACATGATAATGGAAATCAACTCAAATAAGGTATAGAATTTGGGAGATTGTATTGATAATCAATTGTCCTTATCTCGTAAAGACGAAGGATCCAATCGGATATTTAATTGATTATTTTTCTAAATCAATTAGAACTCGAGACTATAAAATAACATCTCTCGTTGCTCTAAAATACACATTATTCTCACCCTTAAGCTCTACTCAAATCTCTACATGCTTGTCCCTCCCACACCCATTTTATTATTTTCTGGTATATTGTCACCCATTTGCATATACCGACAGTTGACTTGATCGTCGGAGTACCAACTATCGTCGAGCCCTTTTTCTTCGGTGATCTTGGTACCTAATGGTCGTCCTAGTGTGCAGGTAATATAGAGATTGACAAATGATTGATTGGAGATCTATTGACATGTGGATAGTACAGATTCTGACGTCAACAAGTACAAAACTAGTGCACCGAATTGGAAACTCTATCTCTACGAACTCCTAAATGTTATTAAGTTAATTTGAATTAAGTGTATATTTGATGGAGTTTAAAAGTAATTTTTTAAGAGATTTTGAAAAAAATTGGTAAAATGTATGGTTGATAAAAGTTGTGGGTCCCATTAAATATATGGTTAAAAATGAGTTTGAGAAAAAAAAATTAGTTTAAACTCTGCCAAATATGCACTAAATCATTTCGGGGTGTTACTTGGTGGTTTTTTTCCTTTATCCTTCTTATTTTTATTTTATTTGTTGTTTATTTAAATTTTGACATGTCATCCAAGGTAAATGTAAAATCATCGTTGAGGATCCAATTGCTACTAAAATGAAATGTTGAGAATGTAAATGCTTTCTTTTGAAAGTTGAGGATCCAAATGCACACAAAACACCAAAGGTTGGAAACCTCCACTACTGTTTTCTCAATTTTAAAATTTAAAATATATATTTAAAATAGAAGAAATTGTCGACCTTTTTTATAAAAATGACTTCTATTCATAATTTATAGCATCTACAATGTATATGTTAATTCAACTATTAGTGTCAAATCCAATATTTCGTCAAATAGCCCAAAATACCCTTAGAATCACTTTTCCAATCAAATTTCTCTCTTTAATCATATCTTTTCATTTGTCTCTGAATATATCGTCTCGCTGTTTCAAATACAAACTATTTATCTTTGCCAAGTTGTCGTTTGACTAGATAGATGTTCATCGTGTTTTTATTTTTTATTTTTTGTATGGTAGATGTTATTTGTTAATTTTCTCAAAAAAATGACAACTTTATTTTATTTAGTTGTATGTCTCATTTTATTTTTCTTGAAAAGGGAAATGTGTACAAATGGAAGTCTTAAATTGTGTCTGGCTTTCTCTTGGGCACAATATTTTAATATTTTTGAAGCAAGTATACTCATTTCGGTATGAACGATTGTTTAATATGCTTTAATGAATACATTGCTTCTAATGTTTCGTTGGAGAAAAAAAATGTGAAATCGAAAATAGTGGGTTGAGATATAACTTGAAGTTGTCGTTCAACAGCCTCAACTATCGAGAAGAGAAGAGAAAAAAATTGAAATGTCGGCTCGACGATTTAAACTAACGAGCCGACAATACAATATTTTTAAAACTTTACCGACAGCTTTAAGTGACATTATAATTCAACCGTCATTTAAAAAAAAAAAAATCAGGAGGTAGCTTCTATTGGAGGAAGCAAGGAAAAAAAACTTGGTCATTTTTTACAAATCTATACTATTTCTAAAAGGTCCTAGAAGAGATAAATAATTTTAGACTATTTTACCCTCTTATATTACATCTTTGGATTATTTTACCCTCCTATATTAAATTAAAAAATCTAAAAATCTTTCCTCTCCGACTATTATTGAACAAAATAAGAGGTTATATGGAATACATATCCTTAGTTTTTTTTTTTTTTTTTTTTTTTAACTATGGAATATACAAAGGGGTCATATGATGTATGATTATGTAATTCCTAAATATGTATTTAGGATCCAAAAATGTAATTTAATTTGTCAATATTGACATCAAAATCTCAATTTTTTCTCTAGAAAGACCTTGTGATAGTCAACTCATTCTCCTCTTTACTTTGGCATCAATTTTTCAGATTTTATATGTAAATTTTACAAGTTAAAATTAGAAAGTTTCTCTCAAAAGTCTCTCATTTTGTCTTTTTCTTTTCACAACATATTACACACATAAAACTCATTTTTCTCCAAATTTTTACGAAAGAAAGAAAAAGGAAAGAAGTGATAATTCAAAGTTATTGAAAAACAAACAAAAAGTTTTAGATTTTTAATCATTTTTCATATTCAAAAAATCTAAGGTGAGATCTACGTGTAAATAGTAATTTTAACTTGATATAGTGTTTTCATAATCTTACATGTTGTGCTAATGGACCCTTCCGTTTAATATGGTTCCATTTGATTATTTATGAAATGTTATAAAGAAATGTATAGAACTTTTCATTCGATATGGTTCGATCTTTTTCACTATGAAATGTAATGAATAAATGTAAAAAGTTTTCCCGTTCGATGTGATTTGGTTTCTCACTATGAAATGTGGTATGACTTGTATAGAAATTTATATGAATTTTGGATGAATGAATGACATGTTCATTACTAGAGATAATTGAATAGGATTAAGAAACAATGATATGTCAAAGATTTGTCTATTGGTCAATCAAGCTTAGTGTAGCAAAAATGCCCATATAGTCTAAGCCAACTGAAATTGGAAATGGTCACAATTCCTTGGCATTAGTTTAAAGCCGGTAGAAGCATGTGTCCAAATGAAAAAAAAAAATAAAAAAATACAAGAATCAATTTTAATGTAAATAAAATAGAATTCTGTGGGGGAATGAACATAATTCTATCAGTTTAAATATTAACAAACATAATTAACATAAAAGTAACATGTCTGACATTAATAAATATCGCAGTTTATATTTTCTTCATCATTATTTAATTGTCTACATTTTAAACGAAGAAAATTTATGACATTTTCAACCCATTTGACTTCTTCTGTGTAAGACATGTTTTTTTTCTTTTTCATTACATCTACTTGTTCAATTATTTTCCTTTAAATGTCACTACATTTTATTATCTTGTTTAGTCCTCGTGGATCGAAATTGTAGCACGTGTACGTATAACAAGTGCTTGATTACGAGGAGATGCATTTAAGTTATTAATTCATTTTTTGAGACGTGAAATATACAAAAAACGAGTCATCATTTTTCTGTTAGTTCCTAAAAATATTGTAGGTATCATCCATATAAATCATTTCCTATAATCATAATGTGTATATATCAAAATGGACTTTGTTAATAGAGAAACGAGAATGTGGATTGATTGGAGTTTTATCAATTGAAGTAGCTTGTTCACTAAATAGGAGAAAAAATATTCTGTGAAAAACGTTGTATAGTTATTGTTGCTATAATTATATCCTTGTAGATTTAGTAGGGTTTAAGAAAAAACTTGATTCTAATTTCAAAACACGAGAGAAATGTCGAGTATTTGATGTTTACCAAGTGTTTTAAGTTCTTAGAATAATACAATAATGTTAATGACAAATACAATTAAATGAGAATATGCAACATAATTGATCTTTAGCTAGGCATGATAATGTAATTCATTTCTTTTTTTCTAATTTTCTTAATTACCTCTCTTTTTATTAATTAAAAAATAGTTAGTTTTGCTATTGCTGAGGCTTCATTCAAAATATATTGAAACAAATATTGAATTGAAAATCAAGGGATCTTACCATTATTATAAAGTTTGTCAAATTCTTCTTCATCGCATCAATTCCATAAGATTTATATCAATAGTTCGTCAATCATCAAAGCTCAAATCACCAAAATGTATTCACTGAGTTCGAGATACTGTTGGTATTACCACAATATAAAACTCATCTCTAATTGCAGTTATACTACTATGAATGTACATAAAACATCAACATTATTTATTATAATATTAAACAATACAATATAATATGTTATCAAGAATCGTATTTTTTAATCTATTGTAATTGTTACTTTAATATTTTAACTTTTTAACAATTAAAAACTAAGAATTTTGAAAATATTAAAAATTAATAAAATTATTGTAAAATCGCATGCAATGCACGTTTTTCTAATTAGTGTTATTAAAAGTTGCTATTTTCAAAAGCCAGAATTTATATTTGTCTAATTTTATAAAATTTCCTAATTTTTTTAAGGGTAAATAGCACTGGGGGTTCCAAACTTTTGAACCTTATGACGATGGAGTCCCGAACCTTTCATTTCTAACCACCGGGTCCTTAACATTTAAAAAAATGCGCGAGCAAAGTCCTTCTATTAAAAAAATCGTTAGTTTGATCGTTAAATTGTCAAAATTTAATTGAAATGACCAATTTACCCATCATCTTCTTCCATATGATACACAAACGTATATATACGCATACCATTCAAACATTTTATTCTTCTCTTTCCAGAAGTTCTCACCATTTGAATTGAATCAGTCTCTCCTCTATATATGTGTGTGTGTGTGCGCGCGCGCGTGCGCATTAGTGCATATCTTTACTATAATATAAGTGTCTATCATCTGTTTACTATTCACCCTTCAACTAACACGACGTCGTTTTATTGATTTAGTATTCCTAATTTCGTCCAAATCTCACCCTTTTGTCCTAAACTTTTGACACTTCTTTTATATTAAATTAATATCTTTTAGCCGCAATTATTGACTTCTTATATATTATAGTAAAGATATATTCATTTTTCTCTTAATAAGTCATCAAATTTAGTGTTTTTTTATCCCCAGTTGCTATAGGGAACAAAGAACGAAATACAATTGATTCCTAAAGGTTTTAGTAAATTTCATTTTCTTTAAACTGTAGTTTTTGTTATCCAACTTAAATATTTACTGCACCTTATACATTAAGTATTTTTACATAATTCCAGTTGGAGACGATATCCCTATGGGTTACCTAACCATTGGCTTTGGTTTCACATAATTTCATGTTATATAACTCAAGTTATGAACAATTTTGTAAATCTGCGACAACATGAATCCGAGAACCGCCTTGGATGTTTCGATGAACATTTTAGTATGTCGAAACATGCTGTCGGACTATCAAATTTTTATATGTGGTAGCTACATGGGTATTCTACGTTCCTGAAAATTTCATATTGTTCGGTGATCGTTTTCTATGTCAAAGAAATTTTTTTTACTCCATGACCGGGTGAATTGTTTCTCTAAAGCAGTACTTTATGTTGACCAACTCAAAATTATGTTGCACCTTATATATTAAGTATTTTTACATAATTCCAGTTGAAGACGATAGCTCTATGGGTTACCTAACCATTGGCTTTGGTTTCACATAATTTCATGTTATATAACTCAAGTTATGGACAATTTTGTAAACTGGGACTGCATGAATCCAAGAAACGCCTAGGATGTTTCGGTGAGCATTTTCAGATGTCGAAACATGTCTTTGTCGGACTATCAAATTTTGATATATGGTAGCTAAATGAGTATTCTATGTTTCATAAAAATTTCATATTTTTCGGTGATCGTTTTCTATGTCAAAGAAATTTTTGTTACTCAGTGACCGGGTGAAGAAATTTTAGTAACACTGCCCTTATTTTGAAATTTTTCTTCACCTGGTCATGGAGTAACAAAAAATTATTTGACATAGAAAACGATCACCGAACAATACAAAATTTTCAGGAGACATATAATACTCATGTAGCTACCACATATTAAAAATTGGTAGTCCGACGGCATGTTTAGGCATACTAAAATGCTCACCGAAACCTCCTAAGCATTTTTTCTAATTCATGCCGTCGACGTGCCAGAATCGCTATTATAAACTAATAAAAAAAACTTTAAGTAGTGTAAATATCTTCTTAAACTTTTGTGGGCCTTGGTTTTGTGGTAGTTTTAGTGGATTCCCATGTTTTGATTACAAGTTAATGATGTGAACTTGAAGGTTTTGCTAAACTTCATGTTTATCTAACTCAGCTTCGTTGTCCAACTCAAAAATTTGATGTACCTTATATATTAAGAATTTTTACATAATTCCAGTTGGAGACGATAGCCCTATGGGTTACCTAACCATTGGCTTTAGTTTCACATAATTCCATGTTTTATAACTTAAGTTATGGACAATTTTGTAAACTGCGACCGCGTAAATCCGAGAAACTGCCTAGGATGTTTCGGTGAGCATTTTAGTAAGCCAAAACATGCCGTCCGACTATCAAATTTTGATATGTGGTAGCTAAATGAGTATTCTATGTTCCATGAAAATTTCATATTTTTCGGTGATCGTTTTCTATGTCAAACAAATTTTTGTTACTCCATGACTGGGTGAAGAAATTTTAGTAACACTGCCCTTATTTTGAAAATTTTATTCACCTAGTCATGGAGTAACAAAAAATTCTTTGACATAGAAAACGATTACCGAACAATACGAAATTTTCAGGAGACATAGAATACTCAGGTAGCTACCACATATCAAAATTGGTAGTCCGACGGCATGTTTAGGCATACTAAAATGCTCACCACGAAACATCCTAGGCTGTTTTTCGAATTCATGCCGTCGGCGTGTCGGAATCGCTATTATAAACCAATCAAAATTTTTTAAGTAGTGTAAATATCTTCTTAAACTTTTGTGGACCTTGGTTTTGGTAGTTTTAGTGGATTCCCATGTTTTGGTTACACGTAAATCATGTGAACTTGAAAGGTTTTGTTAAACTTCATGTTTCTCTAATATGCAGTTTCTGTTGTCCCACTCAAAAATTTGCTGCACCTTATATATTAAATATTTTTACATAATTCCAGTTGGAGACGATAGCCTATGGGTTACCTAACCATTGGCTTTAGTTTCACATAATTTCATGTTATATAACTCAAGTTATGGACAATTTTGTAAACTGTGACAGCATGAATCCGAAAAACTACCTAGGATGTTTCGGTGTATATTAAATATTTTTACATAATTCCGGTTGGAGACGATAGCCTATGGGTTACCTAACCATTGGCTTTGGTTTCACATAATTTCATGTTATATAACTCAAGTTATGGACAATTTTGTAAATCATGACAAAGATGAATCCGAAAACTACCTAGGATGTTTCGGTGAGCATTTTAGTAAGTCGAAACATGCCGTCGGATTATCAAATTTTGATATGTGGTAGCTAAATGAGTATTCTATGTTCTCTCGAAAATTTCATATTGTTCGGTGATCGTTTTCTATGTGAAATGAATTTTGTTAATCCATGACTAAGTGAAGTTTTGATTTTTTTTTTTTTACTTTTTGCTTAGTTACTCGACAAAGTCATTTAAATTTTTTTTTTTTTTTAACTACTCGGCAAAGTCATTTGAAATCTTTTTTTTTTTTTTTTTTTTTTTTGGTTGTGTGGCTTTTTCGCTATTTTTTTTTTAATTTGCACTTTTGGTCTACAACCTTTTTAATTTATAACAAATTTATCCATAATCTTTTTTTTAGCATTGACCATTCCCGGCCTTTGAATTTTGTTTCAAATTTTGTTTTGTCTTCCTCTTTAAACAAACAAAATAAAAACTAATAACAACAAAATAAAATAAAATTGTAAATATTTTATTTTTACTGGACAATATTTTTTTAAATTTTTCCTAGAAATGTTTTTTATTTTAGAATTTTTTTTTTCTTTTTTTGGGTTTTTGTCGCGTTAGTCGACAAACTTTTTTTTAAAAATAAGATTAATGTTTAATATCATTTTGTCCAGTTACTCAATAAAGTCCAATTTGACAATTTTTTTAACTTTTTTTTTTCGAGTTACTCGATAAAGGGGAAACACATTTAATTTTTGGGGGTTTTTTGGTAGAAAAAAAAATTAATTTTTTTGGTCGAATAACTCGACAAAGGGAAAAAAATTATTATTTTTTTCTTTTTTGGTCGAGTAACTCGACAAAGGTTTTTTTTAAAAAAAAATTCCCGACAAAGTCCAATTTTTTATTTATTATTTTTTTTTGTCGACTTTTTCCATTTTTTTTCTCCCTATTCCAAAGAGGGATGTTTCCGTAAGTATTTTAGTAAGCCGAACATGCCGTCGGACTATGAAATTTTGATGTGTGGTAGCTACACGAGTATTCTATGTTCCCTGAAAATTTCATCTTGTTCGGTGATCGCTTTTCTATGTCAAAAATTTTTTTTTAATCCATGACTAAGTGAAGAAATTTTAGTAACACTACCTTATTTTGGTCATTTGATTTTTATTTGATTTTATTTTTAAAAAAAAATTAATATTTTTACGAGTTACAAAAAAAAAATTAAATCTTTATCGTGTAACTTTCGACAACAATTTGTCGAGTTACAATTAAAAAATAAAAATAAAATCAAGACTTTTTGGGGTTAATATTTTGATTGAATTTTTTTTTTTTTAATGACTTTGTCGCTCGACAAAGTCTTTTTAATTTTTTTTTTAATGACTATGTCGAGTTACTCGACAAAGTATTTTGGAATTTTTTTTTTTTGAATTTGTTGAGTAACTCGACAAATTTTATTTATTTATTTATTTATTTTGACTTTGTCGAGTAACTCTAGAAAGTCATTTGAAATTTTTTTTTATTTAAATTTTTTTTTTTTTTTACTTTGCCAAGTAACTTGACAAAGTCATTTGAAATATTTTTTTTTTTTTTTTACTTTGCCCGGTTACTCGACAAAGTCATTTGAATTTATTTATTTATTTATTTTTCACTTTGTCGAGTAACTCAACAAAGTCATTTGGATTTTTTTTTTTTTTTTAACTTTGCCGAGTTATTCGGCAAAGTCATTTGATTCTTTTTCTTTCTTTTTTTTTTTTAACTTTGCCGAGTTACTCGGCAAAGTCATTTGATATATATATATATATTTTAAACTTTGCCGAGGAAAGTCATTTGGAATTTTTTTTTTTTCCCCTAGTTGTGTAGGCTTTTAGCTTTTTTTTTTTTTTTTTTTGTAATTTACACTTTTGGTTCACAACCTTTTCAATTTATAACAAATTTATCCATAACTTTGTTTTAGCATTGGCCATCCCCGACCTTTGAATTTTGTTGCAAATTTTATTTTGTCATCCTCTTTAAATAAACAAGATAAAACTAATAACAACAAAATAAAATAAAATTGTAAATATTTTATTTTTACTAGAAAACATTATTTTTTATTTTTTCTAAATATGTTTTTTATGTTTAAGTTTTTTTTTTTTTTTTTTTTTTTGAGTTTTTGTCGCGTTACTCGACTAACTTTTTTTTTTTAATAAGATTAATGCTTAATAACATTTTGTCGAGTTACTCAATAAATTCCAATTTGACAATTTTTTAACTTTTTTTTTTGTCGAGTTACTCGATAAAGAGGAAAAAAATTTAATTTTTGGTAGAAAATTGTTTTTTTTTACTTTTTTTGGTCGAGTAACTCGACAAAAGGTAAACACAAAAAAAAAAAATCCTTTTATGGGCTTTGTCGAGTTAATTGACAAAGCTCAATTTTTTCATTTTTCCATTTTTTTTTTTTTGTCGAGTTTTTCCATTTTTTTCCTATCTATTTCGGGCTTTGTCGAGTTACTCGACAAAGCCCAATTTGAAAGTGAATTTTTTTTTTTTTTTAAATTTGCGCTTTTAGTCCCAACTTTTAAATTTTTAACTAATTTACACATAATTTTTATTTTTATGCCATTGTCCATCCCTAACATTTAAATTTCATTGAAAGCCCAATTTGACCATTTTTTTTTCTTTTTTAAGGGGTTTTTTTTTTCGAATTAAGAAATTTTTTTCTTTTCTTTTTTTGAGTTTTTGTCAAGTTAATCGACAATTTTTTTTTTATAATAAAATTAATGTATTTGGTTTATCAAGTTATTCAACATAATTTATTAAAAATAATTTGGTCGAGTTACTCGACATTAATTTTCACACTTTTTTTAAAATTAGATTAATCATTTTAGCGACAATTTTTTCATTTTGTCGAGTTTCTTCAATATTTTTTCTTTTTTTTTGGGCTTTGTTGAGTAACTCGGCAACGTCTTTTCAATTTTTTTTTTTTTTATTTTTGTGACTTTGCCGTGTAACCATTCAAAAAAAAAAATTTTTGTGACTTTTCCTTGTAACTAGGCAAAGTCCATTCAAATTTTTTTTTTTTATTATTATATTTTTTTTGACTTTGTCAACTCTGACAAAGTCATTTGAAAATTTTTTTTTTGTGTAATTTACATTTTTGGTCCACAACCTTTTTAATTTATAACAAATTTACCCACAATTTTTTATTAGCATTGACCATCCCCGACCTTTGAATTTTGCTGCAAATTTTGTTTTGTCCTCCTCTTTAAATAAACAAAATAAAAACTAATAACAACAAAATAAAATAAAATTGTAACTATTTTATTTTTACTGGACAACATTTTTTTAAATCTTTTCTAAATATGTTTTTTATTTTAGAATTTTTTTTCTTTTTTTGAATTTTTGTCGCGTTACACGACAAACTTTTTTTTAATAAGATTAATGCTTAATATTATTTTGTTGAGTTACTCAACAAAGTCTAATTTGACAATTTTTTAACTTTTTTTTTTGTCGAGTTACTCGATAAAGGAGAAAAAAAATTTAATTTTTTGAAATTTTTGGTAGAAAATTTTTTTTTAATTTTTTTGGTCGAGTAACTCGACAAAGAGAAAAAAATTTAATTTTTGCTTTTTAGTCGAGTAACTTGGCAAAGTCATTTCAATTTTTATTTATATATTTTTTTGTGACTTTGCCGTAACCCTCGGCAAAGTCATTTCAATTTTTTTTTTTTTTTTTTTTTTTTGACTTTGCCTTGTAACTCCATAAAGTCATTTAAATTTTTTTTTTTTTTTTGGGTGACTTTGCCATGTAACTCGGCAAAGTCCATTCAAATATATATATATATATATATATATATATATATATATATATATATTTTTTTTTTTTTACTTTGTCAACTCGACAAAGTCATTTAAAAAAAATATGTGGGCTTTTAGCTCTTTTTTTTTTTTTTAATTTACATTTTGGTCCACAATCTTTTAATTTATAACAAATTTACCCATAATCTTTTTTTTAGCATTGACCATCCCGACCTTTGAATTTTGTTGCAAATTTTGTTTTGTCCTCCTCTATAAATAAACAAAATAAAAACTAATAACAACAAAATAATGATTTGAACCTTTTTAATTTACAATTTTATTTTTACGGGACAACATTTTTTTAATTTTTTCTAAATATGTTTTTTATTTTAGAATGTTTTTTTTCTTTTTTTAGATTTTTGTCGCGTTACTCGACGGACCAAGTGTTGGTAAATGTGGATTCCTATGTTTTGGTTATACATTAATGATTTGAACTTTAAAGGTTTTGCTAAATTTCATGTTTTTCTAAGTCATAGTTCATTGTCTAACTCAAAAATCACTTGCACCTTATATATTAAGTATTTTTACATAATTCCAGTTGTAGACGATAGCCCTATGGGTTACCTAACCATTGGCTTTGGTGTCACATAATTTCATGTTATATAATTCAAGTTATGGACAATTTTTTAAACTGCGACTGCATGAATCCGAGAAATTGCCTAGGATATTTCGGTGAGCATTTTAATAAGCCGAAACATGCCGTCGGACTATCAAATTTTGATATGTGGTAGCTAAATGGGTATTCTATGTTCCCTCATAATTTCATATTTTTCGGTGATTGTTTTCTATGTCACAGAAATTTTTCTTACTCCATGAGCGGGTGAAGAAATTTTAGTAACATTGCCCTTATTTTGAAATTTTTTTTCACCTGGTCATTGAGTAACAAAAAATTCTTTGACATAGAAAACGATCACCGAACAATATGAAATTTTCAGGAGACATATAATACTCAGGTAGCTACCACATATAAAAAATTGGTAGTCCGACGACATGTTTAGGCATACTAAAATGCTCACCGAAACCTCCTAGGCAGTTTTTCGGATTCATGCCGTCGACGTGCCAGAATCGCTATTATAAACCAATCAAAAAACTTTAAGTAGTGTAAATATTTTTTTAAACTTTTGTGGGCCTCGGTTTTGTGGTAGTTTTAGTGGATTCCCATATTTTGACTACACGTTAATGATGTGAACTTGAAAGGTTTTGCTAAACTTCATGTTTCTCTTAGCTATATTTTCCGTTGTCCAACTCAAAAATATGTTGCACCTTATATATTAAGTATTTTTACATAATTCCAGTTGGAGACAATAGCCCTATGGGTTACCTAACCATTGGCTTTTGTTTCACATAATTTCATGTTATATAACTCAAGTTATGGACAATTTTGTAAACTGCGACAGCATGAATCCGAGAAACTGCCTAGGATGTTTCGGTAAGTATTTTAGTAAGCTGAAACATGCCGTCGGACTATCAAATTTTGATGTGTGGTAGCTACACGAGTATACTATGTTCTCTGAAAATTTCATCTTGTTCGGTGATCGTTTTTTATGTGAAAAGAATTTTTTTTAATCCATGAAGTGAAGAAATTTTAGTAACATTATCTTATTTTGGCAATTTGATTTTTATTTTATTTTATTTTATTGTTAAAAAAAATTAAGATTTTTACGAGTTACAAAAGAAAAAATTTAAATCTTTATCGAGTAACTCGACAACAATTTGTCGAGTTACAATTAAAAAGTAAAAAATAAAATCAAGACTTTTTCGAGTTAGTCTTTTGATTGAATTTTTTTTTCTCGACAAAGTCTTTTTAATTTTTTTTTGTAATGATTATGTCGAGTTACTCAACGAAGTATTTTGGAATTTTTTTTTACTTTGTCGAGTTACTCGACAAAAGTCTTTTGAATTTTTATTTTTTATTTTTTTTTGAGTTTGTCGAGTAAATTGACAAATTTTTTTGAATTATTATTATTTTTTTTTTACTTTGTCGAGTAACTCGACAAAGTCTTTTGAATTTTTTTTTTTTTTTTTTACTTTGTTGAGTAACTCGAGAATGTTATTTAGAATTTTTATTTTTTATTTTTGACTTTACCGAGTTATTCGGCAAAGTCATTTGAAATTTTTTTTTTTTACCGAGTTACTCGGCAAAGTCATTTGATTTTTTTTTTCACTTACTTTGCCGAGTTACTCGGCAAAAGTGATTTGATTTTTGTTTTTTTACTTACTTTGCGAGTTACTCGCAAAGTGATTTCATTTTTTTCCCATTACTTTCTTTGAGTAACTCGACAAAGTGATTTGATAGTTATTTATTTTTATTTTTAAACTTTGCCGAGTTACCTCGGCAAAGTCATTTGGCTTTTTTTTTTTTTTTTTTTTTTTTTTTGTTGTTGTGTGGGTCTTTAGCCATTTTTTTTTTTTTTTTTGTAATTTGTATTTTTGGTCTACAACATTTTCGCTTTTATAACAAATTTACCCATAACTTTTTTTTTTTTTAGCATTGGTCATCCCGGCCTTTAAATTTTGTTGCAAATTTTATTTTGTCCTTCTCTTTAAATAAACAAGATAAAACTAATAACAACAAAATAAAATAAAATTGTAAATATTTTATTTTTACCGGACAACATTATTTTTTATTTTTCTAAATATGTTTTTTATGTTTGAATTTTTTTTTTGGGAGGGTTTTTGTCGCGTTGCTCGACTAACCTGCTTTTTTTTAATGAGATTAATGCTTAACAATATTTTGTCAAGTTACTCAACAAAGTTCAATTTGACAATTTTTTAACTTTTTGTTGTCGAGTTACTCGATAAAGAGGAAAAAAAATTTAATTTTTGGTAGAATTTTTTTTTTTAATTTTTTTGGTCAAGTAACAGACAAAAGGGAAAATATTTTTTTAATTTTTTTGCTTTTTTTTGTCAAGTAACTCGACAAAGGAAAAAAAAAAATCGTTTTTTGGGCTTTCTCGAGTTAATCGACAAAACTCAATTTTTTCATTTTTCCAATTTATTTTTTTTTGTTTTGTCAAGTTTTTCCATTTTTTTTTCCCTCCCTATTTTGGGTGTTGTCGAGTTACTCGACAAAGCCCAATTTGAAATTAGAATTTTTTTTTTTTGTAATTTGCGCTTTTAATCCCAACTTTTAAATTTTTAACTAATTTATCCATAATTTTTATTTTTATGCCATTGTCCATCCTTAACATTTAAATTTTGTTGAAAGCTCAATTTGACCATTTTTTTCTTTTTTTATGGGTTTTTTTTCGAGTTAAAGAAATTTTTTCCTTTCTTTTTTTGGATTTTTGTCAAGTTAATCGACAACTTTATTTTTTTTTATAACAAAATTAATGTCTTTGGTTTGTCAAGTTATTCAACAATAATTTATTAAAAATAATTTGGTCGAGTTACTCGACATCAATTTTTGACACTGCTTTTTTTTAAATTAGAGTAATCATTTTAGCCGCAATTTTTTCATTTTTGTCGAGTGTTTTCAATATTTTTTTCTCTTTTTTTGGACTTTGTCGAGTAAATTTGAATTTGATAATTTTTCTTTCTTTTTTTTTAATTTACACTTTTAGTCCCAACTTTTTAGATTTGTAACTAATTCACCTACAATTTTTATTTTTTTTGCTATTGACCATCCCCAACATTTAAATTTTGTTGAAAGTCTAATTTGACCATTTTTTTTTTGTGTGATTTTGTCTTAAATTCTACAATATTCATTTATTTGTCCTAAATTCTACAATGTTATAATTGCTACACGTGCAACGCACGGGCTTAAAACTAATATAACAATATATGTGTATATTTTTGTGTGTATATCCTCAATGCCGAGCTTAACAGTGAAATTGTACAGCGTGCTCTTTAAATTCCTCCTCAAACGCAAATTACAAACCCTAAATGAAAACCCAAATTTTAATCCTAATTTCTTCTCGCATGGGGTTGTTACAAGGCCTGATGAAAGCATCACCACTGCAAATCCCAGCTTTTCAATCGACTACGTCGCTACCAAGGATCTCCATATTGACCCTTCTACCTCCCTTTCGATCTAGATATTTTTACCGCACTTTGCGATTGTTTCTCCTAAATCGGTGCTAAATCTTAGGGATAGAGTGCCATAGAGCAAGAATTTGAATATAAGTTAGGAAAGTTTCAGAAAATGCGGTTCTTTATGGGGGCTATTTGCCGGTGAAGAACGAGAGAAATTGTAGGAAGTTGCCTATTATATTACAGTTTCATGGATAAAGATGCTGGGTAAATTGTAGGAAGAAATAAATGAAGAAATAAAGTTTGTGTTTTCATATGGAAGATGATGATTGGTAAATTGGTCATTTTAAGTAAATTATGACCATTTAACCCATCAAACTAACGATTTTTTTAATAGAAGGACTTTGCTCGCGCATTTTTTAAAGGTTAAGGACCCGGGGGTTAGAAATGAAAGATTTGAGTCCCGTCGTCATAAGGTTCAAAGGTTCGGGACCTCCAGTGCTAGTCATAAGGTTCAAAGGTTCGGTACCTTCGTCACGTGTACGAGAGTCTAGGAGTGGCAAACGGAAGAGCTCATTCCATGGTAGGCTCAAGTTCGTTTATGGCTGAGCCCTAAATTTTTTTACGAACCGAACATCGACTCATAAAAAACATGAGCTAGCTCGTGTTATAGGATTTATTTTGAAAGTTTCAAGTTGTTTACAAATTTTTCTTTAAAAGAAAACACGAACCACCTCGACTTGAATTCACACCGGTGGAGCCGAACTTGTTTGGCAATAGGTCAAGTTGAGCCTCGGTCATTTGACAAAAAAATCATGTGAAGCGGGGTTTTCATGAGTCACTTAACAATTCAATGAAAAATTGGAGGTTTTCTATTTTTGGATTGTGTGCAATTAAAATGAAAGATCAATGGCCAATTTACTCATTTTAAAAGGTAGTAAAGAATTGAGGACCAATGGCGCAATTCTCTCCTTTAAAGATTGAGGATGTATTTGTCAAAGATAACAAAAAATGAAAGGTTAGACATCCCCTTTACTAAAATGCTCAAAGGTATGGGGCTTCCTGTTGCAATTTTTCCATAATAGTTTGCCATGGCTCATGAAGGGAAATTGGCGCAAATGAACTCTAACATTTTCTCTTAGTGCGGAAATGGTCTCTAATTTTTTATTTTTGGCCCAAAAATTTCTAACCTATGTATTTTAGTGCACAGTTGATCTTTATTTAATGAAAAAGACAAATATACCCTTAGTTTTAATGAAATAAAATTATAATTAAATTTCTAACATTTGCAAAGTGTGCAACTAGGTGCAGTATATTTATTAAATAATATTTAATATATCATATTTAACATATCACTATAATCGTGTCAATTAATTTTTTTTTAAAAAAATATGTAAAAAAAATATGTAAAATTATTGCTCTTTAGGTATTTTTAATTGCTATGCAATGTTAAAAATTGAATAAAAAATAAGTTAAATAAATAATAAAATGACGTATATAATTTTATGACTTTTAACTAATCTTATTATGTTTTTTTTAACATAAAAATACTAATAAAAATTTATTTACACATTATGTATTCTTTATTTTTGAATGACAAGAAAACGATAAATTAAAATATAAAGAATACAATTTGAGCTCTAATATTTGTAATTAATAAACAAATAGCTCAATTAAATACAAATATTTGAGCAACAAGTTTGTGACAAAGTTATTTTTTTTTTATGTTGTAACAATAAAATTAAATTTTAAATTTTAAATTTTAAATAATATGATTACTTAATAATAAAAAATTAATTTTAATTAACACGTTTGTTAATAATTATGAACTTAAATTTTAGTTATTTTGCAGTAGTTCGTAGAATATACAAAATAATTTAGTATAGAAAAATTTGCACTTTTGGTCCCCAATATTTGCAATTGGTTACTAATCTTCCTCCAACTAATTTTTATAGCATTAGATATCACCAACATTTGCAGTTTATTACAAATCACGCCCTCATTGACATATTTTAATGATTTTTCCTCCTATTTAAATAAACAAAAATAGAAAAAGTTATAAAAAAATTATAAGTGAAGTCCCACAACTTTTAAAATTACAACCACCACCGTATACTCGCGATCTGATCTCTCATCATAAGATAAAACCTGAGTGGCATACTCGCTGCCAACCACCATCGTTTTTCGTATGCCGAAGAAAGCGATGAATCTTGATACGCTGTAGCGAGGAAGAAGAGGACGACAAGGAACTGTTTTTCGACGGCGACAACGACAATGGCTATGGATGGAAAAAATCGTAAATATGGTTGTTTGAACTATCAGAAACATCTTATCTTAGATATGTAGAAAACTTACCCACTTGCTGCCTCCTCCTGTACGATACGCCGGAATCGAAATTTATAACTGATTTCTCGTCTTTTTTTCTAATTATATTCAATTTTCGGCATTCCGAAAAATCAAATACAGGAGAGAAATCAAAATCAAATCTTCAAATTCCTTTTTCTTCTGCGGTATGCTCTTAGATTTTTCTCTTATATGTCCTCTTGCAGTGCGAAATCAAGTACAGTTACAACTTTAAATCCATTTTTATTCAAAATTACATCATAACTTTAAATCCATTTTGGGAATTTGTAACCTAATGGTGGCGAGTAATCGTGTTTTCTCTAATGATGAGAGATCAGATCGCGAGTATACAGTGATGGTTGTACTTTTTAAAAATTATGAGACTTTATTTACAATTTTCTTTTTCTTTATTTTTTTGGTTTCTAGCTTTTTCTATTTTTATTTATCTAAAGATGATGGCAAATCCACAAAATATGTCAATAGGGACATGATTTACAACAAACCTGCAAATGTTGGGAATGTTTAATACTATAAAAATTGGTTGGAGGTAATTAGTAACCAACTGTAAAGTTTGGGAGACCAAAATTACAAATTTCCCTTTAGTATATTATCAATTTGTTAGTTTCCTTCTAATTTTTTTATAAAAAATAAAAGTATCAGACCTATTTGTACTTTTTGCAAAAGTTGGGAATCCAATTGAAATTTGTATCTAATTAAAAATTATGGCATATTCGTCTTTTTCATCAAATAAGGACCTATTGCGCACCAAAATACATATGTTAGGGTCTTTTGTGCCAAAAATAAAAGTTATGGACCATTTCCGCACTTAAAAAAAAGTTAGGGACCATTTGTGCCAATTTCCCCCGCTCATGAATCATGATCATAGTAGAGATTTTAACTATTGCTTTCATTGCTCACACATTATAAAACTCAAGGACATGTTTAGTGTCATATTCAGTCACGTCCAATTCATCATGCCGAACATTTCATGAGATTAAGAAGATACAAAGAACTACAGCACACAAGTAACAAAAATAGGAAAGAAACAGAGCATGCATTAGACATGATAGGAGGAGGTTTTGCCAATAACTACTCAAGCAAATCTCACACCATTCAGACTTCAGGCTTCTCAGAACTTTAAAGGAATCATATTCAGATGTTGATGATGTTTTTTTCATTATTGACATACAAACTAGATTTAGAAGAATCTTACTTTTTTGTTTCAGGATGGACCTTGGAGTCGTTCCACTCCAGTGAGGCTATAACCTCTGCCATGTCCGGCCTGGTTTTTGGATGATTGCTTTTGCACTGCAAAGCTACGTTTGCAACAATAATAAGTGCTCCTTTGTGGGTGGTATATGCCCTCCAACTTGCTGTCCTTTACTCAGTGCACCATTTCCTTGTTAGACAAATATGGTCTTGTCCAATCCACCAGGTTTCGTGTTTTATCAGTAGATCTATCAATAATAGTCCGACGTCTAGATAGTAAATCCGGTAAAACAGCCTCAAAGCCATATACTTCACATTTTTCTGTCAAACGACCCTGATTGTTCATCATCTTTGATTTTAGCATAACTACATTAAGTTCATGTTTCGCTAAGTTTAAATAGTCAAACATACTTTTTATCTATACATTTCGTAACACCTACAACATACTACCCACTTATTATTCACACATTTCATAAAGCTCACTACTTATAAACACTTAAAAAATAAGTTCAGCACTACCTTACATGGATTAATATTATGATTTTTAAACTGCAGCATTGGAGAAGAATTCCAACTTTTTAAACCTATTCCAATGTATTCCGGAGGAGCATAGCGGCATAGCCATATGTACCCATAACCAGAGTGGTCCCATTAGTCCTATCACCGTCGGACAACTTGGCATTACATTCCTGCCCCAAAATGTAACAAGGCTATTACTTTTTCTAAGCAAACAAGTACCTTGGGTGAAAACCAATGCCATAAGAAAAAATAAGATCCCCAAGAACAAACTCATCCAAAAGAATGCGAGCAGAGTGAAAATCTTAATTTGTTTTTAGCATCATGCAAGAAAGGAAGGCCTCTAGCAGAACTATCAGAGTATTAGCCACCTTGATTCTTGTAGCAAAAGAAAGACATTGATGCCTTCACGTGAAAGAAAATCAATCCCAAATGTTACCCAATTGTTTTCAGATCAACGTGCTAATGAGGCTTGAGAGTTCCAGGGGATAGGTACAAGATTCTATTGACAACGTATAACCCCGTAGATTCATTGATAATAAATTGTTAATGTTTTGGAGTGAATATATACAAAGATCAACTAGAAAAAACACTAACCACTTGGGTCCCTGAAAAACTAGCAATAAAGGGAAGCACAAATCCGTTGTCCCCAGACCTTGTTTTAGGGAGTGATGCACAAAGTATTTACAGAAGTCATAACCAAAAACTCATCCATCTATACATCAGATTATTTCTTCCTACACGGATCTACTAAAAGAGCAAACTATTGAAAATATGGGAATCATTGAGATCCTCATTCGACCAAATAAAAAAAATCACATTTTATATTATATCCAAGAAATAGCAGATGAAGTGAATGTTAACATTTGCAGTCAACCAAATGATTTAATGCCCTATTAGACACTTCGTCCAATGATTTTCCAGGAGGAGTACATTACACTTCAAAGAACAGGAAAAGGTAAGACGAGGAGAGGGGGGTTACAGCCTTACAGGTGAAGTGAGAACTTAATAATATTCGAGAAGAAACAAAATAATGGCATTCCAGTAGATTAAGGTAATGCTTCATGAATTATTGAAAACTAATATGATAATGGAGAAAGATATTCAAGGGTTGTTTATAAATAGACAGATATACTAGGCAGCCTTGCCATCAAACTAGAAGTTATTTAAGGGCAACCTGCTTTTGAACAAGTGATTGTCTAAGTTTCCTTTCGGCATGAACTTATATACCAAAAGCAGGTTGTCACCCTCGTCACAGTGAGTAATGAGTTTAATCAGGCTTGGATGATGTAGTTGCCGCAGATAATTCACTTCCATCTGCAAAACAGGGTGGTTATTAAAATAGCTTATTGAAAACTTCAGCACAATTAAGTCATAAGACTCTCAAGGACAACAGAAGCTACCAACCATTCCTTGAACCCTTGCTAGTTGTGTTCCATTGGGATTCCCCTTCTTCATAGCAATGGTCATTCCAGACCCCCGGCTTTGTAGCAGTAAGAGTGTGCTCATTGATCTATCCTTTAAAAATAGGACCAAATCCTGCTTACCCTAAAATGCTGTCAGCTCAAAAGTTTATGGATGCGTTCTTTAATTCTTTTAATGAAGTGGGTAGGCTTAGCGTTAGGCATCTGCAATATTTCACCTTCAGATCTTGGAGTAGGAAGACTCTCACCACTCACTTCTATAAAACGGAATACTTGGGCTGGAAGGAGCAGAAGGATGGCCGGATTTGCTGAGAATTCTTGAAGCTTTACAGGAAAATGGTGGAAAAGATACAAGGTTGTTTCATATGAATTATGCCAATTTCAAACAATATAAACATACAAATGAATTTATGGGGTTCACATGAATAAATCATAAACAAAATCATATTTAATACTTCTCTACATATAAATATTTGCAAGTGCAAAAAAACTAATCACGCCTACTACATCACTAGTAGTAGATTTATGGGATCATCTCTCGAAAGAGACGAGACGGCCAAAGACTCCAATGTTCATAAACACAATACTTGAAATGACGGATTTGGCAGTGAAAAACAAAAAGAAATAACATAGAATAGAAGTATCACCATTTAATCATCATGAACGTCCAGTGTTCACTGGGACAACATTTATACTCACTAAAAAGGGAAACAATTCCTGCAGGTTTAAAATTCAAGATAATTTTTACATATTCTTTAGTACTTCACATTTTTCAAACACTAAAAGAGTAAAAGGCATCAGATTATCTTCAATAACTTCAAGTGATTTATACTAATTTTCCTATTTTAAAGGACATGCATTGAGGAAATAAAAATCCCTTCACCTTCTGCGAGAATGAAATATAATTAAGAGAAAATCATTTGAAGTACTTCACATTTTTCAAACACTAAAAGAGTAAAAGGCATCAGATTATCTTCAATAACTTCAAGTGATTTATACTAATTTTCCTATTTTAAAGGACATGCATTGAGGAAATAAAAATCCCTCACCTTCTGCGAGAATGAAATATAATTAAGAGAAAATCATAACCCACTCAAAATTTCAAACTTAAAGCAAGTGAATCTAATGAAGGATATATCACAAACTGAGTTGTATTTGAAATCTCACCTCAGTTGTAATCAAACAAAGATGCAATTAACTAAAGAACTAAGTTCAATTTAATCACACTAAAAAACAGAAAATATCTACGCTTGTTAAGATACCTAAAAGTAAATTCTGGGTTTTTAAGTAAGCTACATATAACATTCAAATGAAACTGCAAAACTGAACAAATAAAACCACAAGACAGAGGATCAGAAAATATTCTGAAAGGGGCATAACAAACCCAATAGCCAATAATTTACCATCCTTAACCTAATAACCTCAAAAGAAGACAAGGAGACCTTGTTGCTTCATTATCACCAAAAAAAAAACATAAGAGATGCACTTTCAGGCTGAATCTGGAACTGACATCTGATAAAAATAGAGCACAATTTCCCGAAATTCCTCTCTCGTTAGTGTGGTTCCAACCCGTCTTTCCCAGTTGTCATAGATTCTACTCATTTACACAAGCAGATGATGAAGAGAAGTGCTCTGTATAGAAACTATGACAACTGGGAGAGACTGGTTGAAATCCAGACGAATTTTGTTTACAGCTTCTGCATATGTTTTTGATGAAATGACGGCGAATGCTTTCATCTGAATTCTGAATGAAAGGTTAGGGTTTCGCACAAAAGAAAAGGTACTACTCTTTCTTATAGACGGCTTTGTTTTGAATTAATAAAATGGGTAAATAGCACTATATATTGTAAACTTTTCAACATTGTCACCATGGGTCTTGTGCCTTCGAATTATAGCACTCCGAATTCCAAATCCTTCAAACATCTGAGTTTGATGTCTTTTGATGACGAAAAATGTCAATTTAACCATTAAATAATCAAATTTTTTTATTTAAATAACAATTCTACTATTTATTTAATTTATGATAAATAGCTATGAGAGTTCTTAACTTATAAACTTTGTGAAAATAAAATTCCGAATACTTCATTTTTAGCACCCATGATTTTAAATAATTCAAACGTCTGCGCCTTATGTCTTGTGATGAAAAAGTCAATTGAATCGTTTAAAAAAAATAAAATCGTTACCCCACCCCATTTAAACCAATTGTTTCATCAGCAATTTAAAAATACAAATCAATTATTATGATATACGTTGTTGCTGGAGTTGGAGCTGGTAGTTTGGAATTGAGGAGGATGATTATTTTTAGTTTTGTTTTTCCCTTTACTTTTGTTTCTTCAATTTTTTTTAATTTAATTCAAAATAAAATATGAGTACAATAATTGTTTTACTCAATTTTTGACATTTTAACAGTCAAACTGATATTTTTCATCACAAAAGAAATTCAGACATAGAAGTTTAAAATGTTTGAAATCTCGGATACTATAAATCAAAGTTTTAGAGCCTCATTGCCACAAAGTTTAAGGTTATAGACTCTCGGTGCTATTTATACTAAATTAAAATAAGGATATAAGTATCATTTTAATAAAAAATGATCATTCAACGGTCAACATGACGGTTTTCGTCATAAAAGGGCCTCATGCACAAATGTTCAAAAGATTTAGGATCTTAGTTGCTAGACATCAAAGATTTGAGATCTCATCATCACAATGTTCAAAAGTTCGAGACTTCTAATACTATTTACCCTAATAAAATATTTGGCATGAGTTTTTCAATATATTGTTAATAGTCTGACTGGGAGTTAAAAGTTTGGTTCCAAAAAAATCGAGCCTATATGGCCCGGCTCGGTTAGTCTATCGGGCCAGTTGGACTTGGATCGGGCTTGTCCGTTTTTTTTCCTCATCCACATTAGTCACTCATTTTGTGAATATTCCTAATACAAAATTCAAATAATCTCAATCCAAAATAGTCCAAGTCCACAATCTAAATTGTCTTTTTGAAACATTAGTCCAAGAATCCCAAGTCGAACACAAAATTGCTAAGATTCAATTAAAATTTAATTTATGAAAATTTGCAATTTTTGTCCCCAACCTTTTAAATCAGTTACTAATATACTCCCAACTAATTTTTTTAGCACCAGACATCATCAACTTTTTAAGTAAATGTAAAGCACATCCCCTTTAACATATCTTAACATATTTGCCATCGTCTTTAAATAAACAAAAATAGAAAAAAGCTAAAAACAACCAAAAATAAAAGAAAATTACAAATAAATTTTCATAACTTTTAAAACACAAAATAACTTCACCCCCCCCCCACCCCACCCCACCCCACCCCAATTCTAATTTGACTTTTGCATAAGCAACTTTTTCTTTTTCAACCATTAAAATAGAATTTTTTTCAACATCAGAGAACCCATTATAGCATCCAAGGATGGCCCCTTGACTTTAGGCTTTTAAATTCTTGTTTGTTCTTTGAATCATTGAACTCGGAACCCGAAGGCCATTCTTTACCACGAGAAATAATAATAACTTTTTCTTCTTTAACCATCAAGGTATTATTATTCTCTACATCAAATTTTACCAGGAGAATCCTTATTGATATCAGCGTCCAATGGCAATCATTGGTCTAGATTTTTAAATTCTTGTCTCTTCTCCAAATCATTGACAACGAAATTAGATGGCTATTCCTCGTCCCAAGAAGGCGAAGACGGAAAAATACAGAAAATCTCCTCTTTAAAATAGGAATACTACTAAAGTGATGCTGCTGCCAGCTAAGTACCCCAAGTACCCTAGACTGGAAATCAAAATGGATTAATCAACAAGTTTGACATTAGAAAAACAAAAAATGACGAACAATAATCTAACATCATATAAAAACTTCTTCATTTCCTTGAACAGGCATGAGTCCAGATAAAACAACCCTACAATTAAAACAGATATGTATTTATATTTTTCATGTTAGTAGACTCTTGTGGACTAGACATGCTACTCAACAAAGAAAGCCAGGGATGCCACCATATGGGTCCGCCATGGGATGGGGTCATGGCCGGTTCTGACATTTTCGGGGCTCGATGTGAAGTCCAAAAATTAGGCCTCCAATGCAAAGTCTTATAAGTCGTGGGCAGGGTTGCTGGTGGGTTAGGCTGGGCTTCAATATTTTTTTTTTTAAAAATGGGCATCTTCAATTTTAGGCCACTACTTAAAAATAGTCATGATCCTCATTGAATGCTTACTTTGCTTTGTTGGGCTTCAAACTTTTGCACAAATATTTTTTTATTGGCAAATTCAGTAAGCAAAAATAATTTTTTTCTTTTTCTTTTTCTTTTTTAATAAAAATGGGCCCTATTCGGTGTTGGGCCCCGGCGGTTGCCTCACTCACCTCGACCCAAAACAGGTCCTGGGTGGGATAGGTTTTTGGTGAAGATAAGGTTATTTTGTGCTTTTTAAAAGATGTGGGATTTTATTTGTAATTTTTTGTTGTTTTTAGCTTTTTTCTATTTTAGTTTATTTAAAGAGGATGACAAATCCAAAAAATATGTCAATAGGGATGTGATTTGCAACAAATTGTAAATGTTGGGATGTCTAATGCTATAAAAATTGATTGATGTAGATTAATAACAGATTTAAAAGATTGGGGACCAAAAGTAAAAAATTTCCTTTAATTTAATTCAAGCTTCAAATCAAATTTCTTATATAGATTGACTCTCTCTCTGTGTGTGTGTGTGTGTGTGTGTGTGTGTGTGTCCTTACTATAATATAAGAGCCTTAAATTTGTTCTTGCTCAATTTTTTTAGTCCAATACTGCGTAGTTTCTGACCTTTCATTTAATTTTATTACCTACTTCATTCAACTACTTTCTACCTTTTTAGTTTCTGCGTTTTCAGAAGCCATTGCTTCCATTGATTTAGCTGTGTTCTTATTCTGTCCATAATTTCCATTGGAGCTTCTAATTTAGAGTTCTTGTCAAGTTCTGTAAGTGTATTTGTATGACAATGACAAATTTTTGAAGCAGAACTTCATTCTGTTTAACAACATTTTCATTCCATGTTGTTCGTCCTTCTTCCATCCATTGGACCTTGTAATTCTAGATAGTCAAGCAAGTTCTTATTTGTATGATAATGACAAAATTTTGAAGCAGCACTTTATTCTTGTTTAACAACAAATCTTTTAATTTTTTCGTAGTTTTGGGAAATTTCAAATTTCAAATCAAATATTGATGTTTACTTTGTGTAAAGGTTACATTCGTCCCGAATTCTTTAATACATTCGGTGGTGCTATGTTATATTTGCATTGGTTGTTTCACATTTGGCCAAGGTTGCAGAGCTGTCCCAACCAAACTAGCCACTCGGCAACTATGGTTGCCGAGGTGCTCGACAATCATCACGGTTGACGAAGCGTTAAGAACTACTAATCGGTAAGATTAAACCATCCCCGACAAAGGTCCCGTCATTAAAGGTGGAATAAGAAAGTCCCTATTATCCAAATCGAAAGTTTCATCATTCTACTCTATTACCAACCTGGACAAATCTCATGTTCTCTTCGCTTTAAGCCGCTATTGCCCACTCGATTTTTATACTATAATTTAGCAAACAGCTTGTGGAGAAAAATAAGTATTATTACACAATCAAGACTTCCAAAAACGTTTCTCGAATCTGCAAAAGAGAAAAAAAATGAGCAATCGACTCAAAGACAAGGAACTTTGAATCCTTTTATACATATACATGAATTGATTGTCTTGCATCTTGATATATATATAAAAAGGAGATCAAAGGGGTTCAATAGGAGAGGAAGAACAAGGTGAAGTTAGTGAGTGATCTAGTGTGGTGGTGTAGGTATGGCCCTAGTCGGATTGCCTCCAAAAAAAAAAAAAATTTTTGGTGAGTGAATAATGAATGAGTTCTTCGTTTCATTGTCGAGAGTAACTCAACAATGAACAAATTATCTTTGCATTGTTTGATTGTATGGAGTCGGCTTTGCCAAGAGCACCTTTGGAGAGATTGAAGATGGAAAAGATGTTGTTAGGTGAGGAGATTAAGAATATTATTGCATGTGAGGAAACAGAGAGAAAGGAAAGACATGAAAAGCTTGAAAAATGGGCTCAAAGATTTGATTTGGCTAGGTTTTGTAAATGTTCCTTTAAGCTACTATACAATGTTGTAAGCAAAGAGATTGCTACAAGGTTATAATAGTGATGGTTATAAGATCAAGGAAGAAAATGGTCGTGTAGTGATCGGTTGGCAAGATCGACCCTTCTCTCTCGATCGACTTGGAGATTTAGGAGGTGAAATCATTATGGATTCACCATGTTTTTTTTCTTTTTCTATTTCTCGCTTCCTTCTTCATCTGTTGTTAATTTCTAGGACAAAACTTGATCTTGTCCCATGTAGAAAAATATAGTAGTAGTCATATAACTTCTTTGTTCTTCTCCA
Organism: Forsythia suspensa; assembly: GCA_023638005.1. Lineage (NCBI taxonomy): Eukaryota > Viridiplantae > Streptophyta > Magnoliopsida > Lamiales > Oleaceae > Forsythia > Forsythia suspensa. The sequence goes on along the minus strand of CM042673.1, from coordinate 43,861,172 downwards.
TACCAGTTGGAATGTTTGTTGAAGAATCTTTTGTAATTAATTTCCAATCCAGCTCAATTGAAGAGATCGTGCTTAAAATGTTCTATATGTTTTATTATATGTCTTATTCAAAATTCCCCCTCTCCAGAATATGGGAAAAATAGGAAGTCTCTGTTTTTTTATGCCCTGCCTAGCTAAAATCCAATGTCCCTTTTTCTTTTCTTTAGTTCATTTTTCCTTATTTGTTTTATTTTACACCTTTTTATTCACTTTTTTATTAATCTTTTTATTTTATCTTATAAGCAAATTATAATTTATTTTTACTGAATTATTTATTACATATTATTGTAAAAAATACTTATCCCTGCCATGGTTATCCGCTTGTGTGGGTTGAGATCTAAAATCATTTTCTGATATCATGGTTGTCGAGTAACTTGACAACATTGAATTTGAATTTTTTTTTTGTGTTGTCGAGTAATTCGACAACATTGGATTTGAATTTTTTTTTTTTTTTAACAATGTTTACAATGTTGTCGAGTAACTCGACTACATTGTATTTGGATTTTTTTTTTTTTTTGCAATGTTGTCGAGATTTGAATTTTTTTTTTTACACAATGTTGTCGAGTAACTCAACAACATTGTGTTTGAAATTTTTTTTTTTTAATTTTTACACAATGTTTTTGGAATTTTTTTTTTTTACACAATGTTGCCTAGTAACTCGGCAACAATGTGTTTGGAATTTTTTTTTTTAAACATGTTAGGCATTGTCATTTTTAATTTTATTTTAGGAATAATTATATGAAAGGTCCCTATTGTTTTAAAATCGTTGAGATATGCCCATAACCTTAAAAAAAAAATTCTTTAATTTATTTTTCTTATTTTTTTTCTTTTACACTTAATTTTCATTCAATTTTTTACTAATCTTGTTTTTTTTTATTTTACCTTTTAAGTTTACAAATTATTCTAAATAAATGCTATTATTTTTCCTTAATTTTTTTCCTTTTACTTTTTATTCAATTTTTCACTAATTTTTTTTTGTTTGATGATATAAACAAATTGTACACAAAATCTTTAATATTTGACTTTTGAGTCATTAAAAAGTAAAAAAAATAACAAAACCCATTTTTCCCAAAAACTCTAAAAAGTTGTAGACTTTTGAGTCATTAGTAAAAAATTGAAAAAGTTGTGGTTTGGTCCAATTTAAATTCTCGAAGTGGTGCAATTCAATACAAATATAAAAATGGTCACTTTACCACATCATTTGACCAAGGTCGTTTCTTTAATCTTAGTTATTTAATTTTTTATACTAATTATGTGCTTATTTGGTTCTGCTTTTCTTATTATAATTTCAATATTTTACTTAATTAATTGTATTAAATGGTATGTGTTTTCATATTTATTATTTACGTATTATATATTTAATATTTTATATACGTATATATTGAAGTAATACTTACGTGCAGCCTAAATATAAAATTTATTCTTACATTTTTTATGGACGTGCAACGCACGTAGCAAAAACTAGTATATATAAAAGACTCTTAAGTTGTTACTATACATTTTTCGTTCAAAATGTTGCATTTTGGCATATAACATAGTCACAATTTTTGATTTTTTTTTTTTAAAATTAAGATTAGTGCCTTGGCTTTGGTTTGTAGGTTTACTCGACAAACTAAACCAAAGCCAATGCCAAGCAATGGTTTTTTTTTTTAAGATTAGAAAGCAATTATATATTTTTTTCTTATTTTTTTGTCTTCTAATATTCGTTCATATTTTCATTCAATTTTTACTATTTTTTTTATTTGATCTTATAAGTAAATTGTACACAATTTTTTTTTTTTTTCTTTTCCTCATTTTTTCTTTATTTCTCCAATCCCAATCCAAACAGATTTAATTTGTTTACCCTTAGTTTTGTCGAGCAACTCAACAAAAAGGCCAAAAAAAAAAATTGTGCCAAATACCAATATTTTTTCTTTTGTGTTTGTCAAGCAGCTCAACAAAAATGCCAATTTTTTTTTAGATTAGAAAGCCAAACAATGCCCATTTTGAAAATTATATATTTTTTCTTATTTTTTTTGTTTTACTATTTACATATTCGTCTATATTTTCATTCAATTTTTTATCATTTTTTTCTAATTTGATCTTATAAGCAAATTGCACACAATTCTTTTTTCTTTTTTTCAATTTTTTTCTTTTTCGAGCAGCTCAACACTGCTTGGATACCATTTTTTTGTCGAGTAGCTCCTCCATACCAAATTTTTTGTTTTTGTTTTTGTGTCGAACAGATTAAAGAGTGAAAAAGTTTAAAAAATAAACTAAACAATAAGAGGAAAAATTAAAAAAAATTAAATCTTTGTCAAATAACTGGAACAAACTCTCTGTCGAGTAACTTTGTCGAGTTACTCGACAAAGATTTTCTCGAGTTACAATAAAAAATTAAAACTTTGTATAGTAACTCGACGGAGAGTTATTCGACAAACACTCTTTTGATTTATATTTTTTTTTTTTGCAGCTCGAAGAGCACACGAAAAAATAATTTTTTTCTTGTGCTTGTCGAATTGCTTGATAAGCACAAGATTTTTATTTTATTTTAATTTTTTGTGTGCAGTGACACATGCCATAAGGGTTTTGGCCTATTTTGAAATTTTCTTGTTCTTCTTTTTTTTTTTAAAGTTGTGGTGTGGGGCTTTAGCCCATTTCTTACTTTTTTATTTATTTATTATTTATTGTGGTGTGTGCCAATCATTAACCAACAATTTTTTTGTTTTACACTTTTTTATTCAATTTTTTACTAATTTTTTTATCTTATAAGCAAATTGTACACAATTAAATCCAATTCACTTTTACTTAATTATTTATTACAGATTATTCTAAATAAATGCTATTATTTTTTTCCTTAATTTTTTTCTTATTTTTTTTACTATTCACACATTCGTCCAGATTTTCATTCAATTTTTCACCATTTTTTTATTTTTTATTTGATTTTATAAGCAAATTATACACAATTCTTTAATATTTGACTTTTGAGTCATTAGTAAAAAAATTGAAAAAGTTGGAACCGAGTTTGAAGAATGTGGGTTTGGTCCAATTCAAATTCTCGAAGTGGTGCAATTCAATAAAAATATAAAAATAGTCACTTTACCATATCACTTTACCAACATTCAAATGTTGTTCACGAATCTTAGTTATTTAATTTTTTTTGTACGAGTTATTTACTTTTTTTTGTACGAATTATGTGTTTTTTTTTGTTATGCTTTTCTTAATAGAATTTCTTAATTAATTGCATTAAATAGTATGTTCAAAAATATATTTTTCATATTTATTATTTATGTATTATACATATAAAAATTTTTATACTAAAATTTGTATACGTATATATTCAAACAATGTCTACGTGCGTTTTCAAAAACTAATGTGTGTGTGTATATATATATTATAATTTTTATTAAAAAGTTCAAATATATTCTTAAAATTTTTTGTAATACACAATTTAGAAGAAATTTGTTTGTGGATATGCAAATATATATACACACAAACGAAAAATTTTATAATATATCTCAAATTAATTTAAATTAATAAAAAAATTAAAAATTGTAATTTTATTCAACTACTATATTAGTTTACTTTATAAATTTTATTTTTGACCTACAACACAACTTTTAACACAAAATATTTATTGTTTATATTTTTAGTAACAAACAAAATTATTTAAAAAAATAGTAAAAATTTAAACTTAGGGTCAGTTTGGCGAGGTGGTCCAACACCTAGTGATGACAAAAAAAATTCGCCACACCACTTATTCGGGTAATAGGGGCAGGTCCGAGGCAGCTCTACCCCTCAAAAAAAAAAATTTTTTTTATAAAAATCATAAAATAGAGTAGAAATTATAATTTTCACTAAAAATGGACTAAATAATAATCAAACTCGATTGAAACTTATAAACTACTAATCTTAACCATCACACCAAAATCCTAATTTTGTAAGTTTTTTTGTTTTGTTTGGTACAAATATTTACAAAATTTTGTACTTCTTTTTTTTTTTAATTATTTTTTCAGTTTAACAACAACAAAAAAAAAAAAAAACCGGCGGCTTTAGTGGAGTTAAAGCCCCGTCCATGCTGAATTCTCGGTCATGGGCGGGTGGGTAAAAATTTCACGGCCCCGACCTACCCCGGATCCACCTCATTGCCATCCCTACCAACACCGGGGGGCGGGGCAGGGCAGCCCAGTATATTGCTGGCTTGTACAAAAATTGGGTTGAGTTGACTTGGGTCAGTTTCAATAGGCCTAGGCGTTGGATGGGTTGGTTCGGATTTACCTATAATTTTTTTAAATAGTTAGTTGACAACATGTTTTAAAAAAAATTAAAAATTGCAAACCAGTTAACATTAAAGTATGTTAGATATTAAAACAAATTATGAAAGATATAAACATTAACTAGTAGAATAGACACAAAAATGCAAATTCATAAATTAGGGTTAAAAAAATGAAAATTACCTCTTAAAATTGAGGATTCATTTCAGTTACAAATGAGTTTCGCCTTTGCCGTCTCACTGTGTGTTGAGTAAGAGAGAGATGAGCGAAAGTGCAAAACAAACGATAATATTTTTATTGAATATATGAGCAAATAGTAATTGAGAATTTGAGATTTAGGTAATTAGAATTGAGTCAATTGAATTGGAGTTTAAGAGTGATGAATTTTGTACTTTTTGTTTGAGTCTTGGATAGTTAGACTTTTGTCTTTGGTACTGTAGTGTTGGAATGGGGATCATTGAGTTAAGGTAAAAAATTGTAAAAAATAAAAAAATTATAAAAAATGACAAATTCGGTTTCAATCGGGTACCCACGGTTCTAGTTCAAGAACCAAGAACCGGCCTTAACCTAATCGGTTCTCGATTCCGGTTTTTAATTTTAATTTTTTAGAACTGGACCGGAACCTCCGGTTCCGGTTCGGTTTCAATTCGGGAGGTTCGGTTCTGATTGAAATGCCTACCTCTAAGTTTCAAGTGTGACCCAGCAGGTCAGACCCATTTGCTAGCTCTACAAATTAATGACTTTCAGTGACTTTAAATTTTCAAATATTTTTAAAATTAACATTTTTTTTTTATTCTTTGCTTTTGTGTTATTTCACCACATCTTGAGCTTGACAGAATTTTGGATTGGGGTAGAGTGTACATCGATATTATTGGTCTATGTGCGAATGAAAAAAATGTGATTAATTTATCTAAAAAATAAAGTTGATCGTAATAATTAGTTGCGTGACATTTAAGTCAGTCTTCTATAATATCACGTAGCGATTTTTTATATTGGTCCAGTTTGTCATTCTTTCAATTTGGGTTCAATAAGTATAGATCAAATTAAAAATATTAAGCATCACTTGTACTCGTAAGAAAGATAATTAGAGTTCTAAGATCAATGTTTTACTTAGTTCTTGTAGCATACCGAGAGTTGAGTTATGACCACATTGTTTAGTTCACAGAATCACATTAACTCACCTTACACATCAAAGGTTCGTCGGATAATTTCTAAAATAATTGAAATTGAAGAGATTATCATAATTTGAGTTAAGTTATTTAAGACGATAAGATTAGGAGGCTCATATGAATTATGGAAAGTAATTGATACAATTAGAATTAATTAACGGTCAAATAATTGGAACCATTACATATTCTGGCCAAATGAACAAACAGTTATAAATTTTATTTAACTCCAAAATTTCCCCAATTTTATATACCATTTTATTCTTTACAATCATTTAGACTTTCACAGAATATAGTTGCAAAAATTATTTTGTTGCGTCTATGCAATCAAGAAAGCTTAGACCCTATTCTCTTTAATGTTTATAGACAATTTTCAATTTTCACTTTTTAAAACGTATTTACTTAGCATTTTAAAATGCGTGTTTACTTATTCTCTTTAAAAATATATTTTTCAAAAACCCATTTTTCAAAAAAATTTACACAGAAAATAAAAAATGATGAAAATTCATTTTGTGTACAAAACAAAGTCTAAACCCAAAACACGAAAAATAGGTACTTGACTTCTGCTCAACTTTCAATGTTATGCATTTTGGTCCTTTTTGCTCCAAACTTCTTTAACATTCATCCTAAAACTTTCAAGCACTTCAACATTAGTTCCCAAATCTTGGTAGTCTTCCAATTTTGGTCTTTCTCAAGTTTTATAAGTGCGCAAATCAGTCCTCAAACTTTTTATAAGTTAAATTCAACTTTCGAAACTTGTGAAATTCTTCCAATAGCTTTCTTAGTGGATCTTATCACTCCCGTGCCATCAAGTCAATCTTCAAATGCTTCCGATCAATTCCAATTAAGCTCCAATTCTCTCTTTTTTGTTCTATTAACTTTCATGTTTGAGTTTTTTCTACAATGACAATATTTATATAGAAGTAAATAAAATTTCGCTCAAATCACAATTAAACATCAAGTTTATAAGCTATGATAAGCGTATAAAACACACTCATCACGTTTCTATTCAACTGTTTACCATGAACAATTACACGTTATCATTCTAATTGAGTTTGTATTTAATATTTACTTATTTTTTAATTTTTACCAAATTTAATTTATAATTTGTTTTTTGTAAATGGAAAAAAAATATTTCAAGATTCACAAACTTCAAAATTTATATGTTATTTAATATTATATTAGCATTAAACTATTAAAATTTATTGAATAATCAAATTTTTTGAATAATATAAAAATTTTATCAAAATTTCAAAACAAACTCATTTTTCAGTTTTCTATTTTAAAAAACAATTTTTCAGAATAACCAAAAAAACGTATTTTCAATAATTTTAAAATAGATGCTCAAAACAAAAAAATGAAAACTAAAACACACATAAGGGTCATTCTTGGAATTGATTTTATAAGTGCACGACACAGTCAATCAATAATAAGAATTATTTTGGACTTCACTATATTCTGAGAAGTAGTTGGCCAGGAACTCTTTTAGACAGGGGCGGATCAGCCTGGGGCACGAGTGGGCCCAAATTTTTTGAAGTCCAGCCCAAAAAAATTTGAAACAATTAATATAATTAAGGGAAATATTGATAGATACCAATGTTTAAGTTTGCATTTTGATAAATGACAAAACTATAAAAAAAATTGTAAAAATCAGGTGTTTTATTTATCTTCAACATATTATTTATCAATAATAATTAAAACAATATTGTTTGGATAATGATAAGATTTTGTAACCAACATTTGAATATAATTTAGGATAAACATGTGATATAATTATATATTTATATTATCTCTCATCAAATTCTAACCAAAATATTTAGGATTAGTTACTATCATCTTTCACAATTAAAAAATTGTTGTTCATAGAGAGAAAAAAAATGTTTGTTTCGTCTGTGACTCGAAATTGTCACATTGTGACTCAAAACTGCCATTTTATGACTCGCGTCTTTGAATGAATATTGCTACTATCTGATGTCTATTTACGTAGGAACTGCCACAAATTCAGATATGTGAATGAGATAATGCAATATTTTATATTTCTATTTGTTTTGATTTCTCATATTTATAATTTAATTATAAATAGTTGTCTGGTAATAGTTCGTCTTATCATGATTACGTGGTATTAGTATGTGACTGATTATGTGGTGATAGTTTGTGACATGATAATGTGGTGTATGCATGTCAATAACTATCTTGTAATGGTTTCTAACCATTGTGACCTACTGTTATGGTTTAGTCTGTGACTGAATAATGTCACTGTGACTCGAAACTGTCACATTGTAACTGAAAACTGCCATTTTGTGACTCGCGTCTTTGAATAGATATTGCTGTTATCTGATGTCTATTTGCGTAGAAACTGCCACAAATTCAGGTATGTGAATGAGATAGTGCAATATTTTATATTCCTATTTGTTTTGATTTCTCATTTTTATAATTTAATAATATATAGTTGTCTGGTAATAGTTCGTCTTATCATGATTATGTGGTATTAGTATGTGACTGATTATGTGGTGATAGTTTGTGACATGATAATGTGGTGTATGCTTGTTAATAACTATCTTGCAATAGTTTCTAACCATTGTGACCTGCTGTTATGGTTTACTAAAATGATTGTTAGTTTTGTGACCTAGTACATATAGCTGTGACTTTAATTTCATGTGAAGTATTTGAATAATGATGTTCGTAAACGTGGTAATCTAGTGTATTTTTGTCTCTGGTTATCTTTTTATAATTTGTGACTGTTGTTACATGTGGCTGTGACTTTGATTTTCATGTTAAGAATATGATAACTGCTGTTATTCTGATAGTTTGTGACCTGCAGTATGGTTTAATAATTGATTATGAAGATGACAAAATAATATTCAGTATGTCTACATAAGCAAAAAAAAATGATTATGTTAAACATATTTGAATTACACATATTGTGACCATTTTTGGAGACTTTATATTTATCACATGTGTTTAAAAAAAAGGATTGAATGTTGTTACTTGTTACTGGATTCCGATATGTGACTATTCAAATTGGAATGTCTTAGGTGTGTGGCTGAGGTATATATTGATTTAATTTCAAAAATAAAAAATTATTTGTTACTGATTTTTTTACTCTTTTGAGATATTTTGACATTAGAATTTTTTCATTTTGCAGTAATGTAGTACACTAGCATTTTCTTGTGTTACGGAGGAGAATGAATTGAAGATAATAAATATACAGGGTCCAACATGATGGGTATCTTGGTCCCACGAAATTGTACGTACAAACAACTCATTGATATGTTGTTTTTAGAACTACAGTTAGATCCAGAACTGGTCGCAGTTACAATACATTATAAGGTTGGAGAAAACTTACCTCCAGTAAGAATATCCAGCAACAATAACCTACAGTGCTATCTGAATCTTAAAATGATTGATATTCAACCAAACTAATGTGACTATTTGACATTATACTCAACCAGGTAGCAGCTGCAAGCTAGACATTATTTCAAGTTAAGTATGACACCACCTCACATTCGGTTGATATAAACAAAAGAACATGCACTTGCAATATGTTTCAAGTTGATCAGATTCCATGCGTGCACGGGTTCGCTGTTATTGCAATATTAAAGCTTGATCCCTACCATTATTGTTCAAATTATTACACGGAGGAGGCATACATCGAAACATACAAGGGAACAATATTTCCTATAGGAAATCAAGATGACTAGATTGTGCCAGCAAATGTGTCTACAAGAATTGTAGAAGCTCCAAATCAAAAAAGGAGTTCTGGGAGACCTACTGAGAAGAGGATAAGATCCATAGGAGAGTTCAAACAAGTGATGAAGTGTGGGAGATGTAGAGCATATAGACACAACAGAAGAACGTGCAAGAATTTAGCGCCCCTAGCGACAAAGTCAATCATGTTAAAAATTTTGGGAACAAATAAATAACAAGTACATTGTCTATTGTTGATTATTTGAATAATTAGAAGTTCTTTAATTTAATATTTTGTTTCAATTGTGACATCCAATATATTTGTTAAAGCTTTCGTTCAACTACTTGGAACTCACAAATAGGATCAGATATCGCATATGTGTCCCAAAGTGCTTGAAGGAGCATGTTTACTCTCTCAAGTGCTTGGGATTTAATTCACATATCAGTAAACGCAAGTCACAGTGTTTACTCTCTCAAGTGCTTGCCATTTAATTCCACAATCAGTAGACCTGGTCACAATATCTCATCAATTTCTAAACTACAACTATTTAGAACTCATAAGGAGAATGACATAACAGATATGTGGCCAAAAGTGCTCGGGTGCCTCTGTATTTGTTGTGTTGGCTGATTTGATTCAACATCAACATAACACAAACAAAATCTCAAGTATAAAAATGCAACATTCACCCAGTAACAGAGATATTAAACATAATTGGAATTAATTGAACATCATCCTAATATAAGCAAAATACCAAAAACATATTAATCAACCACTGCCACATTGTCATCTGACCATGGCATAATGTGTCCAAAAAACTAACCACTATACATAGAAGGGACAAAATATTAACATATAGTTTAGTGACTTTAATCAAAAGATATCTAATGTCATACTATCTAGCCTTCTTCTTATCATGTTTGCATTGGCGTCTGTCCTTCCCATGTTTGTACAGCTGGACGGCAAAATCACGACGAGCCATCTTTGTATTGAAAGGTTCAGGCATACTTCGAAGTTTGTTGTAAAGCAAATACTCGAGGTATTTGATCACAAAAACTCCACAATCATGACTGCATTATAAGAGAATAATAATGTTAATTGACCACTTCCAAGATATGCAAAACCAAAAAATTAGAAATGTCCATTGCAACTAACCCATTTTCCTAACTCATGGATGTCTTTCACAATTTGGATCGACAGCTTCTCCAGTATTTCTTTATCTGTAGCTGATTTAGGCTTCCAAAATCCAGAGCGAACCATTAAGTGTGGAATTATTTTAGATAATGATTCAATTGCTTCCTCGATTTAAAGGTCACGTACGGTCCTTTGACTGGAATTAAATACGTAGAGAAGTCGCTACTTGATGTCGAATTGTGCAAGAATCCAGTGCGCGCGAGACGATGTCAATATTGGAAAGAATACATGATCAACATCACACCATTGAGTGTTTAGAAGCAAATTTTCGCCAATCACGTATGAAGTCAGAACGCTGTGTTTAGGAAGTACAATTGTGTCTGCCACGAATTTACGATATGCATTTGTGATCATGAACCCAAAGAAGCAGTCAGTAGTTGTTGTCCTTATCTTTACGTTCGTATTGTATTTTGCCATTTGGCGGATGTAGTAAAAACATACATCAATGTGCTGCATATTTAAAAAGAAAAATGTGACTAACCAATAATGATAAACTATAAGAAGAGATTGTTTAGAGTTATAAAAATAATCATTGAGATAAATATCCTGTGATAACTAATTGTATGACAACAATTCTTGGAAATTTAACAAAAAAATGGGAGTTGTGACAAAATATGTAAAAAGAAAAAAAAATTAACTGGGTAGATAAGTTAGTTTAACTTAGATTTTTTATTCTTTAATAGATTAAAGTTATAAACTAGATGGTTTAAATGTTTTAATTATCAAAGAAATGGACTCTTCATAACAAAAGATACATACAGTGTCACTCAAAGAGGAGTTGGTGTCCATTAAAGCGTGCCACCATATCTTCATGCATACTGGAATGGTGCCAAATTGAAAATGTGGGTCAATTACATTATCCGTATCACTGAACTTCTTCCTGCACAAAAATAACAACAAAAATCTAAATTTGAATACATTTTATTCTGTTGCACAAATTAAAATATAAAGATTTGTACTTGTTGTGTGGCTTGTATCCCTTATTAAACCACTCATCAAATGTGAAAATGTCAATGTCATCAGGGGGAGCCAACTCTTCCTTGAACACAATTGTATCATCGCTTAATTTAGATGCACTGCCAGGTGAGGATCCATCATTGGGTAAATAAGGAGATAAGAGACATGTCCCAGGTTTGGATATCCTTTTCAAAGGGACAACTGGAGTGATTTCCACGCTTGCAGTCGGGATAGTACCAGTCTCCTAACAATAAGAATAGCAAAACATCGTTCACAAACACTGAACATACATGTCAACTGATTCTATAAGTTCATTTCTCAGTATTAAAAATATATTATATTATATTATATGCGACATACAATTGAATGTTTGGTATACTTACATTGCATTCATCGGTGTCGGTTGATTCCGATATAGTTACAAATGCCTCTTCCAATTGTCTCTGGACTTCTTCGTTAGAAAAAAATTCATCATCCACGTCAACATCAATAAATTTGGGTGTCACATCAATCCCAAGATCAAAAGATGGGAAGTCATTCTCACCAAAATTTGGTTTATCCACGTGTGAGATAATATCTCACAGTTGTAGCTTTTTGTTCATTATTTCCGTGGCCATCAGAATTCTTGATAGAAATCAGATAAAAGAAAACAATCAGGGAACCGCATTTTGTATGATGGATAGAATAAAAAAAATTATTCATAGTTAAGATTAAAACGTATATAATGATTCAAAGTGAAAACATAGCACAAGTGGTTAAAAAACATTGACAAATATTTTAAATTTATACTAGAGTATTAGAACCTTTGAAGCAATAATATCAGTGTTTGTTGGAACTACCATCTGACAATCAGACTGCTTCGGACCAATATCGTTAAGAGTCTTTTGTATCTGTTGAATGGATTCAGTCATAGAATCCATCTTTGTCTTGGTATCAGTCACATCAGATGATATATGTTGTTGAATGCCCACAATTTTTGACATCCGTTTCATAGATTCTTCATTTGAACAACACAGTTCTTGTTGCATGGCTGACATTTGTGACTTCATTTTGAGGAGCTCCACTGAAAGTTCTTGATTCTTCAATAGAACATCAGTAAGTATTTTCATCATCTCTTCGTTCAGATGACCACAATTCTATAGAAAAAATATTTTATACGTCGAGTAATATAAATAAACCATCTTCTAAATAGAGGAAATGGTACTTAAAACTGTATAGTAGTATAGCTAACATATAAATACTAACCGTTTTCTCTGTGCACATAGATGACTTCGGTGACTTGCTATGTTTACGATGTGGTTGCTTCGACGAAGTTGGTACATCGATGTCTTCTTCATGACAAGGTGGAGTAATCTCGGTCATCATCGTTAGACGACCACGGACTTTCCCTCAGCTTTTCGCCCGGGGGCTGTCCGCTTGTGCAGATGATGATCGTCTTGTCCGGAGGTTGGGCTCAAATCGGATTTCTTTCCGCGTCCCGATTCAACCTTGACCTCCCTTAAGAGGAACTTAAGTTGAATCTCGGTACCAATTGGGCAACTCCCAATTGGTACCAAAGATTCCACTTAAGTTCCCCCATAATGGAGGTCGAGGGTTCAATCACCGGGGACGCGAAGAAATCCAGCTTGGGATGAAACCCCAATGGACAAGACGAAGTTAACGGCGCAGACGGAATAGCCCCGGGCGAAAGGTCCGTAGGGAAAGTCCGCGGTCGCTACAAAAACGCACGGACTTTCCCTACGACGCCTTTTCGCCCGGGGGCTATTCAGTCTGTGCCGTTAACTTACGTCTTTGTCGATCATCGGAGTTTCATCCCAAAGCTGGTTTCGATGTCCAGCCGGTGATTGAACCCTTGACCTCCCGTTATGGGGAACTTAAGTGGAATCTTTGGTACCAATTGGGCAAGTTGCCCAATTGGTACCAAAGATTCCACTTAAGTTCCCCATAATGGAGGTCAAGGGTTCAATCACCGGGACGCGAAGAAATCCAGCTGGGATGAAACTCCCAAAGACAAGACGTGAAAGCTAACGGCAAGACGGAATAGCCCCCGGGCGAAAGCGCCCGTAGGGGAAAGTCCGTGGTCGCTATAATCGTCATTTCTAATGTCTCGAGTTTGAAATGTATCCACTCCAGCAGATGGTATCGATAATATAATTGGTGGTGTTGAGTGTCATCATCATCCACAACAGTAGGTTGTCGAGGAGACGTGTGAATTAGACCAACCATATATACCTCATCTATTTCAATCTCCGAAGGCTCAATATCCTTGACTTCCATCTACAAAATGACAATAGAGATATGTTTGAATACTATTAATGACGGTACATAATAGTATGAATATAATAATTTCACGAATAATTAAGATTCTCTCATTGGGTTTGCAGAAAATTTCGGTATCCAATATGACAAAAGATGGATACATATTTGCTTTCAATCCCATTATACGGGGCCAAGATGGATGGACACCCGTATATATCTATCCATTAAGACTTGGAATTGACTCATACAGCCATACTTGAAATGCAATAAGAAATCCTTTGAGACGGTAATGTGTGGATCTGTTCGACAATGCTTTCTTGAGAGATGATATTGTGATCTTAAACAATTGCTTACCCCATGGAAAAATTTCAAGATCATCAAAACTCTCAACTAGTGAGAATAGAGTGTGATCAACAACTTTCTTGTATGATGTGGCATACAAGTATGATGTAATGAGGTATAATATGCCAATCTTCACAAAGATGTTCGTCAACTCAAGTCCCTCTGAGTTGAAGAAAACCTCCTTCACATCCTCGCTTTGTTATCGCCTTTAGATGACTAAAATACTTTTCCTTCACCTCCGAATATCTTGACTCAAATTTTTAAGATCATCATCTCCAACACATCGAAGACCGTACACCAAGCGAGTGCAGCAATAGAAAATCTAATAAATCGTCCTCCAATATTAAACCACATTTCATCTTTCTTCTGCTGCTTAACTTCCTCAAAAGTATGTAGTGGATAAGTTGTGGTTGAAAAGATATTTCTTTGCGAACAATGAAGTAGCAAAACAAGTGTCTCTCGAAAATTGACTTACATTGATTAGTTAACTTCTCTCGCCATGTTTGAAATCACGTTGTTGGTGGGACACGTAGTTATTTTGCCGAAAAACTAGTTGACACGGGGTATTATAATTCAACCGTAAGAAAGGTAAAACAACTTATCAAAACAAGCCACAAAATAATGTTCAAAATATTCATACACAAGTCACAAGCTTTTGTTCTCCCAGCAGTAGAATCAAAACATAACATAGTAGAAGGAATTTGATGCACAGAACAAAAAGCTAGCGGTGCAACAATTCCATAGTCATTTCGTGGGAGTCTGAGACACTGGAAACAAAATCTCACTCAAAAACCTTTCTTTCAATCTCAATATTTTTTCAAGTCCGGAGAGCAAAACTCCAACCAAATAGATTTAAGCATCATTATACCCCAAGACAATTCTTCAATTAATTTTCATATATCTGGTCCAAAAAATATATCTCACATAGGAAAAGAATGTAGTAGACTTGGAGCTTCAGTTCAATCAAACACAACATGCAAACCATAAAATGCCATAAAACAGAATATGACAAAAAAACTGCATCCATTCAAAGAACTCTCCTTTGTTGTGCAAAATCAACAACTTCATGAATTTAGAAGTCACAGTATACAATCCAGCTAAACCAATAAATTTTAGAAGTCACATTATACAATAAAGACATGCATTCAAAACAAAATAGAAAATCAGAATGTCGCATAGAAATTTACACAGGATATTGGCAGAATTTGTGACAATCTCCAAACTATAACTATAAAAAAAATCGAATCTCGAGCAGAATAGAATCTAAACATAGAAATTTATACCTAGAAATTTAGCTTATTAATATGAAAAAACCAACATTATATGATATTTACCTTATGAATAGATAATGAACGGACGTTCTTCCTCTTTGTTGACCTCGGGTTTTCTTCATCTCCACTTCTTTTCCTTTTCTTATTTTTGCAATTTGAAACCTTGTTGTTCATTTTCTTGGACCGATCAACGACCTAGTTATTACCATTGATGATTCGGAGCTAGGATTTTAGAAATTTGGGGTTGAATAGTTCTTGAAATTGATTTTTAGGGTTTCGTTCAAGCCTAAATTTGAAAGAATTTCATAAGCCTGTTACGATTTTGAACTCGCCCACACGGATGGTGAAAGAAACCCTCCGGAACTCGCGGATGATGAAAGAAACCTCCAAGTGACTGATGAACGGAGCTCGCCGGCGCAGATAAAGAAGAAGATGGGTCAGCTTGTTCTCTGATTAGAGTTGGGTTGGGCTGATGGGTCTTTTGTTTTGTGATTAGAGTTTGGATGTGAGTGGAGTTTTGAATTGTAAAATCAGTTATTTCACCGGATATCAGTTTCTAATTATTAAGAAAGATAAATACAAATATTGATATTATTTCATTTTATAATTAATTAAAATATTTAATTAATTATTTAGATTTTAATTTATTAATTAAAAAAACCTAATTCTTCAAAAAAAAAATTTATTAACTGATTTGTCAAAATGTAAACATAAATGCATTATTAAACCTAATTATCTCTATAATTAATATAATAGACATAGCCCATACCCAAACATAAGCTCAAAGCCCAAATAATTTATTAAGTAGTGGATAAATGAATTTATGCCAAGTTGATTGGAGTAATTATATTATTTATTTATTTTTTCTCTTGGTCAAAGAGATTAATAAAGAAGAAAATGTTGTCGGGGAATAATCAATGGGAAATTGTAAAGAAACGAGTTTGTGCACAAAAATGGGAAGATGCTTTATCGAATATATTCATGAATTTTGTATTATTTTTATTTAGCCAAAACCAGATTTATAGAGACACAGATTGTCACCAAATTTTCCAAAATTTGAAACCCTTGCTCGACTCTTCTCCTTGATCGTTCACTTCACTCGTTCCGTCGTTCTTCTCTCATAAGTCAAATTTCAATCTTAATCCTTCACCCCGCAACCGATAAGAACGCCAAAGGTGGATTAAAATGAAAAAAAATAAATCAAATCTCAATCTTAATTATTTCGCAGTCTCTACAATTGTTTAAAGGTACGATATGACTAACTTACACTTTTGTAATTGTATTTGTTATTTGTGAATCGAGAATTTATGATTTAATTTGTGAATTGAAAATTTGAATTTGTACATTATTATTTGTGAATCAAATTTTTGAATTGACAATTTGTGATTAGATTTGTATAAAAATGGGTTTAAGTAATTGTGATTTAAAAAAAAAAAAAAATTAAAGGGCGCTGTCCCCGAATCCCCGTAAAGGGTTCCCCCCACCAAACTCCACCCCTATGTTATTTTTTAGATTCGCCTCCGCTTTCAGACACCATAATCAAATTTTACGGGGGACGAACTACGCTCCAAGAAAAATGACATTGTAACATGCCTTGAAGTTTTAATTTTTGGATATATTTTTCCAACAAGATTTTCAAAATTAATTAGACTAATAACCACGTGACAATAGGTATGAGTGAAATAAATTGTTAATGGAATTACATCAGCAATGTAGCTGAAATAAAACTTTGACGATCAAACTAGAACGAAATAAAGATGAGAGATTAAATCAAAACTTTGCTATAAATTAGGTGACCAAAAGCCTTATTTTACCCAGAAGAAAAAAAAAAACAGATGGTTGGCAAACATGTTTGGTGGTATTGAAATTATTTTTTAAGTGTTATAAGTTTAGATCACGTGGAATTGTAGATAAAAAGTATGTTTAACCAATTTAAATTATAATTTAAGCAGAGAAACAACTATTACAAGTTTAACAAATAGTTGATTTCAACCAGTAAAATGAAATTAAATAAATGTAAGAATATACGTGTCAATCAATCAAATTAGAACAAAAATGTTTAATAAATATATAAATAAATGTTTATGACGAGTTTTATTAATCTAACTGCATGATCATAAATATTTGTATCTATCATTACATCAAAAAGGGATATCCAAGCATCTTCCTTCTCATTAATTTGTGGTTTTTATGAATGTGGATGCCAAAAATTGTTCGGAGCATAGCATCAATAGATAGAGTCAAAAACTCTATTCAATTATGTGTACGCGAAAAGATTAGAATGCCCAGTCACCACAAGGGAGGGAGTGGCGACCAGAAGCACTCTGATGCCCAGATTTTGTAGTAAACAAGTGGAATTGAAAGAGTTTTTAACTAACAATAATTTGTGTAATTATATTGCTTACTTTGCATTGCCATCAAAGTTCGAATATATATAAAAAATAGCCATTTAAGTAGTGTTTGAAGGTTTTGATGGTTCTTCACACTTTCAATAGAGAAGGAAGATTGGGTCTTGATGGTGGTAGAAAATTCCGTCTTGTTTGGTAAATATACGTTTCACGTAAATTTTTTTTAAAATGTCATATTTGGTAAGAAAATAATAATAAAAATCACATAATTTAATTACTTAATGTTCAAACAATAGGATTTATAAAATAAATAAATCAAATTGACCTGAATTTTCATAATAATAAAAAAGCTGAAGGATTATTTCCGTCTAATTTATTTATTTATCATGACCGTAAGGAGTTTCACCTCCACCCATCCAAAATAGATACTTACGTCTGTCTTCACATTTCCATTTTTTTTTTCAATTTTCCCCTTCCCAATTCTCTCTCTTCACAATTATTCTTCAAATCTTTCTTTCTCAACCTTGTTTCTTCTATCAATTCTATTTATTTTTCTACGGTCCAAATTATACCGATAAGCGTTATACTAGTTTATTTATTTATCACGATCGTATGAAATTTTCTCCGCTAGAGGATTCATCTTCCATAATCGATCATATTTCTCCACCGATCATTTTCAAAATCTATTCACCGTCTCAATTTATTATTATAATAAAGCTTACTATCGGATCCCACCGCAAAAAATAGCTATACTAATTTAAAAAAAATTGGAAAAGATTTTAGTTTAAGGCATATTTGACAAAGTTGATAAAATTCGGCGTAGAACCAAAGTACTCTTTGTCTGGATGTTATTGCGTCTGCAAAATTACCTCTCTCTCTCTCTCTCTCTCTCTCTCTCTCTCTCAATTATCCTCCTATCCATCATACCGGGGATGATCTCCTCCCCCTAGTGGAGATGATTTATAACCCCCGGACACTTGTCCAGTGGAGATTTGACAAAGGAAAAGTGTTTGACACTTTTGTCAAACACTTATCCAACCCCCACTGAACAAGTGTCCAGTGGAGGGTTATAATTCTTCTCCATAGTGGAGAGGATCATCATCCCCTTCTTACCATCAATTTATTAAATAACAGTTGTAAGCACATTGTGGGGTTCGAGTCCTACTATGCATTTAGTCTCTTGTAAGCACAATTTAAAGGCAGCTCTCAACCCACAAATCCTTCAATTTACATACTCCACCAAGTTGCTCTCATGGTTTCAACCTTTTTTTTTTTTATTAAGGGGCTTGTTCCGTAGAGTTTTTAGGAAAAATGGGTTTTTTTCTTTTTCACTTTTCAAATGTGTTTTGTAGTGTAAAAGGGTTGAAAAAGTCAAAATCAGAAAGCGAAAAAAATGGGTTTTGAAAAAAACTCTACCCAACAAGCCCTTTGTAACATGTCCAAATGCCAACGCAGCTGCCATTACATTCACTCATTTCGCCGATGATCTTCTCGTCAGTATTGGGACAAATACAATCATCACTATCTCTCTTAAGAGCCTGCAAAACCATCGGAGAACTGAACATAGTCCACGCCCCGTATCATCTGCAGAGGCTCAGAGCAAGACCATTTCTTGATTACCCAGTTCATCTCTGCCTGCAACGAATTTTCACCGACAAGTCTTAATTATGTCACAGGAATTTTTGACCGAGTTATTAGCCCAAGTATATATCTTTGGAATACTCTGATAATCTTTCTTGTTTTTAAAGAGAATGATAAGGGATTCAATTGTGGTTCCTAATAAATATACTTTTAGATATTTGATTAAGGATTGTTCTAATGCTTTGGCTTTGAGGGAGGGGAGGATAATTCATGGGTTGAGTGTGAGGTATGGGACGGAGGGTGACGTGTTTGTGGGTTCCAGTTTGATTGATTTGTATGGTAAGTGTGAGGAGGTGTTTGATGGAATGCGTGTGACAAATGAGGTCTCTTGGACGGCTATGATGGTTGGATATTTAAATTTTGGGGATTTGTTGACGGCGAAATGTCTATTTGATGAAATGCCTGTGAAGAGCCTAGCTACGTGGAATGCAATGATTAAGGGGTTGGTGAGGTTTGGTGAATTGAAGAGTGCCAAAGTTTTGTTTGATGAGATGCCTGAGAGAAATAATGTATCTTTTACGACAATGATTGATGGGTATGCCAAGGTTGGTGACATGGCTGCTGCAAGGTTGTTGTTTGATGAGTTGTCAGAAAAGGATTTGTCTTCATGGTCTGCATTGATATCAGGGTATGTGCAGAATGGGAAGTCATATGAGGCCGTGAAAGTTTTTGGCAAAATGTGGGCTATGAATGTGAAGCCGGATGAATTTATAATGGTGAGCTTGATGTCTGCTTGCTCCCAATTGGGGTGTCTAGAGCTTGCAAGATGGGTTGATTCTTATATAAGCAACAACTCGTTCGATCTTGGATGCCCTCATGTTTCTGCAGCTCTTGTTGATATGAATGCAAAATGTGGGAATATGGAGAGAGCGAATTTTTTGTTTGAGAAAATGCCTAAACGTGATTTGATTTCATTTTGTTCCATGATACAGGGGTTTTCCATTCATGGGCATGGTGTTCAAGCAGTCGCACTGTATGATAGGATGATAAATGAAGAGCTAAGGCCTGATGATGTGGCATTCACCGTAATCTTAACAGCATGTATGCGTGCAGGCCTTGTTGAGGATGTATTTCGTTATTTTGACTTAATGATTAATGAATACTGTCTCAGTCCATCTCCCGATCATTATGCATGTATGGTTGTCCTTCTAGGTAAATCAGGAAAGCTGAAGGCCGCTTACGAGCTCATAAAGTCGATGCCTGTAGAGCCTCATGCTGGTGCTTGGGGTGCTCTTCTTGGGGCATGTAAGATACATTGTGACACTGACTTAGCTGAGGAAGTAGCACTTCAACTTTTTGAGCTTGAGCCTCACAGTGCTGGTAGTTATGTCCTTTTGTCCAACATATATGCAGAAGCAAATAGATGGTTGGAGGTATCACATTTTAGGGACAAAATGAGTGAGAGGGGAGTTCAAAAGATACCTGGTTGCAGTTATGTTGAGTTATAAGTCTCAACTTAATTCCACATTTTTGAAGTGTTGGCAGTGCGATTCTATTAATTTCCAGTATTGTTGATGACCTTGAGGAAGAAACGACCAACCTGGTTCCAGTAAAGAAATCTCTGGAGACGACATTGAAGATCTGGAAAAGGATATCCCAACTGTTTCAGATTCGGATATTTTGAGGGAAATAGAAAGCTCTGAGGAAATGGAGAGGCTAGAAACGTAGGAGGTATGACCATATTCTAACATGTATGCAATGTTTTGGACCCCCTCTGGTTTTTACTCTACACCCCATTCTCCTTTCAGAATCTAAATCCTGCATCATCTTGAAGCAAGAATGGAGAAAGACTTTGGTGTGTTGGATAAGATATATCGTAGTGCCCGTGAAGGTGAGCTACAAACAACAGGGCAGGCAGTATGCATTTATGAGATTTACAATGAAGCTGGGGTTGGCCATCTACACCATGGTTCTTTGTACCGTGGGCTAAGTTTGGTAAGTTACCCTGAACCAGATTGTTATGTCTTATAACTTATTTTTCTTAAATTGCAAGTTTTTTCTATTTTTAAATCATATATGTTTATGGAATGAATAATCCCTTATTTGGTATTGTAACTTAATGCTAGTCGATTATGCAGAGTTTACTTTTTTAATTATCTTATCTTCTCTTCTGCATTTTGTGTTTTATTGTCATTAAGCCTTCTTCTTTTATTTGTTGTACATTTTATCAGTTGACTAGATCTTGGAGAATGAGGTCAGATGTTGTGGATGCAGTTGGTTGACTGCCTATCTTGAATGATACATATTATCGCGATATCTTCTTGGAGACTGGAGGAATGTTTGCACTTGCTAATGGGATAGATAACATTCACAACCGAACCTGGATAGTATTTCAGTCATGGTGTGCTGCTGGGAGGAAGGTATGTGCTTCATTTTGTCACGTTGTCAGCAAAACTATGACAGTTTTGCATCTAGTCATGCTAAGTATTTCTAAGAATATCATATTCTATGAATGATGTTGCACTTTCCATTTTAGCTGCAACTACTGAGTTTTAAAAATTTCAGGTATCTTTATCCAGAAAAGCAGAACAGGTTTTAGAATAAGCAATACAAGAAAAAACTGAAGGGGATGTAGTATACTTTTGGGCTCGCACGGACATGGATGGTGGCCTTGTCTAAAGCAATGATCTGCTTACTATTTGGTATATAATTTGACTCCATCTTTTCTTATTTTGATTTCAAATTTATGTAGAACTGCCTTTGAAGATGCATTCCGCTTAATGTATGCTTTGCTGTCAAACTTAGAAGCTCTTCCACCCATGCCTGAAGATGGCGGACATTGGTCAGCTCTAAACAGCTGGGTGATGCCAACCCCTTCATTTCTGGAGTTTATGTTTTCAAAGTAATTTTGAGTTGAGAGCATTTTTTCTTTATTACTTATATTGATGTAATATCCTATCACAACATTTCACATTCAAGGCGATCAAACTAATTATGAGCTTTTGACAAATTTCAGGATGTATGTTGATTCTCTCAATTGTTTGCATGTGAATTCGAGCACAACATTTGATTGTTTGCTGGGGTTTATAGTGCTCGAGGTAAACCCTTGCGGCCAAAAAAGCTGGGGATGATGCCTATTGGTCCCCAACCTATTGCTCAAGCAGTAAGTTGGTTCTTAACATTTGATTATAGTTGTACAATCAGTCCCCAACTAGGAAACCGTCCAAAACTTCGTCAAACCGTCACATGGCCCTCTTGGAAACATGACTCATTTCAAATTTCTGAGTACCAAGCTATATTATGAAACAAAACCTAGCATATGGAATAGAAATGCAGAAACTACGAGTTATGGGTCTATAGTATATAATCTCTTATATTTGTTTTTCGTTTTTAATTATCATAATATAGGGTATATACTAATAAAAAGGATGTCTTGTACTGTATGTCGGGATCTCATTTTGCTTCGAAATGTTTTGATGGAAATTCATTATGAGAAACTTGGGGATATAGAACTAGAAAGGTGGTGTGGTCTTCTTGTGACGACACGAAATCTTAAGGACTTAAGTGTCACCAAACGTACTTTAAAATTTCTTTTGAGAGGACTAAAATAACAAATCGAGAAATTTAATCATAATAAATATACATCTTTCAAACAATAAATTTAGATAATTTAGATTCATGAAAGACAAATATCTCTTAACAATTTAAAGTTTTAAAAATTCTAAAGGGGAAAGAAAACAAGGAATTAGGCCCACGGGCAATGTTTTTATATTTTTTTATTTCTTGATAGAGAATCACCATAGCCGTATACCACCCCGTGCCAACGGTCTCGAATCGTCAATTATCTGAAATGAGAAAATGTAAGAGGGATGAGAATGAATCCCAATAAGCGTGCATGCATAGTTAAATTATACATATATATTTCAATGGGAGATTCATACTTGCATAGGGAGACACGAAAATTGGACCGAACTTAGATGGTGCCAGTTTTCGTACGTAGCGCTATTAAACTCCAATCCATTCTTACATAACATGGACCCATAGCCGTAGAAATACATAAAGAAACCGTACACTTATACTTAAATATATATAGATGCTTACCTTGCGTGACGATAATCAAAGATAACAAGAAAAGTGTTGATTGTATTTCCAACCTTGAACTGTGTGCGTGAGTGGTGATTTATTTGTGTGTATACAAATTATATGTGTGCGTGCACGTATGGGTATGTAGTGCGTGTATGGGTGAGAGGGAAAGAGAAAGTGAGAGAGAAAGAAAAAAGTGAGAGAAAAAGAAAAGAAAGTAGGTAATGAAAGTGGTGTAAAGTGGTTTGCATTTTGGTACATTTAAATAGTGTAAGGTTAGGTTAAATCATATCGTTTGAATATGGTAAAGAATAATCGTTTGTCCCCCGCATTTTGGTACATTTAAATAGTGTAAGGTTATGTTAAATCATATCGTTTGAATATGGTAAAGAATAATCGTTGTCCCCCAAACCCAAATTTACGTGATATATAAGAAATTGTCATCTTCCTTATACACACATCATTCTACATTCGTACCAAAATAGATGATATGATTTTATACTAATTTTGAATCACCCTTTAATTCTACATATTTCTTTTCTATTTACATATATACACATATAAGGAAATTTTCTTTTACCTTTAACATATATATATATATATATATACTAGTTTTTGTTACGTGCATTGCACGTCTGTGAAAAATGTAATGATAAATTTTATGTTAAATATCTAATTCAAATGATAAATTTGTGGTATTTGTCATTTTCATACACAAAGTTGTCTTTTACAATTTATATAAATAATTTACAAAGCATTTACATGTTTGTTTGAGCAAATTAGATAACAAAGATTCACTTACATGAGTACAAGAAGGGAAAAAGTTAAGATTCAGTAAACAATCTTTGGATGTTGGTAAATTGATCATTTTATATTTTTATTGAATTGTACCACTTGAGAATTTGAATTGGATAAAATCCTCATTCTTCAATCTCGGCTCCAACTTTTAAATTTTTTTATTATTGACTCAAAAATCAAATATTAAAAATTGTGTACAATTTGCTTATAACATCAAATAAAAATAAAAATTTTGGTGAAAAATTGAATAAAAATACGGATGAATGTGTGAATAGTAAAAGAAAAAAAAAAAAAAATTAAGGAAAAAATAATAGCATTTTTTTAGAATAATCTGTAATAATATAATATAAAATAAAAAAAGATTAGTAAAAAATTGAATGAAAATGTGTAAAAGAAAAAAAAAAGAAAAAAAAAAAATTAAAGGAAACAAAATTTGCGATTGGCACACACCACAATAATTTCATCCTCTCACTTATCTTAGTAATATAATTCTATGGGCGGGCGGATTTTGAGGAAGATGAAGTTATTTTGTACTTTTTAAAAGTTGTAGAACTTTATTTACAATTTTATTTTATTTTTGTTGTTTTTTTAGTTTTTTTTTATTTAAAGAGGAGGTCAAAATCGTCCAAATATGTCAAAAGGACGTGATTTGCAACAAAATTCAAAAGACGGGGATAACCAATGCTAAAAAAAAGGTTAGGGGTTGATTTGTTATAAATTAAAAAGATTGGTGAAAAATTGAATGAAAATTTCGGTGAATATGTTAATAGTAAAAGGAAAAAATTAAGGAAAAAATAATAGCATTTTTTAGAATAATCTGTAATAAATAATTCAAGAAAATAAATTATAATTTGCTTATAAGATAAAATAAAAATGATTAATAAAAAAATTGAATGAAAATGTGTAAAATAAAAATAAATAAGGAAAAATAAACTAAAGAAAAAAAAATTGTGAAAAACAAAGGAAATGGGCAAGCCCACATACCCCAAGAAAGATTTTTTTTTTTTTTGAGTGAACAGTAACTCTTAAATCGAAATTACTGACTTATTTGCACAAATGGTCCCCGACTTTTGCATTTATTACGGGTTGAGGACATATCGTTTCATTTTTGCGGTTTAGCCCTATTTCAAATGTTTTTTGACGAATGGTCATTTCATCAATTTCTATCCAAATGACCGTGAAATTTAACGGTGGCCATTTTTTTTTATTTAAAAAAGGCTTATTTGTACAAATGGTCCCTGACTTTTGTAAAGAAAAATTTGCAGCAAAAGTTCCTAATCTTTCAAAAAGTGTTGAAAAGTCCCATAACCTTCTAATCCTAACACATATGACCTAAACCTTTTTGACAATTTTACTCATAACTTAAATAAATTAAAAATAACTCATAAACCTTTTCAAAAATACAAATAAGACATAAATATTTTTATTTTTTACTGATTTACACTTAAAATAATAAAAGTTTGTCATCAAATTTCAAAACTTTTAATTTTGTTCACCAAAATGACATTTAAAATGTGTTTGATTAAAATCGATTTTTTAGTAAAAGTTGTTGAAATGTGTGGTTGAAAAAGTTGTGGGACCATAAAATGTGTGGTTAAAATTAATTGTTGACTTTGACTTTAGCTTTTAGCAAAATCAAAATTGAAAACAAACGCTTTCTTTAGAGTCTCTGATTTTGTCCAGGTGGTCCATTAATTAACAAAAAATTATACCCATGATTAAAATTTCACCAATTTAAAATTTTAATTTATTTTTCATACCAATTAAAAAAAAAGTGATGGTGATGAGAGATTGTGAAGATTTTTTTTTAAAAATTATTATTTAGTAATTGGTAGAGCTAGCAAATGGCTAAGATGGATGGTGCCCAATCCAAAATTAGACAGCCACATAAAAATTGATTGGACCGGCTAACCCCGACCTAATTTTACATGAGTTTGGTATTTCTTTGGCCAACCCACTTGATTTTGGGCCACAAGGCCAATAGGCCATCCAACTTACATTTTTAACTTATTTTTTCAAAATAATTACTTATAATTTTGTAAAAACAAAAACAAAAAACAAAATCCACCACCACATTTTTTTTAATTTATACTTTTGAAAAGGTTAGGGTCTCAAAATAAAATTATCGGGCCAACCCAGTTGGCTAGTTGTCTTAGGACTAAATTAACCTAATTTTTATTTGATCAATTTTTATGCCCGAGATCCCAAGGCTATCTAGGCTAGCCCAATTGGGTGAATTTACCATTTTGCCACCTCTAGTATTTGATATGAAAAATAAATTAAAATTTTAAATTGGTGAAATTTTGATCATGGGTATAATTTTTTTTGTTAATTAATGGATCACTGGACAAAATCTGTAGAGACTCTAAGAGCCCGTTTGTTTTCAATTTTGATTTTACTAAAAAGCTAAAGTCAAAGTCAACAATTAATTTTAACCACATATTTTATGGTCCCTCAACTTTTTAACCACACATTTCAACAACTTTTACTAAAAAAATCTGATTTTAATTAAACACATTTTAAATGTCATTTTGGTGAACAAAATTAAAAGTTTTGAGATTTGATGACACATTTTTTATTATTTTAAGTGTGAATCTATGAAAAATAAAAATATTTAGGACTTATTTTTATTTTTGAAAAGGTTTATGAGTTATTTTAATTTATTTAAGTTAGGGGTAAAATTGTCAAAAAAGTTGGGGTCATATGTGTTAGGATTAGAAGGTTATGGGACTTTTCAACACTTTCTAAAAGATTAGGGACTTTTGTTTAAGTTTTCTTTACAAAAGTTAGGGACCATTTGTGCAAATAAGCCCTTTTAAATTAAAAAATGGCCACCAATCAATTTCACGGTCATTTGATGAAAATTGATGAAAATGACCATTGCGCCAAAAACATTTGAAATAGGGGCTAAACTGTCAAAAATAAACGATAGGTAATCAACCCGCGATGAAGTGCAAAAGTCGGGGACCATTTGTGAAAATAAGCCGTCGAGTTACTTGTTTACTCAAAAAAAAAAAAAAAATCATCCCTTTGCTAACACTCTTGAATCGGCGTATGATATTTTGAGCCTCACTTTCTTCACTTGTTCCAAATTTTGGTGCCACCATAGAAATGCTTCTGGTAGCATGAAGAAAAATTTATTTCCAGATAAATATGTTTTTCTTTTGAAGAACTAAAACCATTTACTTCTTGATGGATTTAGTTGTTCTTTCTTATTATTGTAATGTTTACGTCCAGATTCTAAACAAATAAAACAGACAGCTCTTTATGAATTCCCATGGGAATTGTTTGTCTTAAAGCAAATCATAGGGTGGATGATTGCATAGTTTACACTTGCTTGGTCTATTTATGCAAGAAAGTTTACCCAAATCACCAGTCAAGAGAACAATATTTTTCAATGAGGAACAACCATAAAATGACAAACAAGCACATCTACATCGAAAATCAAAAATCTAAGTCATGTATGCAAAGATAAAAACCTCTCTGCTCTAGCCTTCATCTTCAGATCCTCTGATTGCTTTGACGAATATGATCCGTGCAAAGGCGGTGCGATGCAGTGCAAGGTGCGGTGCCAGTGCCAAACTAGGAGTAAACTGATGCAATTAGAGATGTGGACTCGCTAAATATGTTACAATATTCCGCAGGATGAGTAAGTAGCAAAAATTGTAATTGGAAGAGTCCAACTCAACAACCAAGTTGGCTGTCGAGTTGCTCGACAACCAAGTTGGTTGTCAAGCTACTCGACAACAAATACGGTTGCCGAGCTACTCGACAACCGTGGCAACCAAGTTAACTCGCCAACCGATCGCTTTCGACAACCTTGTCGATTAGTTTTCGATTAGTTTGATGCCATCTTGGTACGATCTGCTTTGGTTATGGTAATCAAATATCAATCAAGACCAATTGAAATTTACCATCAACATTGGTAAGAATTAAGTTTTGGACAAATATAAACCGAATGTATTATGTATTAGAGAATTCGGAGATAATAACATTTTTAGAATAATTTGTAATAAATAATTCAGTAAAAATAAATTATAATTTGCTTATAAGATAAAATAAAAACGATTAATAAAAAAATTGAATGAAAAGGTGTAAAATAAAAACAAATAAGGAAAAATAAACTATAGAAAAAAAATTGTGAAAAACAAAGGAAATTGGCTAAAAGCCCACATAGCCCCAAAATAATAATAATAATTTTTTTTTGAGTGAACAATAACTCGTTGTCGAGTTACTGTTCACTCAATATTTTTTTTTTCTTCCCTTTGCTAACAGTCTTGAATCGGTATATGATATTTTGAGCCTCACTTTCTTCACTTGTTCCGAATTTTGGTGTCACCATAGAAATGCTTTTGGTAGCATGAAGAAAAATTTATTTCCAGATAAATGAGTTTTTTGAAGAACTAAAACCATTTACTTCTTGATGGATTTAGTTGTTCCTTCTTATTATTGTAATGTTTACGTCCAGATTCTACACAAATAAAGCAGATGACTCTTTATGAATTCCCATGGAAATTGTTTGTCTTAAAGTAAATCATATGGTGGATGATTGCATAGTTTCTTCCTTAGTCTTTTTATGCAAGAGAGTTTACCCAAATCACCAATCAAGCGAACAATATTTTTCAATGAAGAACAACCATAAAATGTCAAACAAGCACATCTACCGAAAATAAAAAATCTAAGTCATGTATGCAAAGACAAAAACTTCTCTGCTCTAGCCTTTCTCTTCAGATCCTCTGATTGCTTTGACGAATCTGATCCGTGCAAGGCAAAGGTTGCTAGTGCTAGTGCCAAACCTAAGTAAATTGATGCAATTAGAGATGTGGACTCGCTAAATATGTCACAATATTCTGCGGGATGAGTAAGTAGCAGAAATTTTAATTGGAATAGTCTAACTCGAAAACCAAGTTGGTTGTCGAGCTACTCGAAACCAATTCGGTTGCCAAGCTACTCGACAACCGCGGTAATGAAGCGAGGTTGGCGAGTTAGCCACTCGCCAATCGATTGCTTCGACAACCTTGTCCGATTAGTTTCTAGTTAGTTTGATGCCATCTTGGTGCAGTCTGCTGGTTATGGTAATCAAATATCAATCAAGACTCATTGAAATCGCCATCAACATAGGTAAGAATTAAGTTTTGGACAAATATAACGTAGCAATCGAATGTATTACGTATTAGAGAATTCGGAGAAATGTAAGCTTCGATAACTTCCACATAAATATTTGATTTGAAATTTCCTAAAACTATGGAAAAATTAATAGAGTATAAATAAGAATGAAGTTCTGCTTAAAAATTTTGTCATTGTCATACAAATAATATACACTTACAGAACTTGCTTGAAGAGAACATTCTGAATTATAAACTCCAATGGAGCAGTATAGAAAGTGACGAACAATTAGGGCGGCTAAATTCTAAGCTCCAATGGAATGGATGGAAACAAATATGGAAAATGAAGATAAAATTGGCTTTCCAAACGTTAGAAAGTAAAAAGGCGTAAAAAGTAGGTGAGTGAAGTAGGTGATAAAATTAAATGGTAGTTGTAAAAGCGCCCAGTGTTGTTAGGCGAAAAAATTGTACGATGACAAATTTAAAGTTCTTATATGATTGTATATATATATATATATATATATATATATATATATATATATATATATATATAAATCGAGTACTGTAGCACTCTTCCATAAAAATAATATTTTAGTTTTTTGAAAATTGTACCGTGGTCCTTC
Source organism: Forsythia suspensa (assembly GCA_023638005.1). NCBI lineage: Eukaryota > Viridiplantae > Streptophyta > Magnoliopsida > Lamiales > Oleaceae > Forsythia > Forsythia suspensa. The sequence goes on along the minus strand of CM042673.1, from coordinate 43,831,468 downwards.
AACTACGTACCAATCACCATTAGGTCTCTATACTTTCATAAAGTCTTATATTCATATCTAATGACTAGAGGCAAAGTTCCGGATGTAATAATTCTTGTGTTTGAGAAGTTAGGATGGGGCAGTAAGGCGCAAAAACCTATCTTGTTAATAGAGGGTTTATCTGTTGTTTTCTTTTCTTTTTTTCGTTTTGATTGCAAATAAGAGTATAATAATATTTTAAACGTAACAACGAAATTGACGATTTCTATCATTTGGGATCCAAGTACTACAAATTCAGAAGTTCAGATATGCGAGTTTTGTTGGATGCCATTATGGCGTGCTTACTAAATAGTAGTAACATAGATGGTTCGTTTATGAAACTATTCTCTCGTTTTCTGGATCTATTATAACAATCATTAATTGTAATGGAAAGTGTCCCATGCCTCTCGTGGTGTCCAAAAGGTGTGTGTGTGTTTTCCCCTTTTACGTTGGGCACTATCTAGTTTAGAATATTTATCATGTCCAGTGCCAATGTATATGTGCAATTGATTCTAATAAAGGTAGAACAAGTTATAAAAGGGTGGAGTAGGCCAAAACAACATGACCTTTTGTGGTTAATCCTCAGAATCTAGTTACTTTAGACATCATATTTTATTGAATTTTGCATTGCTAGTTTGTATTTAAACTCGTTCGGTGTTGGAAATCTTGGATTTGATTACAATAAAATTCATATTTCAGTTTGTTATACAAACATGTCTCAATATTTCTTGAAATTCTACGGGTTCATCAACATTATTGACTATCTTTGTGTTCTTCGCTTCCGCCACTACAGAGTAGGAAATAAATATCATATAGCTGATGCCTTGGTTGGGAATAACATTTTGTCTTTTAATAGTAGTTGTGTTGTCACATATGATTTACTAAAAATCCATAATTTTGTCTGGCAATGTACAAAGGTATGTTGATCTATTCTCACGTGGTTTGTGAATTAATATTGTTCAATGGTTAGAGCCTATGAAGCACCGACACGTTCATGATGCCGGTCTGACACCGACATGCCATGGATACGACCTAGAGTTGCAACATGGCGTATCTTCATATTCCCAGACCATTTTAGTCATTGGACACTCGGAGACACACCTTCTGACACGCCGGACTTAGAGAAGGGGAAAAAAATTACTAAAAAAAAAAAAAAAAACCTTACCTTTTTTTCAATGTTTGACTGCAAATTAATATGGGCTCTCTTGATTCAACTTGTATTTCATCACAACTTGTCTTCAATTGAACGATTTCCGGTAGCCATCGTTTTCCGTAAAAAAGAAGATGCGAACTAAAAAGTCACAGAAATAGTTTACCCTAATTTTGGGGTTGTATTTCTTCACTTTTCATTTAATGGGCCAAACATGTCTTTTGTAATGTTTTCTTTTAATTGCCCACGCGCTTTTTTAAATGGAATGGAAACTGAAACGTTTTTGTTAATATATATAAATTGGTCAAATGATTTTAAAAAGTCAACCAACTACTTATCTTATCTAAGAAGGAAGTTTGTATATATCAGCCAAGTGATAAAAGCAAAACCTATTTCATTTCAACAATTATAATAAATTTCATTTGGTTACACAAAAAATTTAAATAATTAATGATCGTGTCGTGTCGCAATTTTTTTCAAAAATCACGTGTCGGCGTGTCAGACACGTATCGTGTCGGACACTCGTGTCCATGTCGGTGCTTCATAGGTTAGAGCCGATTCTCAGTCTGGAGAAGCTTTGTTTTATAAGTATTTTACATTTTAATTATTAAAGATGTATAATCACTAGTAAGTGTCTGGAGTATGGCTTAACTGAGTAAAGATAATTGAATGTAGTATCGAGTATTCTCTAATTCACTGTACCAAACATGCCATTAGTGTTCTTTGTTGTATTGATTTTCTTCAATTCAATTCACTGTACCAAACATGCCATCAGTCCCTCTTCTTCATTCGTTAACGTGCTTGTTTACACCCTTTCATAGTTACTGAAGGATTATCAAGCTTGGGCTTTGGTGACACTTCAAGGCAGCCTCCGGGGACTCGTGAGATCCGAGATACTAGTAATATACTTCAAACTACAATAACAACAATAAACTAAGTTTTGTTCCAGTAAATTTGAGGTCGGCTATGTGAATCCTTTTTCGTCACCCTCTTCAGTTCATTTGTTAAATTTATTGAAATATTTGAATGCGCTATTAGTCAGGGAAGACAAGAGATGAGGAGCTCGACTCCTAACACAATAGTCAAACTAGTTGACCTTTCTGAGCTCATTTCTTGGAAGAACTCTGTGGCTTGATTCTTTGAAACAGCATCGACATACTTTCCACTGACATTATTCTAACTTGACACATGCATAGAAGGGGACACGAGGCCGAGAAATGCAAATATATGACTCGAGCCAGCATTTTTGAAGCCATTTTGCTCGGAATTTTTGAGCAGCTCTAACAGATACTCTTTTGAGGCGCACGGAATTTTGATTGAAATTCTTTTGTCACCATTTTAGACATGGCACAAGTATCTGAGCATTTATTCTTTACACAGTGTATATGTCCTTGGTAATAATGGATTCAATTTCCTTATTTCCTTTTTGGGTTCCATGCTAATAAATCCATTTAAAATCTAAATAGCAAATGTGTGAAAGATTAGCCTACTGATTTTATTTTGTTTATTTTATGTGGAGTTGGATGGATGGCAATAACAATATTTGAATTTTGTGTAGCTTTCAATATTAGCACTTCTTATTTGCCATAATCGGCGTCTTCTCCTTCGTACTTGGATAATCACCACCATACCAATTACCAATACTATCCCTTTTAAGTGCCTGCAAATCATTTCTTGATTACCCAATTCATGCCTCTCTGCACTGAATTTTTGCCTACCAATCTTAATTACGTCACCAACATTTTAAACCGTGTTATTAGCCCGAATATTTATCTATTGGAATAATTTGAATTAAGCCCATTGTGATAATTCTTCGACTAACGAGTATTTATTGGTTTGTGAAGCGAATGACAAGGGAGTCAATTGTGGGTCTGATAAATATACTTTTCCCTATTTGATTAAGGCTTGCTCTAATGCTTTGGCTCTGAGGGAAGTGAGGATTATTCATGGGGTGAGTGTGAGGCATGTGACCGAGGATGACGTCTTTGGAGGGTTAGTTTGATTGATTTGTATGGTAAGTGTGCGCAAGGTGTTTGATGGAATGCGCGTGACAAACGAGGTCTCTGGGACATAGCTGATGGTTGGATATTTAAATTTTGGTTATTTGTTGAAGGTTGATATGAATATGTCTCACCATTTTAGCACCTGAAAGGATATGGTTGAATGGAATGCAAAGAAGCATTAGGCAACACCATGAAAAAAAAGTATTTTGACGCATGTTGTAGAATAGATAATGGTACGTGCATCTTCCAATGTGGCGTGTTGAGTATGTAGGTTTTGTCTGGAAAGGACAGTGAAGCACGTCCATCAAAGTAGGTTTACTATTAACTGAAATTGTTGGCATATTTTCCCACTATATAAAGAATCTATTTTCGTGACTTAACTGAGTAAAGATAATTTGAATGTAGTATCTAATATTCTCTAATTCACCGTACCAAACATGCAATTAATGTTCGTTGTTCTATCCATCTTCTTCAATTCAATTCATTGTACGAAACATGCCATCAAACCCTCTTCTTTCTCCGTTAACGTGTTTGTTTACACTCTTTCACAGTTATTGAAGGATTTATCAAGCTTGGGCTTGTGGTGACACTTCAAAACAGCCTCTGGGGACTCGTGAGATCCGAGATACTAGTAATCTACTTCAGTACTACAATAACAACAATAAACTAAGCTTTGTTCCCATTAAATTTGAAGTCGGTTATGTGAATCCTTTTTCCGTTTTTCGTCACCCTCTTCAATTCATTTGCTAAATTTATTGAAAGATTTGAACGTGTTGTTAGTCGGGGACTCCCCAACGAAGCACGGTGTAGACATATCTCACAAATTATTGACGCTATTGTTGTTTTAAATTTTCCTATTCTTCTCATCCAATTATTATCACTTACTTTGTACCATATGTAATGACTTGAAACTTTGCAAATGTATGAATGGTAAATCATTTGTGACAGAGTGATTAATGTTGTATCGTTAAATGGCAAAGTAATTGTCTTCCTTTCAATTATAATTTAGTGGTTTACTCAAGGTTATCCACAAGGGTGGTGCAACACGCTATTGGGTTCGCATGCATTGAGTTCAAACTAGTCACAGAGGTCACATTTGGTGCTTTAGGGAACAAATTTTGTGTAAAAGAGATTTCCATACCAAAGAATTTGGTAGCAAGAGACTGATATTCATAATTCAATATGCTAAGAAATTCAATGACCACATTGAACTTTGTTAAAAACCAAGCTACCTAACAACTGTGAGCTTGTTTTCTGAAATTTGTTTGCCAACACAAAATTTCTCAACATTAATTGAACAAAGCAAATTAAGAAGGAAGATTTCTTGTATGAATTTTGCATATCATTTGATGCAGAACGTAACACATAAAGAGAAATGGAGAAAAGAAGAAGAAGAATAATTTAGTCAATAATAGTCTAAATAAAAAAAAAAAATACAGAAAGAATAAACTCTCGTCAATCTTGGTGGTACTGACACTTTTATGTTGACAATCAGAATTAAAGCACCGTCATGATTGACAACACCATCACTAACAACATTTTTATTGGTAATCGTCAACATACGTGTTTTGACAATCACTATCTGACACTATTTTTTTTTACTATCTAAAAGACCTCTGCTAAGGCCATAAGTACTTGAACCGCCTCATGTCAATAATATGGCTAGTTCATTTTTTTCTCAATAGAACTAATGGTTCTATTTTTACCATTTCTATTGTGAACTAGTTTAGTTCGATCCAACAAGGACTGCACTATTTTATTAAAGTGGAACAATTGAGAGCTTAACACAATTTGTGCCAAACTTGTTCAAAATCAATGTCTGGTAAAGATGTAGCTAATCAAAAGAGTAATGCTATTGCTATGTGATGTTAATATTATGTAACACGCTTCAAATATTAGGATCTTCACCATTCTTGTTTTCTTTTTTTTGTAAATAACTCTCATTTATCACCGATCTTGAAGGAGATTTTCATCCCCACTCACACAAAATCAGCATATCCTTACAATAATATAAGAGTCTTAATTTTTCTACTGTTCATTTTTTCGTCCAACACGCCGTCGTTTTACAACTATCATTTGTTTTATTACCTACTTCAGTCATCTCTCTACCTTTTCTGAAGCCACTGTTTCCATTTGGATAAATAACGTCTCTACTATTCATTATTAATGCATTTTTGAGAATTCAATCAACATCAACATTAGCAGCTTTCAAACACTGATAAGCTCATAAGCGTATATTCTTAAAGATTATATTGAGGTGATGAACCATGACAAATGCAGCACTGAGACACTTCTAATAGAAATTTTCAGAATTTGAAGTTCCCTCAAAGCTGGTTCAACTTTCACCAATTCTGAGAATTAAAACTTCAGTATTATATTACTAAAATTTGTTAAAGAATTTCGCATCTCAACTTCAATTAAAAATCTCAATTCATCTCTATTTGTTGTCCTTTCTGATGGTTTGTTAGATATTAAGTTCAACAGAAAGATGGTAGTTAGCAAAACTTGAATATATCAAAAACGAGAATAGCAAGTCGAGTTCTTGAGAAAACATACACTTGGCCGAAAAAAATTAATTATGAACCCTTTTATTCCCAAAATGATCATATGTTAGTTGACCTCCAAAAAAAAAAAAAACACAAAATGTATGTTTATATTATTGTTGTTTTTAACAAGACAAAAACAAAAAAACAAAATACAAAAGAGTATTCTCGGCAACCAAAACTGGTTGCCGAGTCGGCAATGAATTTTCGAGTGTAGATTTGTAGAATACACACGTTTTATCTTGGTTTTTAAAAATTGATTGATATATTTATATTTCAGTATCAAGTGTTGTTCAACTCATTGCTTAGGAAGCCGATGGAAAAGATAAGAAAAAACAGTGTTTGTAGTAAGAAATATAAGCGGAATTTAATAGAAACTAACGGATGTGAAACATGGTGATGTAGGCAACTATATGTAAACAAGGCATGGACAAAGTTGAAGCAAGCATTCATCTTTTCTCTCTTTGATCTTTTGTTTTAGATTTGTCCGTGTTTCTTTTATCGACAATGAGAAATTAAAAATTAGACCGACATTTTATGTTTATTTTGGTTCGTGGTACAAGGATCGCAAGAAAGTTCTAGCGAAGAAAACCGGCAAATACTTTTTAAAGATAAACAAAATGTGAAAGATGAGATGGAAGTTGAGGAGTTCTTTGAATTCAATTTGCTTATTTTATCTTAAGCAAATTGAATGTTTTTATTTTTATAATGTTGCCACATAAAAAATAATAATAATAATAATAATAATTAGTGAACAGAAAAATTATCGGCAATGAATTGTTCATTGCCGAAACAACTCGACAATGAACAATATTTTACTTTTCACTATTTTTTTTTTAGCCCATTTTCTTTGATTTTTCACAAATTTTTTTCCTTATTTATTTTTATTTTACACCTTTTCATTCAATTTTTTATGAATCTTTTTATTTTATCTTAAGCAAATTGAATGTTTTTATTTTTATAATGTTGCCACATTAAAAAAAAAAAATTTAAATGAATGATAAAATTCTCGGCAATGAAACAAGTATTTTCTTGTTAAGCCCAATTTTTTTTTAAGCCCATTTTCTTTTACTTTTCACAATTTTTTTTTTTTTATTTATTTTTATTTTACACATTTTCATTCAATTTTTCATTAATCTTTTTTATTTTATCTTAAGCAAATTGAATGTTTTTATTATATATATATATATATATATATATATATATATATATATATTAATTTGCTACAAAACACAATCCATGGAAAATACAATATGTAAGGGACAAAATAATTAACAGGGAAAAAGAAGACTTTTATAAAACAAAAACAAAAATAAAAAAAGAGGACACAGGTTTTATTGAAAAAGACTTCATTTTTGGCGTGCATTAATATCTCGGCCTCCCCTTCTTTGATTATTGTAAAATCATTGAGATCAAAAGGCGTCATTTTAAGAGCTTCCACCTGCTTATTCTCTTCTTCCCTGGTTTTCTCATCAGTACCGCCCATGTTGAATGAATTATTGGGTTCTTCTAATTCTTGCTTGCTATGCGCGGAGTATCTCGGCAACCAGAGCTGGTTGTCGAGCTTGGTCTTGGTTGCCGAGCAATTTGGCAACCATAATGCTTATATTGTCAAACCTACTCCTAATGCTTATATTATCAATGTTGGTGACATTATCCGTGTATCACATCATCTTTTGAAATTTGATCTTTGTTGCGATAGTTATTTCACTTAATCCCGTTTTAGTTTCTCCTGTTTAGTTATGTATTAAGGATAATCTTGGAGGAAAAAAAAAATCTAGGTTACTGATCATGGACGAGGAATCATAAGGCTTTATGCGCAAAATATAGGTTCTAGCAACTCATAAGAAATTTCGGAAGAAATTTCTTAAGAAGGACCAACTTGAAGAGGAAAATGAAAATAGCACTGGTTTATTAATTTTCTTTAGAATGGTCTCACTTTAGTTAATAGTTGCATCCCTCCCACACCCCTCTCGCATCCCGGCCCCTCCCCTCTCCGTCTTTAGTTTTGTGGGTTTTTTTTCTCCTTCGTGTTTTTCTAGGATGAAATCCCTAGGCGCCAGCGACTTTCTCAAGACAATGGCTTCAATTTTAGGGAGAAGGGAGTGGACTCAACAATGTGGGGAGAAGGGGTGATGGGGATAGGAAGCGAGGAAGGTGATGAGGGTAATCATTGTTAATAAGGTTAAATTAACGAAATGTATGCATGATTGATAAAAAATTGTGAACGATAATTTACTAACTCGGCAATGAACAGTAATTTACTAACTCGGCAATGAAAGGACATTTTCCACCCTTTTTGGTTCTAAGTATGTTGGGTTTTCTTGATTATTGAACCTTTTGTCCCTGTTCTTTCGAGATAATGATGTTTCCTTCACTCTTAGCCTTTTCCTGACGGATATTCAATCGGAAAACCGTGGAGGTGTGTCTATAATCACTTTAATTTGGTGCAAAAAAAGTAATAAAAAGTCCATGAGCAAACGAGATTTTGTGGGAAAGTTTTTTTAATGTTAGTTGGTGTTGACTCAATTACATTTCAAATTTTCGAATGAATCTGGTCATCAAGTCAGCATTGATGTTCCAAAGTTTTTGCACCCATAGGATAGAGCATCCGAGACTCTGTTCTCGGTAAGTAATGCACATTTGTAGGTTTGATTTATCGAGCCTGAGGCATATAGCACATCTTATACTTCATTTAAAGCCGATTCTTGCTTACTATTTGTTGAGAATTAATGCTATTCATGCCATTGGCAACACGTGAAATGCTAAACTTATGAAGTGAGTGAGGGATTATTGCGATTAAGATGCTTTATTACATTGGAAATTAGATTTGATTATTGAAACCGCTTTCTAGAATTTCCGCCATTACTACCCGATAATAGGCTGTAAGGTTCATGGAAGGGAGTGGTTGTAATTTGTCGCTTATAGAAAATGTTGTTAGTAATGAATTTTAAGGAATTCTAAGCAAGTGAATTAAATTCTCTAAACAAAGATCTTCTATATTTAGTATAAAAGAAATGTTTTCTTGGGTAAATCGGTAATTTCGTTAAAATGCGAGACATGATATTCAAGAGGTATACTATCAAACATCTTAATCAAAAAGTCCATCAAGTTTTTATTTTTTTTATCTCTCGTTTCAATTACACCTAAAACTTTTCATTACATTTTTTCACATACGTTACAACGCACGTATTAAAAACTAGTATATATATATATATATATATATATATATATATATATATATATATATATATATTCCTCCTCAAATCTATCATTCTCAATTATTCTCTTTACCATTTTTTAAATATATTTCCTTCACGGTCTTTTTTTCTTCTCAGTATTCTTTAACGAACAAGTTTCAACGGTCGAATTTCACTGCAATAAATGGTATGCTGATTTAGAATGGTACATTTTCAATATATGAGAAAAAATCGAGACTCCAATCCTAGATTAGTCATTTTCTCATAAAAGTTTGTTATTCATATTTTCTATCTCATTCATCACTCCCGCACTACCCAATGCTTAGAAAATAAAATATCAAATCAAAAATATCAAATCACATACACACAGACTCACACAATGAGAGTCTGTTTGGTGTGGATTATGAATTAATTTATTTGATCAAAATAGTTTCTTTGACCAATAATGATAAAAGATAAAATTTTTTGATCAAATAAACTAATTTATAGTCAACCAAAAAAAAAAAAAATTCTAATTCCGAGTGAATTTCTGAATCCATACACATTTGACATTCCCTATTATTTCAACTAGTGCATCACCCGTGCGATGCTCGGAGTTGACGGTTTCTAATTTATTTATCTAAATCGATGAACAGTATTTGTTACATTTGTATATAAACATTAATTCCAGTAACTAAATTACACATAATAAGTATGTTGTTGATTACAATATATGTGTAAATAAGAAACGACGACAATACTATTCTAAATTTTGAAAAACTTCTTTGAACATAACGTTTGTCGTTGAATTTGTATGGCCTCCATCTTTATTGCAAATCAATATTTTCAACCCACTACGATTTGTTACTCTTGACACAGCCACATATAATTGTTCATGACTAAATACTGGTTTCTTCAAGTATAGACCCACGTGAGATAGTGATTGGCCTTGACTCTTGTTTATCGTCATTGCGTACGACACAATGAGAGAAAATTGCCTCCGTTGAAACTTGAATGGCAATCTAGGGTCTGATGGGGTTAATGTCATTCTCGGTATAAGAACCTTGTGACCTGCATTGCTTCCTGAGAAAATTTTGGCTTCAATAATATGATTACCAATTCTTGTGATGACCAATCTAGTGCCGCTGCATTATCCAACCGAATTATCTATGTTTCGAGTAACATAACAGGCGTACAACCTTCAACTTTAGCTCATGATTAGGCACACCGTAACACACGATCCCATTTAAAAATTACGGCGTGTGAACATCATCTAAAAGATCAATATTGGCATCGATCTACAAATTGGTATCGAACTTAAATAGGTCTTTCCATCGGTTGTATTTAATGATACCATATATTCATTAACCGACTTGACCACATCAAGAGTCGGTGCAAGGATAGCCCTACCTTGCGATATAAGATGCGTCATCAACGTCGCTACTAAAGGTCGGGTATCTGCTACCCACAATTGATGCAATTGGATTATCTGATACATCAAGCAAAAGATCGTCGGGGATATCAATATTCGCATGACCGTCGTTTGGACCACCAATTGTGCCATCGCCTATGCTTGAAATCCAACGAAAATGCCTTTAACTCTATGCATTCACCATCGATGCAAGATTTTGAAGTCTCATATTGCGCGCGTCGACGCTTAGAACTTTACAAGCTGCGCCATAATCGATGAGTTGATAGCTGCGATGACAATGTCCTGTCTACTTCCTTTCGGAATAACTGGCAAAATTTGTCGGAAGTCACTGCCAAAAACTACTATTTTTCCTCCAAAAGGTAATTCTGAGCTCTGTGGATTGCTGAATCGTAAAATATCTCTCATGCTCCTGTCCAAAGCTTCGAAACAATACTTGTTCATCATGGGCGCTTCGTCCCAGATTATAAGCTTGCTCCTAACAATTAATTCTGCGAGTGGACTACCCTGCTTAATGTTGCACGTAGAATCTTCATTTGGATTAAGCGGTATCGCAAATCTTGAATGAGCAGTTCTACCACCAGGCAATAATAGAGATGCTATACCGCTTGACGCGACATTCAAAACAATCTCTCCTCTAGATCGCAAAGTTGCAGACAATGTCTTCCACACAAACGTTTTGCCTGTTCCTCCATAACCATATAAGAAGAAGATACCATCATCTTCGAATTCAACTGCATGCATGATCGTATCATAAACATTTCGTTGTTCATCCGTAAGATTAGACACCAGTTTCCTGTGCTCTTCAGCCAATAATTTTCTATCATATCGTAGCTCATCTTGTATAAGTCTATTTTGACAACTTGTGAAATACTTCGAAGCTGGAAATGGCATTGTGTAAAAGTCACATAAGCTTTTACCAACACTCCATAATATCTTTTCGATCTCCACAAGAGTGTAATTTTTATTTCTCCATCATTCAACTCTAACTTTCATACAATAGGAAAACAAATAAATAACATTTCTAATAATTATTAAGAAAATTATCAATCAAAAAAAATATGAATTTGTGAAGGAAAAAAAGACATCACTTAATCAATAGGATACCTTGATCTTTGTAGGGATGTTGCGCCGTTTGTATAGAATATCATCCGATAGATAAGTCCAACATTTGTCCAAAAAAAATTCAGGTCTTGACAAAGAATCGGACAACAATAAAGTAGCAAAAAGACTCCGCAAATAGTGTGCAGATCCCCAGTGGCTTGCTTCTGCAATTCAATCGATGTACTCTTTATCGTCGTTCAGCAATCCAAGCGCATAGCAAGCATCTCTGAAAGATGTGTGTTGAACATCGTTCACACTTTTAAAATCATCATAACTTGTAGGTCCAAGAACTATGTTGAGAAGACATCTCAGATAATAAATTTCTCCAGATTTCGGAGGAACATAAAAAACACGCCCAATAGAGAAACCACGCTTTCTTGGATGCCACTCTCTAACGTTACGCTTCCAAACAAATTTAGTGGAAAATTCTCGCATAAGTTAGTTCTCTAGCTTTGGGATTTTTTTGTTCGCCTCCATCCACGCTAAAAACATGCTATGGTTAACAGTTGGTCTATTGATCACCTCATCGATTGGATCATAATATGAGAATATGATGTTCTGCTCATTCGGTAGGTGAAAACTCAAGCGTTCAACTGGAGGATCCCTGTATTGAATTTCAAAACCAAATATTCTCCAAACTGCTTCACATGGGGATATGTACCTACAATCGTAGTACATGTTTATCTCATCAACATTTTTACCCGAATCATCATCTTCATTGCTTTGGTAAAACGATGCAGTTACACGATCATGTCCTTTGTTAACATACTTAAACAAATACTTGATGGATCTTGATTGGTTGCACCACTCCACATTCATATGTGCACCGTATTTGAAGCAGCGAGATATCGATTATGCGGCTGCGATCTCATTATCAAGTTCAACACCGTTCTTTAAAACTATTTTTCCATTATCTCTCCGCTTTGTATCTGGATAACCATCGTCATCTATATTGGTACATTCAACAAATTTTTTGGGAAAGTGTTTTGTACATCGACCATCGGACATGCATGGTGAATTGCTCCTGAAATTTCCACATGGATCGTGCACCATGACATCCCGAACTGCAGCATAAAAGTTAGGATCGATACTTTCATCTGGAATCTCTGCTGAAATGATACAGTCAATATCCTCTCCTGTAGGATACTTGTCTTCCTTAGACAAAAATAGCAGGATATGTGCATGAGGTAGACCGCGTTTTTGAAATTCAACGGTGTACACAACTGTATAAAAAAATATATAAAAAAATTCGTTACATATATTTAAAAAAAAAGTAAATAGTAAAATTGTTTTGAATACTTCGTATTTTCGAAGTTACTTGCTTTTACAGTGCCAAATTTTTTATTATGCTTCAGATCTTTAATCAAATTGTCTAGTTTGACTTTGAAAACTCGACAAACTATGTCTGGTCGATCATCAGGCTTCAAACCTCTGGTCTCAACGTAACGAACTATCTCCGGCCATTTCGGATTGCAAGTAAACGTAATAAATAAATCAGGATAACCAATCCATCTACATATGGCCATCGCGTCTTGGTAGTTTTGAATCATATATCGTGCCCCACCGGTGAAAGATGATGGCAAGATCACACGGTGTCCTTGTGACGAAGGTTCCATCTCTCCTCTTAATAGGGCTTCAGTTAGGCCTTTGTACATTTCAGACCGTAATTGTTTTTGGTGTGTTCGTAAATAGGCCAACCTTGATGATTCAACCATCGTGTATGCATCAACCACGAACTGTTGGAATAGTCTCCTGGAGAATAAAATGGTCGACGATTCATACTCTCTTTCTTGAATTCTGTATGCTAAGAATTCCCGCATACTGACTTTTTTTCTTCCAGCAGATGTAAATGACTTTGACTCATTCAAAAGAATATCTTCTCTGTAACCATCCTCACCATATGGAAACAGAAGGGGGTACTGAAGACCAAGATAGGATGCATTCAGTTCATTAATCCTTTTCAATGCTCCCGTTTGTGTTTCGACAACTATGTCTCGATTACCAAGAGTGGTATCAATATCACCAACAATCAGTGTGGCGACTTCCGAAACTGAAGGCATATTATACACTCGTGCATCTCGACCCCTTCGACCAATTAATCGAAGTTTCACATTTGAGCAGTCTTCTTGGTGCAATGAATCTCTAACCATTCTGAAAGACTTTACCAACATATTGCTCTCATCTAGCATCTTTTTCAAATCAGAAACAATTTCAACATGTAGTGTGATGATATCACTACATTGTCTAAAAAAGAAAGGATTAGAACAATACGATTCTACACTAACATGAATAGTTTTCGTAAAATCTAAAAAAAATACAGATAATTATAATTACCTTACAGATCGTATCCTGTTGGTCACCTCATTTTCAGTGTCGTAGATGTATAATTGAGCAAATTTTGGCACGGAACCCTCCGGCGGCAACAAACTCCCAATCAAATGGTAATTTTGTCCGTTGAGTCTGAACACGGGGGGTGACTTTCCTTTATTCAAACTGGAGTCAATCTTTCCCCCCATAGATGTAAAACAAAACATATAGTTGTACGAACGGATGTTCTCAACAAAATATTTGCTTTTGCTGCTTGTCCCGCATATCAAATCAGCAAGAATCTTAGGAGGACGCTGCATCGGCGGAAGTCGAATTTTTCCATGTGTACAACACAAAGAAAACTTTGGCTTGGGCGAATTGTAATGTCGGCCTATTCTTTCCTCGTACCAAAAAATGGCACCGCAAAATTCACATTTGCGGTCAGAGAGTCCAAGATCCCAATAATCTGAAATAAGTTTAGTTGATAACGTAACTTATAAGGTGCATTGTATCGGTGAATGACAATTGATATTTTATACACTAATGAAAACGTTGTCTTAATTCAAAAAGAATGTAGTTTCAAATGTGCAAAAAATGATTAAAAAAAAAAGATACAGTTTGCAAATAAACAATTTATTTATAAAAAAAAATTACTCCTAAATTGCGTTTTGCAATTTAAAGGATAAAAAATAGAATCAATATTCCAATTGCAAATTTATATTATAATATAGGACTAATCGATACACATTTTAACAAATTATACAGAAAAATAATGCTCAAATTTTGACATAACCATAGTTAGGTTCCAAGCAACATATTCTAAATCTTTTGGTGAATAGCGAGAATGTTTTAATAGTTAGCAATTGTGAAAATAATTAAATAACGCATAGCGGAATAATTTGAGGAGTAAGAAATACATATTTGTTACTTACCATTCATTTCAATATTTCCTAATAATGCGTCATCTAAAAACAAAAAGAAAAAAATAAACATAATAAACTATTACGAAATTGTGATTAGAGAACATTACAACTTTCGAAATAAATTGTTGAGCTGATTTGAAGTACTAAAAAAAAAACTTACGTTCGTTTGACCCCGTATTTTGATCATCAACTTCGTCTTCTTCATTTTTGTCATCCATATTCGATTTCTCAATGTAGACTGTTAACGCCTTCTCATTTAATACCGTGCAATTTGTCGAGAGACTAATATCCGCTGTCAAATTAGGTTGACTCTTTAGATATTGCTCGTACAATGTAGCATTGTAAGGTGCATCATATCGGTGAATGACAATTGATATTTTATACACTAACGAAAATGTTGTCTTCATTCAAAAGAATGTAGTTTCAAATGTGCAAAAATGATTTAAAAAAAAAAAAGATATTGTGTGCAAATACACAATTTATTTATAAAAAATCAACTGAATTGGGTTTTGCAATTTAAATGAGAAAAAGAGAATCAATTATTCCATTTGCAAATTTAAAATAAAATTTAGGACTAATCGATACACAATTATTTTTAACAAATTATCTGAAAAAAATAATGCGCAAATTTCAATATAACTATAGTTGGGTTCCAAGCAACATATTCTAGATCTTATGGTGAATAGAGAATGTTTTAAAAGTTAGCAATTGTGAAAAATAATTAAATAATGCAACGAACTAATTTGAGTTGTAAGTAATACATATTTATTACTTACCATTCATTTCGATATTTCACGATAATGCGCCATCTAAAACAAAAAAAAAAAAAATAAACATAATAAACTATTACGAAATTGTGATTAGAGTACATTACAACTTTCAAATAAATTATTGAAATGATTTGAAGATACTAAAAATAAAACTTACGTTCCTTTAACCCGATATTTTGATCATCAACTTCGTCTTCTTCATTTTATCATCCATATTCGATTTATCAATGTAGACTACTAACGCCTCCTCATTTAATACCGTGCAATTTGTCGAGGGACCAATATCTGCTGTCAAATTAGGTTGACTCTTTAGATATTGCTCGTACGATGTAGTATTGTATCCAGTCTTTTTCTGAATCGTTCTCTTTGTCGTTGGTAGCTCGAACCAAGTAGTGTTGTTTCCACACGATCGTTTTCTATTAGTTTACACAATATGAACTCAAAAAGAAAAAGTAAAATTGAACGAAACATTTAAAATTAATAAATACCATTTGTGATGTCACTTAGTGGTCTTTGTTGAGAACGGTTTGAGCCAAGTGTAAATAGATTATCAATAGTCATCACATGTGCACGACTTCCATGTGCTTTCTTCGTCCCCGATTCTAAATTCTCTGTTCAAATTCATATATCGTAAATGCGATGAGTATAATAAAATGAAATTGGAAAACTAAATCCTAATCATGTCGGTTAAAGCGGGTAACACGATTTATATTCGACAATATCACATCAAATATTAAGTAAATTAAAAAAAATACGGTAAACATATGTTAACAATCGTTTTAACTAATCATTTGAACATGTTGTTTTAAATAATTATTGCACGTTTAACAAAAAAAAAAAAACAATAAATCATCACGATTTAAACAACATACCCAATGAGTAATGACTCTTTAGCATTAATTAATTGGTCCCTAATCTCTCTTTCTCTTATCCCTAATCTATCTTACATATGCACAATCAAATCATCACGTTATTGTTGGCCCAATCTACATCAATAACCCAAGGATCTTTGAAGCCCATTAAAAATCTATTCTCAGCCCATTGAAGATATCTGTCCAACACAACAAAAATATATAAGGAAAATACATTGGATGAAACCCTACAATATTTTCACTTCAACCCTCAACTTGGCTCAAGCCCCTTACGACGGCGCTCTCACTATGGCCGATTCCATGTTTTTTTTTTTTTGAAACATTTTGTAAAACAATCCCAATTAATCATGTTAGATCCATTTGTTCTTATCAACCTTGGTATTTTTGTGTTAAATCTTCTGATTTTTTTTTTATTAACAAATGGATGTAAATGTATTTTGTCTTTGGTAAAACCCGATACTGAAAAATCTTGTTTTTACCATTTGCTTTCAATTTGTTTACGATATGCTATATGAATACCCGACCCCTTTGTTACCTAAAAAAATATATAAAAAAGAAGAAGAATGTGATTTTTGCACGAAAAACGACCAGCGTGATGAATAATGGTGGGTCTATGGAAAATGCAGGTTAAGGCTGGTGGAAGCATTGAATCTGAAAATATGGTGGATCTATGGAAAATGCTATTTCAACCGAGGTTCATACACTATAAAATCTACACAGAGATAAGATAAGTCATCCTATTTTTTATTCTGTTTAATTGATGAATAATAAATGATCTAGATTAGCAGAAAAAAAAATTTGCAAGAAAAAAAATTTTGTTCTGAGAAAAATGCTCATTTTCTTTTATTACCAAAGAAACCTCAAATTTTTTTAACCCAAACTTTTCAATGATTAGCCACTAAATTTTTTTTTAAAAATGTTAATTGTATGTAATCCACCATAATGATGAAGATGCTGGAATCCACAATTTTTTTCTTGCATTTTCATTATTTCCCACAAATATTTTTACGTGCAAATTTTAAGTCTCAAATAATGTAATAACAGAGTTCAATCCCCATAGGATATATGTTCTCAGCCTCTCGGAAGCATGCTTATTTAGATTGGGTAAAGGTAGATCTAATCCCGATGGAACAACTCCAAGTAAGTAACTAACGCATTATTCGCATTTCTCAAATCACCAAAATAACGCACATTTTAAATTTGGAAATTGACATTTCATTTTATGCTACACATTTGCAAACCAAATTCATAAAATATACCGATTTTAACAAATATAGTATACAAATGTTTTAGAACTGGATATTTAATTCGAAAAAAAATAAAACAGAATTTTCCTTCATATGAAATACCTTGGTTCTCGTGTCGAATTCTCGGCCGCTTACCGGATATGACTGTAGATTTGGTGAGCTTCTTCATTGTTGTGTATTCATCAACTATGTGTAATCTTCAACTATCCCATTTAACGGCTGAAACTTTTTTGGATTAAATAATATCGCCAAAAGAAAAATAGTCGAATGATTAAGCAAAACGAAGAACTAACAGATTTTGGATTCTTTTTTATGGTAGATTATTTGGCAGAACACTATGAGATTTCATATACATGAATAGGATATGTGGGGGAATGTAAAATGAGTTTATACATAATGCTTCGGATGTAGTGGATACCGTTAAAAAATTAGGAAGTCCAAAAGGCAATTGTGAAGCTGGAAGGTGTAGAAAATGCTGTTAATTCCTTAAAACTATTTAAAATTTTGAATTGTGCAAGTTATAAAACTAAATAACAATATTAGTAATGAGTAATGATTGTTTAGCATTAATTAATTGGTCCATAATCTCTCTCTCTTATCTCGAATTGATTGTGCATATATAGTCTAGAAAGTAAATGGGTGGGGACAAAATAGTTTCATCCATGTAAATGCAGTTCTGAAAGCCCAATTTCATCCCATCAAAAGCAGTATTAACATTCGATTGATACCATGTAGTTTGGAGATTTGATTTGGAATTAGGAAAAAGTAACACCTGCATTTTGAATATGTTTGGCTAAATATGAATTTCAAGCTTCATAATGAAAACAAGAAAAAATGGCTTTTATACATACAAGTTGAATGTTAAGAAGTTCTGGATCCTATACTTCAATGTGTTTTATTAGAAGGGACCATGACTAAAATGTTTTATTGAGATATGTCTGAAATATATTGTGTTCTACAGATTCTACCTTTCAGTTGTTTGACAGTCTATTTGTTTTATTAATGTTCTTCAATTCAAGTTTCTAGAATTGACGTTCACCATATTTTATTTTATGTCACAACACGGCAGTGAATTATATATTTTATCCGTGTAGACATGTTCTGAATTCCTTTAGGCGTGTGTCTTCATCGAGGAGTAATCATTGAGGTCAATCCTGAGTCCCTAAACCCCAGATATGTTAGAGGACAATCGATTTTTAATTGTTTACTTGAAGCTAAATTTTACAAAACATGATTACAATCTCTACTAACGAACATGATTAGTACTTGACATTCAATAAAACACATATTGAAATACGAAAATAAATACATAAACGATAATAGTTTGGGACAGTTTTTAATCCAAAACAATCCAAACAACATAAACATAATAATACCAGGAACTATAAAATGTTTCAAATACTTAGCCCAAAATAAAAATCAAACCAACATAAATTATTATTATATAATTAACCCAGGATAATTATGTTGTTTTTTAAGATCTTCGGTCCTTCTCTTCTTTGATCATACTCTTCAGCTTCTTATGGGCAACTTTACTTGACAAATCACCGCACAATGATCTCTTAGCTACGCTGCTTTCGGGACCATCGTCAGAGATAACACTGTTGATCCGAGCCTTTGACGGAGTTGTTACTTCGTCGTTAGATGATGACACCTAATTTTTTTAAAGAGCAATTAGGTTTAGCATAAATGAAAAAATAAAATTAATATTTTAAAAACTATTAAAAACTACCTTATCGCCTTCATCATCATTCTTCTCAATCTTCGATAATAGGTCTGATTCTTGATTCTCAACGTTAGAATCAACGTACTTTGAGATAATGTTGTTGTCATCAGTTAGCCTCATGACAGTGAATACATCATTGTGTCCGTCAAGGTTCTCCATTTTCACTTGTACTTTGAACAAAATCTTATGGTCAACTAAACTTTCTACTTCTGTGGGTATGTCGAGTCCTTTCTTTTTCGATAATTGAAGGGTCAAAGACACATATTAACACACAAACACAATACAAAGAACTTCTATATAAAAAGCGATTATTTTTACCGAATCTATTCCATCCCTCACAATTGCACAAGTCTTTCCCGAGTAGTTGGGTGCATTTGCGATCCCACATAAGAAAACATTCGGTTCTGTACCATCAATCACTCACACTGTATCTTAAACCTACCAAGATTTAAAAAAAAAAAAATTAATTTCAAAATTGAACAATTTGTAAAGTAAGTTAAGAATAAGTATAGCTCATTTGCCATGTATTATACTACCTTGGATTTCCAGAACTCTCATGGCGATCACATTTCTCACAGTAGAAACGTTTTCCAACACATTGCACCTTTTTTGGGCACCTTTTGCATGACAAGTACCACCAATTGCGTTTACTCTCAATAGAAAGTATAGTTACGAGAACCCAAAAACTTCCAACCTAGATTTTAAATTATATACATTTTATTTCGTTAGTCAATTAATATTACACAACAACAAATCAAATAGAAGAATCTTTGAAAAAGCACTACACTCAAGTCACACATCTCCGACATCGACAAATTGTTCGATGGTCCTTATCTCGCGTAGTTTGACTTGCTAGATCATCAGAGACAGTGTACGAGTAAGAAGATATTTGACTTATCTTTTGAGAGTTACCATCCCTTCCATACAATAACCTTAGATGAAATAAGATGCAGACATTAATTGCGGCACAACTCGATTAATGAAAACACTTGAAAGAAAACAAAATTTAGGTGGAAAAAAGAGTCAAATATCTTACCGATCCATAAAATGTTTGGTATGGTCATTTTTGGATTTACCATTACTTTTGTTACATGATATGTGTTTGAAATCCTGACCTCGCCTACAGTAAATCGATAATATTAATCAAAATGTAAAAACATTAGAAGAACTATTAGATATAACACAAGTAATAAACCTCTGAACATCTTCGCTCGACACATTTGTAGTAAAACGACAAAAGGCTCCGAAAGCCCACTGTCCAAATACTCGTTAACCTCATCAACGCAATCACCCCATAAAGTACACGACAATCGATTTCCCCTAGTAAATGACATCAGAATTAATAACGTGAAAAATACTGAAAATTAGATAGTGTTATGCTTTTCATAAATATATACGTACTCTAGATCTCCAATCACTATATCAATCAACTTTGTGGTTCGTCCATATAGATCTTTAGTCTTCAGAGTATCTTTGGCAACAACCTCGCCAATAATGTCTTTTTGCGTATATGTTAGTTGTAATAACAATAAGAATCTATAAGAAACATTGTGTGCGTAAAAAAAAAGTATGTTATCAAGTATTACCGAACAATTCAGTGTGAGCGAGATTTGTCGAAGATAGAATGTCATTGAAACCTTTGAACTGAAAAATGTGGTTGGGGAACCTGTCATCACCCACCTCATAGATGTGAATCTTGGTCATGAAGTTGATCTTGTACTTATGGCCGGTAGTTTTGTACTTCATGTTATTGACATCGACAATGAAATGTCGTATCACATAAATAGCTCCCTCTTTAAGCAGAGGCCTTAAAGGTATGTATCAACGATTGCTTTATGGATGCGTGAATACGCTCACCCTAGAAGCAACATGTAAATTCAAGACAAGGTAGGATTCAAGACCAAAAAATAATACAAATTGGTTAGTCGTGCTTTACAAATAAAAAAATAATGGAAACTGGTAGGAATCAACTTAAACAGATTGATTAAATTAATGGAATATTTCTTGTTCATGAAAAGCCAATCAAAATCTACTTTATAAATTAATTGCAGTCTTATTATTTGGTTAGTCGTGCCTAATTACATGAATTGCTACAAATAAGCCTTCTCATAGAAATTAAAATTTCACCATCACCCTTTTTTAAAAAGAAATAATGCAAACTAAATAAAAATGTACGTATTTCAAATGCATGATTGCATATATCATTTTAATGAACATCCCAAAATCTGTAATCAAATAAAGAACAACAATTCCAAAGTCTATAATCAAATATTCACAACAATTGAAGCTAGGATAATTGTAATTGGATTTTAATCATAATGCTATAAATCCCAAGCATCATATCAAATCCCAGATAGAAATTTTAGGAATTCAAACTGTTGTGAATATAAGTTTGTAAGTATTTCGTATTAGTTTTTTCAACACAAACTATAAAGAGTCATGTTATTATGTCCATTTGTCTTTTATATTTCATTAGTTTTGAATTTGAAATTTTGACGTGTTGAAAAGCATTCTAGCCAAGATGTTTCTTGGATCAAATTATAATAATTCTATTATGCCAGAGATTCTATATATGGATGAAAATTGTTTAGAGAATTTTACCGAAAAGATGTTCTGGAACTACGATCCTAAGTATAATGAGGCAATTTATAATCCATGCTATAATGAAAAGCCTAGCATTCATCAAACCCAAATGGTTTGATGAATGATATAAATAGCATATGGTGCAAAAAAATAAGTAACATCAGCCCCAAAAAAATTGATAAATACTCACAAAGAAGAAGCATAGACACGATTAGATGATAAATATACTTCCATTTAAGTGGTTTGATTTAAAAAAAAAAATCAAAAATGCATATAATTTGTAGAAATGATTCTAACAAAAATTTGGATAACGATTATGAACTAACCTCTTTGTCATGGCAAACAAACTCTAGACTGAAGGAGACATCCACGGTGCCGTAAGCCGGGACCTCGTACAGACGGACGACACATACCTTCAATGCCCAATGTGTTTTTGTTGGATTCACATCGTTGATGAGATTGAACAATGGAGCCATTTAACTTTGTGTATTCTCGAAATATCCAAATTAATGGCTGAAACCTTTTTTGATTATATAATATGACAAAAAAATAGCTGAATGTTCAAGCAAAATGATAATCTAATAGATTTTGGATTTGGCAGTGTTAATATGATATTTCATATACATGTGTTTGTGGAGAATGTAAAATGAGTTTTATTATAATGATGCAGAAATCGAAATGTCTTGCTACAATGGATTTTATCAAATGGAAATACTGAGGCCAACTATACAATTTGTCAAGAAAATGTTTTAGAACAATGTGTATGCAGACGTTTTATTTTCCACGTGTAATGTGAAAACCATGGTGCATTTAATACTTTTGTATAATTTCAAAATCAATTTGCTTGACTTTAAATGATAACAACTTTTAATTAGACATAAAAATTTATTAATTTCGAAATCAATGTGGTTCAATTAAAATAATAACAGCTTTTAATTGGGCATAAAAAATTGAGGAAATTATACCAATTACTATGTATATACAATATATTCTTAAATTTACTTTTCTAATATAAATATTCTAAAAATACTGGGTATTATTTAATTTATTTGAATAAATCAGTAAAATCTGTCCGTCAAAATCGTGGTATGGAAGTTCTATTATCCTATTCTGAATTTGAAAAGTATGGTGCATTTAATCAGCCCATAAAATGAGTTTTATTATAATGACGAAGAAATCGAAACGTCTTGCTACAGATTGATTTTATCAAATGGAAATGTTGGGCCAAGTATACAATTTGTTAACAAAATGTTTAGGCGTTGTGTATAGACGTTTTATTTTCCATGTTTAATTTGAAAACCATTGTGCATTTAATACTTTTGTATAATTACGAAATCAATTTGCTTAATTTAAAATGATAACAACTTTTAATTAGACATAAAAAATTATTAATTTCGAAATCAATGTGGTTCAATTAAAATGATAACAGCTTTTAATTAGACATAAAAAATTGAGAAAATTACACCAATTAATATGTATATACAATATATTCTTAAATTTACTTTTCTAATATAAATATTCTAAAAATACTGAGTATTATTTAATTTATTTGAATAAATCAGTAAAATCAACCCATAAAAATCGTGTTATGGAAGTTCTATTATCTTATTATGAATTTGAAAAGTATGGTGCATTTAATTTATTTGAATAATTTTGAAATCAATCCGGTTGAATAGTAGGAATAACAACTTTTAATTGAACATAAAAAACAATCAAATAATCAATATTGTGTATTTATAGTAGAATTTAATTGGGCATCAAAAATAAACAAACAATCAATATAGTGTATTTATTGCAAAATTTACCAAATATGGAAAGAGGCAGAAATTGTGTGCGCGATATTTCGAACGTTATCCTATTATAATATATATATAGAATATAGTTCTCGATTCCCAAATGGGTCCCAACTCAGTAACCACCACGGACTCCGACGACGATGACTCCACCTCCACCGCCTCCGCTGCCGCCCACTCGATCCGCGACCGCTTTCCCTTCAAACGGAACGCGGTTCATTATAATCACAATACTAACAACAACAGTATCGCCTCCATTTCACGCTCGACATACAAAACGTTGCCGTATTCACACAAGCCCTCCCGATCTCACCACCACAAACCCCTGGCTCGAAAGCTCGTACTGTTCTTATTTGAAGGGAAATCGCGGTTATTATGCATTATTCTAGTAATTTTTTTCTTCGCGATTGCAACTATGGTTTTACAGAGCTCGATCATGTCGGTGTTCCGACAGGGAGTGACTAGCGAGTCAATGCGGTGGCGGTGGCCGGTTAAGGAAGAACTGAAAATAGGTAGCTCATTGAAGTTTGTGCCACGACCGAGACTCCATCTGAATGGAAGCCGGCTCGATTGGCTCCGCACCCAGCCGAGGATTGTCATTAGACATCCGAGGATTGGACTAGTAAGTGATGGACTGTATATATTTCTATGTGAATGTGTACTAAAGTTAAATAGTATTGTCTTTTGAAACTTACTGTCTAACAGTAGTGTGTAGTGGTGCTTTGTACTCTTAATATTGTACCTCGATCTGCCATTGGCGATTTTGGGGTTTGGAGCTCTAGAACTTTAAAGTTTCTGTTCAAGTATATATTTAAGAGTTAAGACATAATAAAAGAACTCACAAATACATGGTAGTTTTTACTTTATGCTGTGAAATGTGAGTCATACAGCAGGGGGGAGGGGACATGTTTTGTTTGCGTTGGTGGCCATGTACTTGATGATGTAACTGGGGCGTTTAACATGAAATGGATGTGACTAATTATCAAGCATCTTAAAACATGGAATGGATTGAATGCTTGAACTTTCAGTTGTAACTTTTTGGTTCACACATTAAGGTGCCTTGTTAGTAAATCAAACATTGTCCAGCCGTTCTTCGTTCAGTTAACATGCCTTTTAACATCTAGGACTAGAGTTAGACGTATTGCTAAATTCATAGCTTGAGATTTCTGGTGGTTGTATGATTGAGAGTTCAATGGGAAATCATGGGTGTGCAATCAGGAAGGGGACAATAAATTTTCTATTAAATGGGGAGAAAATCATTAAAAAAAATGTAGCACTTATGGCTTTTAGAATTACAATGGAAAAGGTGAGCATTAGTGCAAGTGACATTCTTTCTCCGCCTTCCAATAACGCTACCTCCATATGTTGAAAAGTAGAATGTTATTGCAAAGACTGCACTACTAATATCTTTTGTTAGGACATCTATACTTGAGTTGCCTCTAATTCTTATGTATGTAGCGGTGTTCGTGTAGTATTTCTTGCAGATTAATAATAGCTGGAAACCAATTTGACGTGTTAAAATTTAAATCAATAGACATGCCCTGTTGATCACAATTCATTGGCATAACTGTTGTGTGTTTGAGTACAGAAGAGCTGTCAATAAAATCTCTTTCAATCAAATTATAAATGTGCATTTTTATGGTTCATTGAGGTATTAAATTAATTAATATTCCTTTGTTTTGGTGAATGCAAGATCTTAGGAAACATGAAGAAAGATCCATCGTCGTTGATGCTATATATGGTGATGAAGAATTTAAAAGGCTTTGGTTATCTGCTTAAGGTAATTTTAGTAAAATCTGTTTGTGCATAACGTTATTGTTGGTTCAATCAATTTAATAAACGCTGTGATTTGCTAGTCTCGAATAGTGAGCACATTCAAGTTACCATATGAGTTTGTTTTGCAACTTTAGAACTTTCAGTATTTCAAACTATATTAAGCTTTATCTTTCTTGTAAATTCATTTGAGAAGCAACTTTTGCTTTATTCTAATAATTTGAAGTTAGATAAGATCTTTTTTCAAATCGTGTTTCTTTTATTCATTTCTCTTGTTCTTGAAGTTTGTGTGTAACATTTCACTTTTTTGGAATTTCCCACACATTTCATGTGAGTTCATCATTATATTGTCATTGGTGTCCAAAATGGATCCACCAGTTTTTGGGATGTTGAAATTTAGACTATTCCATGAGCTCCCAGTTGTGATGGTTTCTAATATGTCCTAGTGATCCTGGCTTGTTAATCAAGATTGATAAACTTCTGCTGGATGTTGAAGTGGAAAAATGTTCTTTTACTTGAGCGGCACTTCTTTGTCATATTTGTTTGTTTAAAACAAGATTTATATGAATACACGTAGCCTTTCTAAAAAAAAGCGCCAAATTGGTATTAGTATTCAACTTAAGTGTCTCATAAGAAGAGATTTTGGGTTCAAATCACTAGAGACGCGAAAGAAACCGTGAGAGATTGAGAGGGCTCAGGCCCTTCCAAAGCGGACAGTATGGATGAGTGTAGTTGGAGTTAAGATCCCGACTAGAGGAATCTCAGTTGTCACAAAAAAACGCACGCGCGTTTTTTGTAACAACCACGGACTTTTCTTACGACTTTTCACCTAATTGCTATTCCATGTGCCATTAGAGACGCGAAAGAAATTCAGTTTGGAGTCCAATTTTTAGTGGACAGTATATAACTTAATGGCGCACAGAATAGTCCCTAGGCGAAAGGTCCTAGAGGAAAGTCCGTGGTCGTTACAATTAATATGGTATTAGATTGAGGCAAAAGACCTAACAAGTCTCGCGCCACTCATTTATGAAAATTGTACATGTTTCATACCTTTGATTAAAAGATGAATCCAATGTGCATGTTATAGAGCGTGTTGAAAACAAGATTTAAATTAATACATGTATCCCCTCTTCAACCACTTAAACTTTTCGGTGAGGTGGTTAACCTTGTTTTGACGATGTGTAAATTTCATTTTTATCTATTGCAATGTGAAAATGTTCCTCCATTTAGTGTATCAATGGGGTCAGATATAAAAGCTTCACCAGTAATCCTACAGTGTTTTATATTGTGTTGCCTTACTGACAATTGATGTAGCACAGTCAATGCTGTGTAACATTTTAGTTCTTTTGCTGTTCTAAACACGGAGTAATCCAATATCTTGGTTACTGCTTCATTATTTTGTTTTCACTTCTTTTTTAGTTGAGAGAATATCCCATATTCACAACTTCAGAATGGAAAACTGGAAAAACTCGTATGAATCTAAATGCATATATAAGTGATTTTGACTTGTTCGAATAAGATTTGCACTATTGCAGCACATAATTGAGGATAGTGTTTAATATCTTGAACCATATAGATAAAGATTGAAGCAAAGAGGAAAAATGGAAGGAAAAACAAAAAAATTAAATACCAGTCTATACTCTGAGAATTGAAGTTGGAACACTTGTTCGTTGGGTTTAGTTTGATCTACATTATTTGATTAGATTTTCTGTGAGTATATTAATATGGCAGATATGCTTGTTGAGAAAACGGCTATCGCTTGTTTGTGCACTACTCCTACATATAATCTTTTAAGGAATATGTTTTTCGTTAGGTGCCCTAGCTCATTTGCTTAAAACGATTTGGGTTTTGCTGTGATGCTGATGGATGTTGGTTTCTAGTCTTTCAAAAGAGATCGTGTTAGAACTTAGAACTATCATGCTAAATGGCTTTTTTATCCTGTCTTATCTTACTACCATTGTCAAAGAGTAAATTCTATCTTTTGATGTTTTTAAAGTATGTACATGTGCTTTTAATATTGCTCAAGGTTAGCCTGAGTCAAGCAAGATTTAAAGCACGTGGTGCCCCAACTTAAGACATGCTTGCATAGCTTTTTGTTAGTGCCACATAGGATATAATATAAATTTTTATCCAAATTAGCGACGTATTCTGCACCTGAGCTCGTTTTTGACTTTTTTCTTCCTTGAACTATAAATGCATGTGAAAAGGTGAAATCACGTGTACCATGTAATGTCTGGTTAACACGGGTGTTCAACAGCTTTTAAACCTGTTCATTGCTTCTTTGACAGATATATGCCATTGAGGATGGTGATGCAAGGCCAATATGGGAGGAAATTGGAGGTCAAGTCTCAATTTTAAGCCCTGAAAGATATGGTTATATTGATTGGTCAATGTATGTCTGCTATTTCATGTCTTGTCATTACCCTGGAAAGATTCATGTTTACTGGATATTTGCTTGTAAGTTGTAAATTAGTCTTCTTTAGTTGGTATAGATAGTGATGCCTTTTCATACTTGCAGTTTTGAAGGAATTATTGCAGACTCTCTAGAAGTAAAGGACGCCATCTCAAGGTAGACTCTTGCTCAACAAAAGAGAAATCAGTTACAGATTCTGCAAAGCTTCTCAAGAAATTTCTTTAAACTGCCCAAGCATAACTGATGACACTTGTCAAGGAATGTTCTTATGTGTTGAGTGTCCTTGGCTATTGTGCATGTTTTGAAGTGCTAAAGATATATATTGTTATAGCTACATACCCAAAGCTAATATTTGGTCTTTGAACATCATCACAGCCTAGATATTTGTTACTTGTTTGTCGTCTATGAACAATAAAGTCTTTATTTCTTATTATTTTCATCTTCCTGTCTAATTGGTGAACTTTATTCGAAGATAAAAGGTATCCTCGTCATATGCATTCAGTTCTAAACATTTACAGTGAACAAAGATGGCATCCCCAAAAGACTAATATAACAAGAAAATGCGCAATTAATTTTAAACTTACTATCAGGAATGCACACAGTAGTGAGAAAAATTCCATCAATCAGGTATGGCTTTATGAGCAAAGATAACTCTAGTAAGTTGAATTATTTCCTCTAAATAATTGAAAGAACATAGGGGGCATCCCGTCTAAACAATTATAACAAGATTACTATCTGTTACAATCAATCTACCACACTAGACAGGAAAGTAATCCATCAATCAAATATGACTCCATATGTGCAGATAGATCCTGGGTTAAGTTCAATGCAATGCCAAGCTCCAAATTCTTTTTGGTTTCCTGCTGGTGGCTGTTTTGTTCCTTGTACTGCCGTGACCTCTGTAACAGATTTCCAACTCTGAATATACCTTCTTCATTTCTCTCTTGCAACACAGAGTAGAAGATATATAGCTAGCTTTCTGAACTGGTCGCCGGTTTTTCTCTTCCAAGTGCTGCTGCTTTGCATGATTTCATGACCCAACTATAGTTCCTTTGTCTATGTCTGAACGGCATTGCAGCTGCTACTATACAGAAGCTGGAAAGGGACACATGAAAATGATAGGATTAAGGATCTCCACTTTTGCCTGATGGAAGGCACTATTTGCATGATTGCATCTTATATGCCCCATTTCTTAATTTGGTTCGCTCTTGCTAATCTCTTCTGACAAGCTAGACATAACATTGTGTTTCTATTTCAGTTAAGAGGGACATAGAAAATTTTCTTAAATATCACATATGACTTCACCATTACGGCTATGTTAAATCTAATCTGTGATACTAATCAATGAGCAATTTGAATCATGTTGCTGCAATTGAAGTCCATCTAACATTAATTCGCACATCTACTAGGTGCACCTCAAGGTTTAGAAGGCTTATTTCCTGAGTGTTTGTTGACGAGACATATTTCACGAAAAAGAGAAACGCCTCAAGGGACTTAGTCTTTTGGCAGCATATTTGTCTTTGTTAAGAGAATGTATGATTGCATGTGTTGTAAACCATGTTTATCGTATGAACATAATCTTGAACTCTAGATGTTAGAAATGCCCTTCCCTCTCTACACACAATGCAGATGATATATTTATTTCTTCAAACCTCCACTCATTTTTCTCCATCCCAGCTCTTTCTGGCTCAATTGACATCTCCATTCATGCTTATGTTTTCTTTCATTTTCTTTCTCCATGAAGCATTTCTTCTACTTGAATTCTTCATGGCTTGTGTTTTCTCAGGGAATACACTTTAGTTAAATAAAATTCGAGTAAAAACCGAACAGCGGGTTTATGCATTGCACAGCTGGTTTAAAAGGTTTTGCTTTGTGTTCTCAAAATTGAACAATATAATTTTTATTTTTATAACAACTCAGTATTAACATCAAATGAATGGGTAAATTGAAATAGGTGTATATATAGTGTTTGTTTTGAGATCAATGTCCCACTCTCTTAGCCCGTAATGTACCATCATGGCACCGAGGACATTGAGGACCCTCTGAAGAGTTAATTCCATCTCTTTCATTTGTGATACTATGATTTGTGAGTTTTTATATCTATGCAGTCTTATGCAGGAGCCATTTTGCTCTGTGCCACTCATATGGATCATTCAAGAAGATACACTTGCAAATCGCCTTCCATTGTATAAAAGCAGGGGCTGGGACCTTCTTATTTCTAATTGGACAAATGCTTTTCATAGGGCTAATGTTGTTGTGTTTCCAGATTTTTCTTTGCCGGTAAATCTCTTGTTCCTCTTGTTCTTTCATCTTGTTCATATGATTTATAGCTCGTTTGACCTTTATGTTCTGTTACAAATTTGTTATGTATTGTTGCTGGGGTTGTCTTGAAAACTGTTATTCTTATTTATTGTACCCTTGCTGTGTCAGATGCTATATAGCGCGCTTGACACTGGAAACTTCTTTGTGATTCCTGTATCACCAATAGATGTTTGTACTGCAGAAAGCTATAGTGCGTCCCACTTTAAATTTCAGCTGCGGGAGGAAAATGGATTTGATAAAGATGACAAGCTAGTTCTGGTTATTGGAAGTTCTTTATTCTACAATGGGTTAGTTTTGGAATATGCTGTGTCAATGCATGATGTAGAAACTCTGCTCGTCAAATATGCCGGGGTAAAAGATGTCAGAGAGACATTTAAATTTCTCTTCCTTTGTGGAAATTCCAGCAATGGCTATAATGATGCGTTACAGGTATACAATTCCAGTATAGTTCTGTGGTTATTTGCTTTTGTGGCCTAGGAAAACTATGAAAAGTACATCTTGCATCTTCCCATAAGAATTGGAAACTGTTTTGCTAGAGGATTATCCTTGTCTTTTAAGGGTTAGTATTTCAGGCTAATGACCATGGATACTTCTGGTTTCCACGTAATGTTGTACGTTCTTTGATATTTTTCTTAATTCGCATTTTCCTTTTACGAATCAAATGGTTGAGATAAAATTATGAGTGCTTTCAAATAATGATGCATACTTAGAGGAATTCAGGATTTAGTTCAGCTACTCCATTAGTCGTGCCTTGAAATCGTGTATTGACTGTTGATTCTAAGTCTATAGGATATTGGTACTCGTTTGGGACTTCCTCATGGGTCTCTGAGACATTATGGCATTGATAATGACGTCAATGGTCTGATACTGATGGCTGACATCATCCTATATGGTTCCTCCCAAGAGGAGCAGGGGTTTCCTCCATTACTGACAAGAGCCATGTCTTTTGGGGTACCTGTTGTCTCACCTGATTATCCTGTAATAAAGAAATACGTAAGTTTATTCATCTTTCCCTTGCCAATGGTCTTTTTAGCTTAATTATGAAATTTGACGCTCTATTTCTTTACTTCTCTAAATACTTTTATGAATTCTTAGGTGGTTGATGGTGTTCATGGGATAATTTTTCCAAAACATGATGCCAGGGCTTTGTTGAATGCATTCTCTATTCTGATATCCGATGGAAAATTATCTGATGATGCACAGTCTGTTGCTTCATCAGGAAAGTCACTTGTTAAGAATGTGTTGGCAGCAGAGTGCATTACTGGTTATGCAAAGTTACTGGAGAATATCTTCAATTTTCCATCAGATGTTTTCCTGCCAGTTCATATTTCAGAGCTTGAACAGGCTTCTTGGGAATGCAGTCTTTTCAAGAATGAAATAGAGCAGAAATCTAGTAATATTGAAAACCTCTATCTTAAGGGTTCTTCTGGCGTGATTTCCAGTATTGTTAATGACCTTGAGGAAGAAATTACCAATCTGGTTCCAGTAATGAACATATCTGGGGATGACATTGAAGATCTGGAAGAGGACATCCCAACCGTTGTGGATTGGGATATTTTGAGGGAAATAGAAAGCTCTGAGGAAGTGGAGAGACTAGAAATGGAGGAGGTATGACCATATTCTGACATGTATGCAATGTTTTGGACCCCCTGTTCTTTTTTTTCCTACCCATGCTTCTTTCAGAATCTAAATCCTGCATCAACTCTTGTAGATTGAGGAAAGAATGGAGAAAGACATTGGTGAGTGGGATGAGATATATCGCAGTGCTCGTAAAGCTGAAAAGCTTAAATTTGAAACGAATGAGAGGGATGAAGGTGAGCTAGAAAGAACAGGGCAGCCAGTATGCATTTATGAGATTTACAATGGAGCTGGGGGTTGGCCATTTCTACACCATGGTTCTTTGTACAGTGGGCTAAGTCTGGTGAGTTAACCTAAACCAGATTGTTATGTGTCATAACTTATTTTTCTTAAATTGCAAGTTTTTCCTCTCTCCTTGAATCATATATGCTTTATGGAATGAATAGTCCCTTATTTGGTATTGTAACTTAATGTTAGTCGACTATGGAGAGTTGAGTTTACCTTTTTAATCATCTTCTCTTCTGCATTTTGTATTTTATTGTCATTAATTAAGTCTTCTTCCTTTATTTGTGTACATCTGATCAGTTGACTAGATCTCAGAGAACGAGGTCAGATGATGTGGATGCGATCGAGATATCCTCTGTGAGATCGGAGGGATGTTTGCACTCGCCAATGGGGTTGATAACATTCACAAGCGACCCTGGATAGGATTTCAGTCATGGCGTGCTGCTGGTAGAAAGGTACGCGTTTTATTTTTTACGTTTTTAGCAAAAATATGACGGTTTTGCATCTAGTCCTGCTAAGTATTTCTTTGAATATCATATTCTATGAAAGATGTTGCAGTATGCAAACTAGCTGCCACTGCTGAATCTTAAAAATTTCAGGTATCTTTATACAAAAAGGCAGAACAGGTTTTGGAACAAGCAATACAAGAAAAAACTGAAGGGGATGTAGTATACTTTTGGGCTAGCATGGACATGGATGGTGGCCTTGTTGAAAGCAATGATCTGCTTACTTTTTGGTCCATGTGTGACATTATGAATGGTGGGAAGTGCCGGTAAGCGTGAGAGAAATCTATGTTGTTCTTGCAATCTATCTAGTGTTTGTTTAGAATTTTGTTTTTTTTTTTTTTTTGAAGTAATACATTACCTTTGGACACCAGCTGCAAGTATTCTCCATTAAGGAGAAGTACTGAAACGCCTATTAAATGTCGGTAAGGAAAGGTAAACTGACCTTCAAGTGAGATATTTCTATTACCTTCTCCGATGGAGAGTCCTTTTAGGGCACGTGAAGATCTTCTTCTGGTTGGTTGAATGAATGAATCAAACCTAATACTACTAACATACTAATTTCAAAATGCTTTAAACCGTGAGTAATTATTAACGATTTAACGGTTTTTTGAATATCGTGTTGACTCTTTAGATAAAATATTTACTACTTTTAGAGCATCTCCAGGAGACTTTATATTTATAAACAACATTTTTGTATTTTAGAGAGCGTATATAAGTTTAGAGAGTATAACAGTCTCTTTATTTTTAACACTTTATTTTACTTCTCCCTATTTATTATTTTTCTCTATATTTTATTTTGACATGCTTCCCTCCTAATTATTATGCAATTTTCCTCCATTTTCCTCTATTTTATTTTGCATATACTAATTAATTTAGTCAATATGAGTATTGAAAATTAAAAAGTTAATTTGGAGTCTCTTGGAGTATAATTTTAAAAATTGACTCTCTAAAATAGAGAGCATCTTATGTTTAAAGAGCCGTTTGGAGATGTTCTTATCTATTGAGTTTTAAATTGCTAATTCTTCATTGGTATATGCTTTGACTCCATTTTTCCTTACTTTGATTTCAAATTTATGTAGAACTGCCTTTGAAGACGCATTCCGCTTAATGTATGCTTTGCCGTCAAACATAGAAGCTCTTCCACCCATGCCTGAAGATGGCGGGCATTGGTCAGCTCTGCACAGCTGGGTGATGCCAACCCCTTCCTTTCTGGAGTTTGTTATGTTTTCGAGGTAATCTTTTGCAGAGAGCATTTTTATTCATATATATTGACGTAATATCCTATCACAACATTTCATATTCAAGGCGATCAAACTAATTATGAGCTTTTGACAAATTTGGACCTCAGGATGTTTGTTGATTCTCTCAATTATTTGCATGTGAATTCGAGCAAGACATCTGATTGTTTGCTAGGGTTTACAGCTCTTGAAGTAATCCCTTGCGCCCAAAAAAGCAGGGAAAATTTGCACTATTGGTCCCAACATATTGCCCAAGAAATAAGTTGGTTCTTAACATTTGATTATAGTTGCAAAATCAGTCCCCAACGACGAAACCATCCAAATCTTCATCAAACAGTCACGTGGCCTTCATGGAAACATGACTTATTTCAAACGAGTACCAAGCTATATTAGGAAACGAAACCTAGTTTCATAAAGTTGGTCATATGAGAGCCACGTGACAATTTAACTGAGATTTGGACAGCGTCGTTGGGGACTTATTCTGAAACTTTAATGAAAGTTTGAGGATCAACTTACTCTTTTTTAAAGATTGGGTGCTAACTTGCCAATGGTGCAATTCTCCCAAGCTATCACAATTTTCTCTGAATGAAAAGAAGATTCTCATGTTTGATTGTTTATTGTAAACCAGAAGAAACATTGTTACTGTCGGCTTCTGGAACTCTTAGTCAATGTTTGGGCTTATCATAGTGCACGGAAGATGGTTTATATTGATCCTCAATCGGGTTTGTTGGAAGAGCAACACCCTATTCAACAGAGAAAAGGATTTATGTGGGCGAAGTACTTCAATATTACGTTATTGAAAAGGATGGATGAAGACCTTGCAGAGGCTGCAGATGATAATGACCATCCATATGAAATGTGGCTATGGCCATTGACTGGGGAAGTTTACTGGCAGGGAATATACGAGAGGGAGAGGGAAGAAAGATACAGGCTAAAGATGGACAAGAAGAGGAAGACGAGAGAAAAACTATTTGAAAGGCATAAGTATGGATATAAGCAGAAGACACTCGGAGGATAGAAATCTGGAGAGCTCATCCAGATGATTTTGAATTTATCGATGAAGAGCTCAACTCCTAACACGACAGTCGAACCAGTTGACCTTTCTGAGCTCGTTTCTTGGAAGAACTCCGTGGCTTGATTCTTTGAAACAGCAGCGACATACTTTCCACTGACATTATTCTGAATTGACACATGCATAGAAGGGGACATGAGGCCGAGAAATGCAAATATATGACTCGAGCCAGCACTTTTGAAGCCATTTTGCTCGCATTTTTTGAGCAGCTCTAACAGATACTCTTTTTGAGCAGCTCTAGAAAAAAGTCAATTTCATTGAAAGTTAAATTTTGTCTCTACTGCTGTGTTCGTTTTTATGATATTTCGTGCTCATTAGGAAATGTAAAAATCTGGGTTCTTATAGGTCTATAGTCGTAGTACAATGAATTAGAAGTGTCAAAATGTGTAGAGTTATGGCACTAAGCACAGACCTTGCAGTGGGTCAGCCTATCCATGCGCGCGCACACACACACACACAGAGAGAGAGAGAGAGAGAGAGAGAGAGAGAGAGAGAGAGGATGTTATGCTGGGAGACATGCCGGCCCATCCCTAGAGCCGAGCAGATTGTAAAGCATGAACTGGATCATGTAGATGACACCTTGCAAGTTTGACAAGAAGTCTGTGTTCCACGACCATCACTGTCAACACTCAACACCCTATCTTTGCATACTCACATGTGATTTGTTTCTGTAACTTGTGTAAGTCCAGTGCTCACAGTTAAAACATATCACTCATTATGTCAAAAATGACAATAAATTAGCTTATCAACGATGGGTGTGTGTGGTTGCTCTCTTATTCATTCATTCTTTCTACCAGTCCCATTTATCAGTAGGTTTTTACATACTAATTCATGTAGAGAATTAGGCATAAGTTTGTGCATTCAGTGCATGTTTGATTTGCAGTAATGGACAATATAATGAACAAATTTCAGCTTCCTTTTATTCATTAGACTGTCGAGTTCTAGGGAATATCTTGATTCCTTTTGTGGTAAATATAAAAGGACTGGTGTAAGCTGACAATGATATCTGTAAAACCAGCTAATTTCTGTCCAAAAACCAATCATTGTTCAGTAAAAAATAGATTTTTCTGATAGTCAAAGGTTTGTTGGAGTATCTAAAGTTACTAGTTTACTGAATTAATGCTTATGAAATCTTTGCGGTATGGAGGTGTAAAAGACAGTTAATACTAAGATTTTTGGTGGGATTGGAAAGGGAGATAAATCTAGTTTTGAAGAATCGTTTCTTTGAGTGTTTCCGTGGATAAAGGATTTATATGGCTGGAATACTTGCCGGAGATGATCTGGCAACTTCCTTGAGCCAACGATCCACTAGTAGGAGAATCAGCTTTGCATCGATCAGCACGAGAAGTTGGGCATCAGCTAGTGTTAGGGAAGCATTTACAGTACCTGGAGGGGATGTTTTTCAGAGAAGTGTGTGAGATTATGATAATGAAGATGAGCTAATGTGGGCTGCCCTTGAGAGGCTCCCAACTTATGATCGATTGAGGAAAAGAATTATGAAGCAATATCAGATAGTGGAAAAGTAGTTCGTGAAGAGGTTGATGTTGCCAATCTTGGAATTCAGCAAAAAAAGCAACTTATGGAAAGTATACTTCAAATTGTCAAAGAAGACAATAAAAGGTTCCTCCAGAGACTTAGAAATAGGACTGATAGGTGAGGGCAAAATATATTTATAACTTTCAGCTAATTTTGAGTTTATGATGCTTCAACTTTCAAATTTTGGATTTGATTGTTAAAATTGGGTAGGCATTGATATTCCAAAGATCGTGGTCAGGTACGAGCATTTTTCGATCGAAGGAGATGCATATGTCGGATGAAGGGCACTTCCTACTCTGCTAATCCTACCTTGAATGTAATAGAGGTAATTGGTATTTTTCTTACAGTTAATTTTGAATCATTATGGGAATAAGCAATCATCCTTAAGTCTTTATATAGACTATTAGGCAACCCATCTTTTCATATATAATTAAAATATTCTGCCATATATTTGATGCATTACAAATTCGACAAATTATAGAAATCTAGCTTTTCCCCTTATGATCTGCCAGAACCTGAGACTTTACGTTTTTAA
The DNA here is from genome assembly GCA_023638005.1 of Forsythia suspensa. Lineage (NCBI taxonomy): Eukaryota > Viridiplantae > Streptophyta > Magnoliopsida > Lamiales > Oleaceae > Forsythia > Forsythia suspensa. The sequence continues at coordinate 43,794,563 of CM042673.1, read as the reverse complement.
AGGCTAAAAGATATGCTTCCAATGTACATTGATTGGATTTCTGTTCGCTTTCTTTAAAATTTTCAGATCGAGATGTTGAATCCCTAATTTATATACCAATAGATAATTCAAGTCTTAATTCTGATTGTCATTTGTCTGCAGGGATTTCTCGAAAAAGTGAAGCTTTTCCCTTCAAAGAAAATGGTCGTCAAGATACTTCATGATGTCAGTGGAATCCTGAAACCTTCAAGGCGTGATTATGAACATTTCGTAGAACTTTGAATTAATGAGAATTGAACTCGATGCGCTAGTTTAATGAGCCTAATACGGAATTATCTTTAAAGCTGATTGATGAAACTAGAAGTTTGATAAGCATTTTATCACTAGAAAGTGTATACAGTATGACATAGCTGGTTAACTCATATAATCAAATTCACTTTCTATGCTTCCTTTGAATTATTTTGTTTAGGATAACTCTACTTCTTGGGCCTCCAGGCTCTGGGAAAACAACATTGCTGAAAGCCCTTGCTGGAGAGCTAGACAAGGATCTTAGGGTGGGTGATCATCTTACTTTATCATTACAATTCACATTAACTTTTCAGTAACCCGTAGCTTTTTTTTTTTTTTTTTTTTTTTTTTTTTTATAACTCCACCTACACTAGGTGGGTGGTTTGGCATTGTCCTAGGAGAGGGACGTACCATCCTTACGTCTGGTAATTCGTAGTTGTGTCATTAACTGTTTTCTATAACTTGCGTGGATAGGTAACTGGAAGAATCACGTATTGTGGTCATGAAATGTCGGAATTCATTCCTCAGCGGACTTGTGCTTATATCAGCCAGCATGACCTTCACCATGGAGAGATGACTATCCGAGAGACACTGGACTTCTCTGGGCGTTGCTTAGGAGTTGGAACCAGATATGATCTCCTTGCAGAATTGTTGAGGCGAGAAAAAGATTCAGGAATAAAACCCGACCCGAAATTGATGCCTTCATGAAAGCCACAGCAATGGCAGTCCAAAAATCTAGTTTGGTCACCGACTATATTCTCAAGGTTTGCTTCCTCTTTGTGCCAATAATAGATTTTTTCATACCAGTCAACCAAAATGAACCTATAAATCTCATCATTGAGTTGATATTGTATCTAATAGATACTTGGATTGGATATATGTTCTGATATAATGGTGGGTGATGAGATGAGAAGAGGCATCTCCGGAGGTCAGAAGAAGCGGCTAACCACTGGTATGTGCAAAGAGTCTGATAGATCACTTAAGGCAATATTTACTACAAAGTAGTGGCACTGGCACGACTAGACAATATAATGAAAAAGCTTTTAATTTTTTTTCTTCTTAATAGTGTTTGGTACTCTCGAATCCAATACCAAACACATCATAATTGTCTATGGTTCCTCTTTTTAATTTGCTTGATTTGAAGATATATAGAAATGTATTTTGTGCAGGAGAAATGTTGCTTGGGCCGGCAAAAGTTTTCTACGTGGATGAAATCTCTACTGGTTTGGACAGTTCAACCACATTCCAAATTATCGAGTATATGAAGCAGATGGTTCATATTATGGACGTAACGATGATAATCTCTCTTCTCCAACCTGCACCTGAAACTTTTGAGCTTATCGATGACATTATTTTGCTTTCAGAATGACAAGTTGTCTATCAAGGTCCTCGTGAAAACATCCTCGAGTTTTTTGAGAGTGTTGAATTCAAGTGCCCAAAAAGGAAAGGAGTTGCAGACTTTGTACAAGAGGTTACTTCTATGAAGGACCAAGAGCAATACTGGTTCAAGAAGAACGAACCTTATCGATATATTTCAGTGTCCGAGTTTGTTGATCGCTTCAGCACTTTTCATGTTGGACAGAATCTTTTCGATGAGCTATCAATTCCTTACGACAAAACTAATACCCATCCTGCTGCATTGGTGACTGATAAATACGGAATATCCAATCTTGGGCTATTCAATGCATGCTTGGCAAGGGAATGGCTACTGATGAAACGCAACTTGTTCTTGTATATATTCAAGACGTTCCAGATAACCATTATGTCAATAATAGCCTTCACCGTATTCTATAGAACCGAGATGAAACATGGCCAATTAGTAGACGGAGGAAAGTTCTATGGCGCACTGTTTTTCAGCCTCATTAATGTAATGTTTAATGGTACAGCAGAGCTTGCTCTCACCATTTTTAGACTTCCAACCTTCTTCAAACAAAGGGATGCTCTGTTTTATCCAGCTTGGGCTTTTGCTCTCCCTATTTGGCTTCTTAGGATCCCCCTCTCGCTTATGGAATCGTCGATATGGACTGTTCTAACTTATTACACTATCGGATTCACCCCTGCCGCTAGTGGGTATGTCTTTGAATTTCCATAATAAACACAATCCATGGCGTTTCCAACATAAGAATGTAGTATATATGTTAATGTTGAAATACTTCATCTAAAAGTTTAAGCCCTTAGAAATGGACAAATATAAGAACTTAAATATTGTCTTGAACACACCCCTCACATGCTAGCCCGATTTTTTGATTTTTTTTTTGGAAAGTCTAACACGTGCACAATCTAGGACCTTTGTCTGCTCACGTACCATATTAAACTACCTTATCCAAAAGCATAAGTTGTTAGGGGTCAAAGTTATTTTCAAATATTGTCCTGATGTCTTCAATAGTTAGTGATATGTTTTCCAATGTTACCATGATTTTCAACCTTCATCGTAAAATAATGAAAACATGATATCATTAATTGATAAATCATATTGTCTTGCTCTGTTTTCAGGTTTTTCTGCCAATTACAGGCATTTTTTGCTTTGCATCAGATGGCTTTATCCCTCTTCTGTTTTATTGCTGCACTTGGAAGAACACAAGTCGTTGCAAGCACTCTTGGGACCTTTACTTTGTTAATGATCTTTGTCCTTGGGGGTTTCATTGTTGCTAAAGGTTAGTTTAATGTGTCTTATCACTGTTGTTCTTGTTGTGACCAACAAAATTTTTTGCTGAAAGTTGTAACTTCTCTATTCTTCCCTCAACGAAAAGTTCCCCCCCCCTGTTCTGTTCTTACTTTTACCGTTGCTACTGTACTCTGTTTCTGCTCTTTAGTGCAGATTTTTTCTGTTTTTCGAAGCAAAAAGTTCACATTAACCACCGGTGTATTTAACCCATTTCGTTATGTGGAAGTTTTTGAAAATACATTTCTGATATATGTGACATATTGAATTGAATGCTCTAAACATGCAGATGACATTGAACTTTGGATGATCTGGGGCTATTACATATCTCCTATGATGTACGGACAGAATGCTATAGCAATCAATGAATTTCTTGATAAAGGATGGAGAACTGTAAGTTCTTCTGATAGTTAGATTTCAAAACTGGAATTTTACTTTTAGCATGATTGATTATCTTAACGTGCCTCCTTGCTCCTTTGTTTCTGTTTTTTAGCCAAACACAGATCCAAGATTTCCCGAACCAACAGTCGGAAAGGTTCTTCTTAAGTTGAGGGGCATGTTTTCGGATGACTATGTACTGGATATGTGTCCTTGCACTATTTGGATTTTCAGTTCTCTTCAATATTTGCTTTATTGTAGCATTGACGTACTTGAATCGTGTGATATGACATTGCTTATTCATGTTCTTCAGAATTCTCAAGTTCTATTCTGGCTTTTAACTGCTTATTATAAGCTCAATGCAGCTTTTAGAGATTCTAAATCTGTTATTTTGGATGAGGATAAAAACGAAGAAAAAAAGAATCTGCATTCTACTCCAGTGGCATAAGGTTTGAGACCATATCCTCCATATATTTGATATAATCGTGACAAACTCTGTCACAAAAGAATCGAATGTCCAAACAAGAAGAGATTCATTAAAAAGAAAGCATTCTAAGCAATATGGGATGATAGTGATGATGAAGAACATGAAAAAAAATGAGAGTCAAAAGAAAATTGTCAACATGTGTTTCATGGTAATAGAAAATGAGGTCAATTTAAATAACAATTGTTTATGAATGAATTATCTGATGAAATTTTTGAAAAATTTGAAAAACTTGCTATAAAATACTCTACCTTCAATAATTAACATTATTTATTGAAAAAGGTAGTAAAGAAATTTTTAGTAGCACAAAAATATTTTTAAAAAGAAAATGTTAGTCACAATTCTTTAATCAAATAAAATTTCTCTTTAAATGAAAAGATTATAGACTTGATTAAGATTGTTCACAAATTTACTCAAGGAAAGAAAATTTTTTACTTAATGTTTGGCAAACAAAAATATGTTTTAAATAAAGGATGAATTGGATACAAACATTTTTTAAAACAAAAATCCTTCAAAAATCTCTTTGTCAAAGTATCTAATTCAACTCCTCAAAATGTTACATGTAGTTTTTGTAAGAAAAATGGTCATATAGCTTTTAATTGTCTAATAAAAAAGAGGTTACACTTTGAAAGCAAACATAAGTGGATTAAAGAGTCGGCTAACACTAACTATCAAAGATCCAAAGTTATATGGGTACCAAAGATAAAAAAATTAAAATATTTTTTGTAGGTGCCAAAGAAAATGAAGAGCAATTGGTTCTTGGATAGTGGATGCTCAAAACAATGACCGGTGATCAAACATGATTGTCAAGCCTCAAAATGAATGATGGAGGTTATATCACATTTGAAAATAATGCCAAAGATAAAATCATTGGCATTGGAAATAGTGGTAACCATTCATCTCATTCAATTGAAAATGTTTTATTAGTTGATAACCTTGAACATAACTTGTAGTGATGGCAACGGGGCGGATTGGCGAGATCCAAATCCGCCCCGCAATAATTATAGGAGATTCAAATCCGCCCACGATCCGCCATTTTTCTGGCGGATCGAATCTGATCGGGCGGATCGGAGCCTCGATCAAGATCTTGATCCATATTTTTTTTTTTTAGCATTCAAAAATTTAAAATATATTGAAACAAACTTTACTACTATACTATAAGAGTTTAAACAACATCATCCTCCTCACTAAATCTTGTGCAAGGTCCACAATATGTCGAAGGTGATAAATTTTTTATTCAAAAAATATTTTAATTATCAAATCACATATAAAACAAAATATAAATTCAATATTTTAATCTTTTTTTTTTTTTTTAAATTGAGCGTAGGCGGATCGGGGCAACCCCGATCCGATCTGCCCCGAGATCCACGACGGATCACAGATATCTGTCCTGATCGGCCCCGTCGATCCGCGGATCAGGTATTTTTCACTCCATTTGGATCGGGTATCCATCGGGTTCGGGGTGGATTGGATATTTTTGCCATCTCTACGTTTAGCATTAGTCAATTATGTGATAAATGTTATCTCGTAAATATTTTATTCTTCCAAATTCCTTATTGAGGATGCTATATCTAAAAATGTAATATTCATAAGAAGCCGAAGTAAGGATGTTTATATCATAAATATTGAATTTGAATTTGAAAGAGATAAAAAAAATTTATCGAGTCTAAAAGACGACACTTGGTTGTTGCATAGAACATTGGGTCATAGTAGCATGGACTTACTTTCTAAAATCTCTAAGAATTGCTTTGTTAAATGTTTGTTACAATTGAAATTTGAGAAAGACAATTTGTGATGCTTGTCAATTTAAAAAATAAGTAAATAGTTCTTCAAACTTAAACTACATTCTTATACTATAAGACCGTTACAACTTCTCTACATAGATCTTTTTGGACATTCTAGAACCGCAAATTTAAATGGCACTATGCTTTCATCATTGTTAATGACTTATCAAGATTTACTTGTGTCCTATTTTTAAATTTAAAAGATGAAACCTTGAATGTAAATACATTTATGTGAAAGGTTTAAAACAAAAAAGGATACACTATTACCACCGTTAGGTATGATCATGGTGGAGAATTTGAAAATATTGCATTTGATGAGTTTTGCAAAATGAATGGCTATGAACATAAATTTTCGGCTCCTAGAACACCTCAACAAAATAGTATAGTAGAAAGGAAGAATCGCACATTATAAGAAATTGCTCGGACTATGTTGAATGAAAATGGTTTACCAAAATATTTTTGGGCCGAAGCCGTTAACACTTCTTGCTATATTTTGAAAAGAGTTTTGGTTGGTCGAAAGAAAACTAAAACTCCATACGAATTTTGGAAAAATAAAGTTCCAAATATAGAATATTACAAAGTTTTTGGTTGTAAATATTTTATCTTAAATACAAAATAAAATTTGAGAAAATTTGATTCAAAATTTGATATTGAAATTTATCTTAGCTATTCATCTACTAGCAAAGTTTATAGAGTTTTCAACAAAAGAATATTAGTAGTTGAAGAATCAATGTATGTTGTTTTTTTATGAAACTAACTCTCTTGAACAAGAGAAAATATTGAAGATGATGTAGATTTGGATATTTGTTTTGAATAATTGAATATTTAAAATCAAGACAAGAAATATCCTAATTGTTGGAATTAATTGAATTTTACTTAGTAGAATCAATAAATTTATTTAATGATGTGAGCTATTATAATTAATTTTGGGTGAATTGAAAAAGTCTCCAATAAAATGTCCATAATTGATAAATGGGTATGATGAATAGACACATTTATTCGTAATTGGTGAATATGTATGATGAATGAATACATTCATTCAAGATTTAATCTGAACCATCAGATCAAATAAAAATATGAAATAGTACAATCTAAGGGATCAGATTAAGTAGACCAAATGTGCACCTATTCATGAAGTGTCATGCACTCATTCAAAAAGACATTTCAAAACCTATATATAGGGACCCCTAAATTCAATTTTTCCCACCAAAACAATTCTGAATCAATTGATTTTAAATTCTTTTTTCTCTCCAAAATTCTGCTTAAATAATTTCTGAAGTTTTTTCAAAATATCATTGTTCTTTCTTTTCGAGAAGAGTACAGTCATTTTTTTGGTTCAACCAGCAATGTTAGTATAAATGCAGTACTGACTTTAAAAGAAACATTGTATCTTGGGAGACATACGTCCTCTGATCTTGTTTGCACCTTTACACGGGACGAAATCTATGTTAAGGAAATTTGTTACGGCATACCTTGCTTCATCTCATTTCTACATTTCTGTATTTTTATTTTTCTCGATTGTTCCCATCAATTTTGACAAAAATCTTAAGACATAATTATTTATTACGTAATATATTTACGTGTTTTCAATATTAAAATATTTATATTATTTTTTGTAATTATATTGTTACAGAAAGATGACTAGTACAACTGAGCATACTAGTGAAGAGATTGGACAGAGTTCTAGGTCCAATCAGTTTGTCATGCCACCAGCATCTCAACATGAAAAGCCAGAAAAATTCAACGGCACATATTTCAAATGTTGGCAACAAAAGATGCTATTCTATCTGACGACACTGAATTTGGTTAAGTTTCTGCGTGAAGAATGCCCTGCTCAAACAGAGGAGAATGCTGCCGAAAAAAATACACATTTGACCATTGAAGCATGGAAACATGCAGACTTCATTTGCTGCAACTATATTCTCAATGGGTTGAATAACACATTGTATAATGTGTATTGTTCTTACAAGATGGCTAAGGAATTATGAGATTCTTTTGACAAAAAGTATAAAATAGAAGATGCCAGAACTAAGAAATTTATCGTCTGCAAATTTCAAGATTTCAAGATGATCGATTCAAATACGGTCATAAGCCAGGTTCAAGAGAAGCAAATTCTTCTCAGTAACATTAAGGCATAAGGCATGACATTGAATGAGTCTTTCCAGATTGATGCTATGATTGAGAAGCTACCTCTACTTTGGAAAGAATTAAAAAACTATCTAAGCACAAGCACAAAGAGATGATGATGGAGGATCTGATTGTTCGACTTCGAACAGAAGAAATCAATAGGGCTGCAGAAAAGAAAATTTTTGTGTGAAAATTTTTGTGCGAAACATAGAAGCAAAAACTAACATGGTGGAAGATTACGAGTCTAAGAACAATAAAATGAAGCGTCCGAACTCGTCTACGATGCAAAGAGGTTCAAAGGGGACTGTTATAATTGAGAAAAACTAGGGCATCGTGCAAAGGACTGCTAGAAAAATAAAGATACACAAAAGAAGAAACCCTTCAAGCCAACATAATAGAAGTGGATAACATTTCTACATGTGTTGCCGACATGAATTTGTTTGCAGTTGTTTCTAAATTTAACTTGGTATCAAATGCCAATGATTGGTGGGTGAACATTGAGCCACTAGACACATTTGTGCAGACAAGGGACTATTTGCAGAATACACAAAGTTGGATCATGATGAGCATTTCTACATGGACAATTCAGCAGCATCTAAAATTGAAAGAATTGGGAAAGTTATTCTGAAATTTACATCTGAGAGGTGGTGCATGTCCTAGATATCAGGAAGAACTTAATTTCTGGCTCTATTCTTACTAAGAAGGGTTTTAAAATGGTGTTTGAATTTGATAACTTTGTACTTACTAAAGAGGGCATGTGTGTTGGGAAGGGTCATTTACTAGATGGTTTGTTTAAGGCCAATGTTGCTGTTGTGGATAAGAAGTCCAAGTATTTGTATCCACAAGTTATTAATAAAGTTAATTCTTTTGTTTACTTGCTTGAGTCTTCTATTTTATAGCATAGTAGACTAAGACACGTCAATCGTGTTTAGGTTTAGGGCTTATACCTAAACATGAAACAGAACACAAACATAAATGTAAGATTTGTGTTGAAGCAAAATTTGCTAAAAAGCCATTTAATTTAATTGAAATGAGTAGTGAACCATTAGGTTTGATACATAATGATATTTGTGATCTAAAATTTATTCAATCTCAATGTGATAAAAAATATTTTATCTCGTTTATTGATGATCACATTAGATATTGCTATATATACTTATTAAGTAATAAAAATGAGGCATTAGATGTTTTATCACTTACAAAAATAAAGTTGAAAATCAACTTGGTAAGACGATCAATGTATTGAGATTCGATAGAGGCAGTGAATATAATTCATTACTGTTTGATGAATTATGTGCTAAATTTGGGATTATTCACCAAACAAATGCTCCATACACTCCTCAACAAAATAAAATTGCTGAGAGGAAAAACAGAACTTTAAAAGACATGGTTAATACTATGCTTATTAGTTCTGGATTACCACAAAACTTGTGGGAGTAAGCAATTCTAATTGCTAACTTTATTCTAAATAGAGTTCCTCACAAGAAAATTGGTTCGATAACTTATGAACTTTGGAAATGGAGAATGCCTTCATACAAATAGTTGAAAGTGTTGGGGTTCTTAGTAAAAGTGGATGTTCCACCTTCTAAAAGGATTAAATTAGGTCCTAAACTATTGATTGTATTTTTATCGGATATATAATTAGTAGTAGTGCTTACAGATTTCTTGTACATAAATCTGACGTAAGTGACATTCATGTCAATATTATTATTGAATTGATAGATGCCGAATTCTTTGAATATGTGTTCCCTAATAAAAGAGATTATCGAAAATACTCAAAAGAGAACACATGATACTACTTTTGAAAGCAATAAATAGTTTGAACCAAGAATGAGTAAAAGAGCAAAAATTACTAAGTCATTTGGTCCAGATTTTATATCATTCATGATAGAGAACGAGCCTCAAATGTTTAACGAGGCTATGTCTAGTTTAGAATCCTTATTTTGGAAAAAAGCTATAAATAGCGAGATCAAATCCATTATAAGTAATAATACTTGGCAATTGGTTGATCTTCCCAATGGAACCAAACCAATGGGATGCAAATGGATTTTCAAGAGATAATTAAAACCCGATGGTTCAATAGATAAGTACAAGGCTCGACTCGTTGCCAAATGATATTGTCAAAAAGAAGGGATTGACTTCTTTGACACTTATTTGCCGATAACAAGAATTACTTCTATCCAAGTTTTAATTGCAATAGTTGTCTTGTATAACCTGCAGATACATCAAATGGATGTTAAGACTACATTCTTAAATGGTGAATTAAACGAGGAAGTTTATAAGGAACAACCAGAAGGCTTTAAAGTGAAAAGACAAGAACATAAAGTTTGTAAACTTATCAAGTCCTTATACAAATTGAAGCAAGCTCCTAAACAATGGCACGAGAAGTTTGACAATGTCATGATTAGGAATGAATTCACCATAAATGCGTATACTCAAAGAAATTTGGAGAAGCATACTTATTTGTTTGTCTTTATGTAGATGACATGCTCGTATTAGGGACTAATATGGAAGTCATTAACAAAAGAAAGAAAATGCTCACCAATAACTTTGATATGAAAGATATGGATGAAGCAGACTTGATTATGGGAATGAAAATCTCTAGAATATCTAATGGGATAACTTTGTCACAAACTCACTATGTACACAAAGTAGTTGAGAGATTTAAAACATGTGGTATAAAAGAAACTAATAATCTATTTCTTCCTCATGTAGTTCTTCACAAGAATACTGGAAATGGCAAAATTCAATTAAAATATTTCCAAATAATTGGAAGCCTAATGTACTTAATGAATTGTACAATGTCAGGCAAAGCTTACTCGGTAAGTAAGCTAAGTCGATATATAAGTAACCCTAGTAATGAACATTGTGATGCATTACTTAGAGTGTTGGGCTACTTGAAAAGTACCAAAGAGTATTTATTACATTATAGAAAATATCCTTCAGTAGTTGAAAGATATAGTGACGCCAACTAGATATCAGATACAAATGAATCTAAATCCATTAGTGGCTATGTATTTACTCTTGGTAGTGGTGCTATATCTTGGAAATCTTCTAAATAAACATGTATAGCTCAATCAACTATAGAATCCAAGTTTGTTGCTTTAGATAAAGCATGAGAAGAAGCGGAATAGTTTAGAAAATTCTTAGAAGATATTCCTATATGGCCGAAGCCTATGCCTGTTATATGTATTCATTACGATAACCAAGCAACTATAGCCAAAGCAGAAAACTTTGTGTATAACGGAAAGCCAAGACATATACGTCGTAGACATAATACCGTTTGACACTTGCTCTCAAATGGAACAATATCAATTGATTTTGTTAAGTCAAAAGATAACCCAGCGAATCCGTTTACAAAAGGGTTATCTAGAGAGAGAATAGACTGTGCATCGAGAAAAATGGGTTTAAAGCAAAAAAAACCTAATGAGTCAACTTAATGGAAACCTAACTCTGGCGACTGGAGATCC